>VXAD01001919.1:51845-81394 GCA_013399195.1 Dicrurus megarhynchus | reverse complement strand
ATATATATATATATATTTAAAATCTTTCTCTGTTGATCAGAAATTTTCTCAAAACTAATTTTTTTTCTTAGCATCTCCTGGAATACCAGTGCTAACAAGAAAATCTAATAGTAATTCTCACAATCTAGTTCACCAAGAAGTATAGCACTTCATATGAATGCTATACAGAACATACATCTCAATTCAAAATTTTTCATCTTTAACTGTCTTTTTCTTTGCTTAGCCTCCACTGAAATCTATTAATGGGTTGTGTCTCCTTCCATATGACATTCAGGCTCTTCATCTTAATTTTCTATGCTTTTTATAAAAGGCCCAGATCACCACTTGCACATTGTTATTTTAATCTCTGCAGTTTGGACTAGGATATAAACAAATCAGAATTGCTTAGCTTGTACTGGGCATGAACAGCACTATAGAATGACAAGTAATTAAGGACCTCACCCTGTATTTCTGCCCTCATTTTCTGTTATTCTTTTTTTTTTTTTTACATTGTGATCTCCCCATCTCATGGGATAGACTAGTGAAGGTAAGAATTAACCAATTCTGCCCAAGCAACCACTTCATTTTCTCTGGTTCCTAGTCCTTATTAAAATGGTCAGCACTATAGAATCCAGTCCTTAAATTAATTTTTTCTGGGTAACCCTCTCTTAGCAACAGGCTTTTCACCATTAGCCAGATAACTTCCCTCCCGTTATCTCCTCTGCTCTCTTCTTACTGCCCACTACCTAAACAAATGGCTGGTTTTCAACATTTAAGAAAAGATAACACTTACTATATATACACAAATATTTATATCTAAGAAGCAGAATCCATAAGAAGCAGTCCAAGCCTGTACAATCCTTCTATAAACTGTTCCTTCTCTTCCTGTAAATTATACAAGTTTTTATGACTTCAAGATTGAGAACTCTGAGTACAGATTGTAGATTTTCATTAATTCTGCACAATTATCATCCTGTAGCTGTAACAATGGGCTTCATACTTTTACAGTGATCCTACAAATGCATCTTAGAAACACAGAATCATATGAAGGAAGGATCCTAAGCCGGCTTCCCTAGCAGCCTTGTGAAATTACAGAGCAGAATAATTAAGGCAATTGCTGCCTTTGTTTTCCCAAGGTAAGTGCCCCTTCTCCTCTCTCATCCATCAGGAAACCTGAAAGGAATTTCTGTGTCTGTCTGTAGTACAAATGACCCAAAAACCAAAGGCATGGTCAGAAGCTGACAGGAAATAGGGCATATTAATGTGCCAACAGATGCCGAGGTGGGAGTGCAACCTAGACCCCTAAATCTCTGTATCTGAGAGATCCATAGATATTTGTGATGTATAAATTCACCAAGGGGCACAGAGAAGGTGGCTTGAGCTGAATGTTATTCTGTGCTGGCATCTGTGCTGTAACTGTACGAACAGACTCTATAAATAGCCCAACCCAGTTACCTTTTTCAGAACTTCGGGGATGGCTAATCCCCAAAATAGATGAATTACATAACTCTGTTCTCTAAATATCCTCATTCACTCTGCAAATTGGGTTCTTTGCACACCACTTTAAAATTAGTGCATCCCTCTGGTTTACACTAGCGCTTGCTGGAGCAGCTGTTGGGCTGACACCAACTCAAAGGAGCAATGCTAATTTTCAGCATCTGAGGATCTGGACTTTGGTTGCAGATATTTATGAAACAACACTTAAAAAGAAGAGCAGATGTGAAATATCAGACTATAACACTGATTCTAAAGTGAAACTGGGTAGGGTCAAGAGGCATATTTTTGATTCACTGGGCAGGATGCCCATGGCTGGGTTATATGAGGGGGAGCAAATATTCAAACAGAATGGTGCACATTTGCAAGGCTGGCCTTGAACTTAAGGTTGCACAAGAAGCCAGAGAAGTGTTTCTTCCTCTGGAAACCATTAGTATTTAAGGAGCATCCTATACTTAAAATGAATATTTCCTTCTGGAGCTCTGAAATCTGTCCTTAAAGAGCCACTATACACAAATCTGGACCTGGAGTGTGCTGAGTGAAAAGGCTGCTCTTGGATCAAATTCTAACAGTCTAAAACTCTTAGGGCCTTCTATAGTGAAGCTGTGTATTGGAAGTACCTGCAAAGAGAATACCCCAGGAGTCCTTAATGCTTGCAGATGTACGTCCAGTTTCTGCCTCCTCAAGCTGAGCAATCACTCGTATCACTGCTACAGTGGCCCAGCAGCCTGATAATGTAAAGAGAGGACATTGCACTGGAATGGACAGATCTGCAGATATGCTCAAATATGACCTCATCACATCAAGGATATTAGAGGACAGTATCCTTCTGGAAAGAGTGCCCTACAGATTAGTGTTATCACTAATGCCACGACAGGTCTCTTGCTTGTGGTAATTTTCATCAAACAAAACCAGGAAAAACTATGTCCACAAATCTCAAAGCTGAAATCTACCTGCAAAAATAGAAAATATTGCCCAAGGGTCCCTGAATCACTGCCTGTGAGTGAAGATGCCTTTCTATGACATCGTGGTTGTGGAGATCAAAAGCTTACCTGGTTTCGTGTGAGAAGTCCTGCATTCCAGGAGCAGGGCAGGCCACGGGGCTGCCAGTCTATTGCTGCTCTATTATGTAACGTGTACAAGATTTTGGCACAAGTGATCTGACACCTGCAAGAGGCACAGATTTCCCACTCTACCAGGGTTGCAACCTCATCTTGTCTTCCCTGTATTGATCTTCACAGAGGAATTATACAAAATCTGCAGACTGAATTTTTAAGCTTCTTGGGTGTTACCAGATTTTCACTTTATGTGTGCCCATGTCTTTTGCTCTCCAGACACACTTATTTCCTTTCCATCAGCCTTCACTATTTTATCCATCTCTGTTGAGGTTCTCTCTGGGATTTTTATTCCTAATTTATAATCAGCCCTGTGTCACACTACATACCATATTTCTGAAGAAATATGAATATATATTGTTCTGCCTAATTTATAACTCTGTTCTTTTGAAGCGTGATGTAAAAGCTCTTAGCAAAACTATGAACACTGATTGGAATGATTGTCATTTTTTGGATTTCTGGAGAGCCTCACACTGACAGCTGTTATTTCTGGTGCCAATCCCACCTCCATGTAATAAAATACTTCTCTGTATTATCTTACTGCACAAGTATGATAAATACTTTGTCACAAGCATTTACTTACATCCTAGTCCTTCTGTGACGGTGAAACACAGGTGTTAGCTCAGCTTTTGTGCCTGCATTGTAAATAGCATTAGACTAACTAGGTGATGATATCACATCAATATTTTGCATTTCCAAAGAAATATCTCACATTTTTATTTCTTTGAGTACAGATAATGAAAAAATGTAAAGTGTGTTCCAAATTTCTCTGTTCCAAAGAGACTACAGTCCGTGTAACATCTTTAAAAGAAGAGGCTTTCAACTACCTCATGTTTCAGAGAAACACTTAGATGTCCTTTAGCACAACGGCCTACTCAAAGCAGGGTCAACAATTGATTCAGACCCAGGATGCTTTATCCAGTTGGGTCTTGAAAATCTACAAAGACAAAAATCCTAGAAGCTCTCTGCACAACCCGTTTAATTACCTTTGAGGGGAAACATTTTTTTCTTTAGTCAGAATCTCCCATATTTCAAGCAACAATGCTCTCTCTTGCCAGTCCTTGCCCAACCATTACTATTACAAGGTGAATACTCTTTAACAGTCCAGCACAAGCTGTGATTGTACAGGAACAGCACTGAGAATGTTTGACCCATAGTTTCTGGGCTCATCCTTCTCTAAACAAAGGGAAAAAACATGAAAGACATGCAAACAACTCAGATCACAGTTTCCATCATGTCTCTGAAGCAACTGGCTTTTTTTTTTTTAAGTATTCTAGGCTGAGGTAGTTACATAGCAGCTTCCTATGAAAAATAAAAAGCAAGAGGGGAAATAAAGCAAACATCATGTTTAAAGATATATATAGAGGTTGATTGAAAATAATAAAGTTTTAGCTGTACAAAGGAAACTGAACTAGGCATTTCAAATGCCACTAAATTGCAAACCAAGTGATACAGGGACTAGGGAAAGAAACAAGTTACGTAAGGTAGGTAGAGGATCTTCAGCATTTAGTTTTGTTTACACTAAGAAAAATATTGAATAGAAATAGCCTGTGTTCCAGGGGACAGTGAGCAGGTTGTATCACTCTTCGAAAAAGGCTCTTGGCATGATCTGGTGTATTATACAATACTAAGATTTATTTAGGTTCATTTGTTGCCTTAATAATTATAATGGAAACCACTGCAAGAATTACCAACATAAACAAAAAAGTTCCTGCTCACTCATCTCTAAGAATTATTTGAACATGCTAAAAAGTAGTAGATAGAGAAGATGGATCTTTAGTATGACCTGATTTAGAAATTTCTTCTAAGAATATCACATGTCAAGAGATACCATCCACCAGTGCATAAGTTTCCCACAAGGATTTTGTTCCCTCACTTTCTGTTTTCATCAGAAAAGGAATCCAGACACTGAAAAAACATTTATGTGAGAGTATTTATGTAAAGAACACTTGTGCATTTAAATAGTATTTTTATCAATGTATTTTACCTCATTTAGAATTTTTATCATATATTATTTTGGCTGCAAGTTGGCTTTGGCAAGTTTCATAGAAAATTATTGCAGCTCAAGGAGTTTCAGCAAGCACTGGCAAAACATTCGAATACAAAAGCTTTTGAAAATCTGATGCATTTGCAGCATCTCAACAACAAGTGTTCCATTATAATTAAAATTATGCCATTAGTCACAAATATTTGCAATCAAGGGTAGATCTGCTGAGATGGAGGTCTCACAAAGGTCATTTTTTGCCTAACATGCATTTTCCTTGCCTCATCTTATCATTGCATCTGTACATCTAATTGATTTCTCCAGATATTTCTCTCAGAACCAGAAAAACAAAGCAGAAGTACAAAAGATTATGTGGGAGGAGGTGTCATTTGAATTTATCACACCAAATCACACACGCAACAAGGAGAAGCAGCACTTCATAATGCTTCTCTGTTTGCTCAGTGTATGCACACAGTGCATGATAATGTTGAATAATTAAGTTTGCTGACCCAAAACAGCTGTGGCAACACTTCCAAGCGCTCAGTGGTAGTGGCTTCCTTCAGCGTGAATTCAAATTTTCCTAAGTGGTTCTTGAAACCAGACTGCCAGGATGTTGGTTTTTTATATTAGTGCAGCTTCAAAAGCACAGAACCTCGTGTAAGGTTCCTCTGAGAGCACTGCTCCCACAGTCCTAATGATCTTCCTGGGAAATGTTCTCTGTGCCAGTGATCTCAGAAGGAGAATCTGGCCTACAGATCAAATTCCCTAGCTCCCAGCTTTCTGTTTTGAGACGCAACCAGGCATTCCCTAGTAAAGACAGTTCTTTAAACGCTGTAGAGGCAGGGATGCACAGCAGGAAGCTCAGCCTCAGCAAAGGAAGTTTTTTATTAAATCCTGATATCTGATGTGAGTGTATTGACATCATCAATGGAGTCACATTTTGTTCAAAACCATGCAAGTTTAAATTTAAACAAGGTCTGTAAATTGTGTCCCTGCAGAGCTGGTGACATTTTTGGGAGGGTATGGGTTTTAAGAGACTTCCTCTAACTCTTATAGGGGTAAGGTCTGGAACTGAGAGTTTAACTGATGTTTGGCCTGGGGCCCTTCTTTTCTATGGTTGTTTCTTTGATGACATCCACAATGAAAGATACAAGAGTACCATGTACTACCAGCAAGGACAGGGGTAATGACAAAGAATAGTGAGAATCTTGGGGGGAAATTGCTTATCATCTTCACACGGATATTCTTCAATTCTTGAATATATTAGGAAGATATTTTTCTATTACTGCTGCCCTCTCCTGGGCACGGGGGACCAGTAGGTGCACAGTGAATGGGTTTTTGTCTGCTACTGAAACCAGAAATATTGGGCTCCTTATTCATGTCATTGAGAAACAGATCTCTCATATTTGTGAGAAGAAAACAGATAGCCAAAAACCCTATTCCTAAGAAAAAAAAATCTGAACAATGTGCTATTCAAATAATACAAAATACGGAATTATATAATCATTGTATGGATTGGGTTGGAAGGGACTTTTAAAGGTCTCTAGTCCAAGAGCTGAGCCATGGACAGTGACACTTTCCACTAGGCCAGGTTGCTCAATGCTCCATCCAACCTGGCCCTGAACACTTCCAGGGTTGTGGCAGCACCAGCTTCTCTGGGCTGCCTGTGCCAGAGCCTCACCACCCTCACAGTAAGGAATTTCTTCGTAATAGCCAATCTAAACCTGTCTTTTTTCAGTTTGAAGCCATTCCCCCATGTCCTGTAAATAGTCTCTCTCCATCTTTCTTGCAGGGTCCCTTCAGGTACTGGCAGTCTGCAATGAGGTCACCCCAAAGCCTTCTTTTCTCCAGACTGAACAACCCCAATTCTCTCAGCCTTTCCTCATAGAAGAGATGCTGCAACCCTCTGGTCATCTTGGTGGCCTGGTCTGGACTGGTTCCAACAGCTCCATGTCCTTCCAGTGCCGGGGACTGAGCTGCATCCAGCACTGCAGGTGGGGTGTCACCAGGGCAGGATCACCTCACTCAGCCTGCTGCCCATGCTGCTTTTGGTGCAGCCCAGGTGTGACAGAACTTTTCCATAGTCACTGTGATAACAAGGAGAAACTGGGCCAAGTTAACGCTGCAGTAATCCTGATGGAGTCAACGAACTGTGGTTGCACAAAGCTCAATCTGGACTGTGATGTAGCTAATTTCTGTGTTCAATTGAAGTGTTGACAGGTGAACTCCTACAGATTTAGAAATAATGTTTTAGGATGTTATCACCTTCCTGTTGACTTCTCCTCCCAGCTAGGTGTCACAACCACAAATACTGACCTGCATGAATTAGGGGTACGAGCATTTATAATCAGCTGCAGAACAAAGACTGACAGATTCCTAGATAGAAAAAAACCAACAGAAACTGGGACTATGTGAAAAAAAAAATTGTAAGTATTCGAGAGAAATCAGATGTAAGTAGCAAGAAGATGTAGTGATAGTGATTCACACGGTATCCTACTTACACAATAGCACTTACATCAGTATTCTGATGCAGTTATAAAGTCTTAACCTCAGAAATCAGCTATCTCCAAAGATCTGTTCAGTCTCAAAACAGACTGTGCTAAACTCTTCCTAATTCAGAACTGTCACATGGTTTTCATGAAAACAAAACTTTTAATACTTTTAAAGCATGTAATTAACAAGCTTTTGAAAATGTTTTTCCTCCACTTTTGTAGGACTTGAGCTATATAATTTGATCCAGTGTAGAAGACTTGAGAGTCACTGATCTATGTTAATTTCCCCACTTTCTTCTTAGTTTCTCCAGTATAAAAACCCACCCCCTAAAGCCCAAGGCATGCAGAAACCAAATACCTGAGAGTTTCTTGTTTTCCAATGAGAGTAAAATTTTAGTTACATATCTTTGTGCTGGTTTCAGCTGGGGTAGAGTAAATTTTCTTTGCAGTGGCTGGTTTGGGGCTGTGTTTGGATTTGTGCTGAACACAGGGTTGATAATACAGAGGTGTTTCTGTTATTGCTGAGCAGGACTTGCACAGAGCCAAGGCCTTCTCTGCTTTTTGTCCGGCCACGCTGGGGAGGAGACTGGGGGTGCCTGGGAGGGTGGGAGGAGACACAGCCAGGACAGGTGACCCCAACCAGCCACAGGGAGATTCCAGACCATGGGACATCATGCTTAGTATATAAAGCTGGGGAAGGAGGAAGGGAGGGACATTTGGAGTGATGGCATTTGTCTTCCCAAGTCACCATTACCCATGACAGGGCCCTGCTCTCCTGGAGAAGGCTGAATAACCTGCCTGCCCTTGGGAGGCAGGGAATTAATTCCTTGTTTTGCTTTGGTTGTGTGTGTGGCTTTTGCTTTCCCTGTTAAACTGCCTTTATCTCAACCCACAAGTTTTGTAGCTTTTACCCTTCTGATTTTTCCCCCTGATCCTGCTGGTGGGGGACTGAGCAAGGGGCTGTGTGGGGCTGGGCTGCTGGCTGGCATTAAACCATGACAAACTTTTATGCTGATCTCCCTGTGACGATTCACATATATCCTCAAGGATATAATTCGATCTTCAGAATATCATAGAATGGTTTGGGTTGGAAGAGAGCTTAAAGATCACCCCATTCCATCCCCTCTGCCATGGGCAGGGACACCTTCCACTATCCCAGGTTACTCAGAGCTCCATCCAACCTGGACTTGAACACTTCCAGGGATGGGACAC
Organism: Dicrurus megarhynchus; assembly: GCA_013399195.1. Lineage (NCBI taxonomy): Eukaryota > Metazoa > Chordata > Aves > Passeriformes > Dicruridae > Dicrurus > Dicrurus megarhynchus. The sequence goes on along the minus strand of VXAD01001919.1, from coordinate 73,118 downwards.
CCACAGTTTCTCTGGGCAACCTGTGCCATGTCCTCACCACCCTCACAGGGAAGAATTTCTTTATAATATCTAATCTAAACCTACTCTCTTCCCATTTGAAGCCATTCCTCCTTTTCAGTCACTACATGCTCTTGAAATAGTCCCTTCCCATCTGCCCTGCAGGCTCCCCTCAGGTACTGGAAGTCCTTGGTTTCTGTTATCTTCTGGTATCATCAGACCTGAAATTATCCTTCAAACCTGGAATTATCCTTCAACTAAATTTCAACTGCCATCCCAGAAAAGGCTTAAATCTCTTTCAATATTCAAAGGTAATTTTGTTCTCTGCTAGAATTAAAAGGAGTGGGCACAAGTGCATTGTGTGACATTTTGTCAGGTGACATTTGTTCCTATTACAGGAAGCTAAGTCCAGCTGAGCCACATATTGAGCTAAATATTCACTCCTCTTCACGTGCTGTCTGCAGGTCACATGATTTCCAGGCATAAAAACTAAAAGGAAAATAAATCCATGACCACTTAGATCTTATCCTCCCTAGCAAACACTGAGGAAGCACTAGAAATACAAAGTATAAGAAGTATTTTAATAATAAAATTAAGACCTTATCTACCTTAGGATTACTACATTACTTTGCAATGGCAGAAAAGGAGATACTGACACCCCAGAGAATGGAAGCAAGAGGCTCAATAATGCATCCCCCTGGTTTAGAGGAATCCTTATAACCACCGAGAATCCCTGTGGTATCAGTGGGAATACACTGAATTTATTAAGCAGACTGTAATGCCATAAAATGTCTATCTAAGGCATATCTGCACAGGTAGGTGAAGCTGCAAAAGCAATTAAAGCTTAATTAAATAATCCAGCTACTTAATAAAACAATCATGATGAAGGCCTTGTGGCATGAGCTTCACCATGGCCCAGCAGCCAAAAAAAGAAACTCTCTGAAGATGTTCTTATTGATGCCAGTATGGCTTGAGCCAATCATATATAGCTGTTGTGGGTGGACTTAGCAAGCTGAAATGACCCTTTCTCTGGGCTGGATAGGGGTAGGTAATTGTCTAATTGCAAATCTCAAACAGCATTGTAATTGTTTGAGAGTGTTTGTTAATCTGGGAATATTTATTAGACGTATATTGAACATAACTCTGAAAGACCCTAGAATTCTGAAAGAAAACATAATTATCTAAGGGATTGGTATGTAGTTGAACAAAATACATATTTTTAAGTCACAGCTATTTTATGATTATTTTTTCAGGGTTTTTTTTTCGCGATATTGAAGTTTTATGCATTTCCTCCACACCTAAAGAAGAGTTTCTTTGTGAAAATATCCTGGGCCAGAAAACATCCTAGGTCTAGGATGCAGAACTGAACTCAGATGTGAATTTCCCATGACAGAGATGCAGTTATACTTTGTGATATTACACAGCCCACAGTAATTTAGGAATCTAGTCATCCTGATGCACTCAGAAACCATATAGTTAGTATTATTGCCCCTGTCTAATTTGTCTTTTTGTTACAGGTGTGCATAATTGGAATTACTTCAAAATCTTATGGTTCTAACAGTGGTTAAGACAGCAGGCTCATTGCCTATCCATAAAACAGGAGTACATAGAGACAACTTTCCACTCGCTTACACTTATTGTATCATCTTGTGATTCTTTTCACAAGGTGCACATTACTCAAGATGTCTTGCAGTGAAAAATCAAAGTCCTCTAAGGAGTCATAAATATGTCCAATTTCCCTAAATACGAAGTTCTGATCACAGGGAGCTTTGCTTTATTTCTAATTCATTGACTTTTAAAGTAAGGCACTCTACGATTTATGCAGGATTACAGATGGTTTGCCTATGCAAAAGAGATGTCAAGCCATGTGATACCCAGGAACTCCAATAATCCTCTATAAGATGTTAACTACATAAAGCAAAACCTCGAAAATTATCAAAATGGAAACAAATGGTTTCACTGCATGTGAAATACGGAGAAGTCTGAGATTATTTGCTCAAAGCATTCTCACATTTAAAGCATTGACGAGATCGTGAGGGCTCTGAGCCTGCTACAGTTTATGTTATTTGCCTCTAGATGGTGCTCTCACGTTGAGATTAAACAGCTGCATTGTCTTTTTATTACAACTCTCATAATTAATGAGTAATAGCAAAATATTTCTCTCAAAGTCAAAATTGTCAACATTTTCAAAAGAGCAAGGAAAAAAACTTGCTAGAATGCATATGAGTATGCCATATGGTAGTTTCAGATAACTGATGTCCCCCGCAAGGGGCTGGGAAGGGATTTTAATTCTAGGAAAATCAGCACTAGAGCCACAAAATACTTAATAAAAAGGTGCAAATTTTAGAAGGTTTTAAAGCATGTAATGAGTGGTTTTCAAATAATACCTTTATGGTTAAATAACATAATTCCAAATGGGTGATAATCCAGCATTACGAACTGGAAAACAAAGGCAAAGGGACTTTGCAGTGAAGCTTAACATTTTATTCTAAGAACAAACTCCACTGTTCCCTGTGTGGTTTGTGCATACTTCTACTCAACATTCTCCTTCACATGGCACAAGTATTATGCCAGAAAGTAGAGGTGATTCATGTGTCTCAGAGATTTCTGACCATGTCCATTGTCTTTGAGCAGGAGCCAAGTTTTTACATCATTTATAAATTATGTGAATTCTTCTGGATTCTTTTCTATTTTCAACAAGCAAGTCATCTTACTCTTGCACATTCCTTTCCAGGTGTCATTCATCAGTAAGAGGCTGTCTCGGTCCCACCATTTGCTTCCTAATTGCTCTGTCACATGCAGCTGTGACACACACAGGAGCATTTTGGTTAAAAATGAAACAAAAGAAGATTTTGGAGGCCTGAACTGTCCTGCTGATAAGTCTGAAATTTAAATTGACTCTTTGACTATGAGTAGCTTTGCCTACATTTTGTAGTTACTTAATATCCATCCAAAACTTTTTTCTGTCCTCTCTGCCCTGTAGAGACAATTATGCAGGGGTCATCTGGTTCCTTTCCTTGCAGGATTCCTCTGGTTCCTTTCCTTCTAGGCTCACATTAGACTAAGCCCTGTTGCAACACACCATTCTTTATTCTGTTGCTTCCTCTCCTTGAGTTTAAGCCTCTGTTCATACCAGCTGTTCCAGTTCTAGGTAAAATGGAACACCCATTTACTCATGATGAAGATCAGGATGTAGTGTTCCTTGTGGCTGTCAGTGTTCCCACACATAAAGAGTCTATTTGTTTTCAGAGAGCACAAGATCAGAGTTGTAAATTATACAAAGCTGGCATTTAGTGTGCCCTTTACCTTTAGCACACAAATGCATTGACCAAAAGCAACAGAGACTCCAGTCTATGCTAACCCTGGTTAATAAAGAAAAGAAAGTTGAAACTTGGAGATTGCAATGTGGGAGATTCTAGAAAATACTGCATGAAATATTTCCTGACAGAAATCCAGGCTCAAGAGCTGCTCTTCTTACCTTCTTACCTTAACGTGACACTGCTGGTGAAAAAAGCTGTACAGAGAGAATGCCCAAGAATATTTGTTCCCTATGGATCTAGGATTGAATTTTTTGCCTGTGTGACCTGACATCAGGAGTAATTTAACTTCTGTTCACTAGGATCTGCTCCATTAGCCATTTTTCAAACCAATTACTTTTCAGAGAATCATAGAATCATCATAGTATATCCTGAGTTGAATCAAGACCATCAAGTTCAACCTCTGGACTTTTGCTCTAAATTTTTCTGCCTGCAGTAATTCAAAATACTAAATCACCTAAACATAGTAGATTTGTAAAAGCATTCCCAGCAAAGTCCCAGACAAAGTTATGGAGCAAGAAAAACTGTATGCTTCTTACAAAAGACATCTCCTTAAATCAACACACCAAATCTCTTTCATCTTTCAGAATTCTAATATATCAGCAAATCAGTGCACACAGAATTGTGAAAATTCATGCTCCAGTATTAATATTCAGTGATGGCTTTGATATTGGAGCAGCTATTACCCTGAATTCTTTGTTTGAAAAGAAAAATCAAATAGAAAGTACAAGTCTGTTGAAACATTTCCACATCTCACATAGCCTTATCTGTAGAATTACAGCTATAATTAACTAAGAAGTACTTTTTTAGAAAACTTCATTAGGGATGAGGGGTACAGATTAGATTGTTTTTAACAGGAATGTCTTTGGTATGCAATGTATGGTAGTATCCTCCATATCAGTAATTGTATTAACCTTTCAGAAATACTTTCAACAGCATGAAAAAGTAAGATGGCAGACACCACTTCTGAGACTGAAATGCTGATGTCCCTTCCTCACTATGCTGCTTTCCAGATTTGCCTCTAAACTGCTCCTAAAACTCTTACTCCAGAGTATCCACTGGCATGACTGCTCCCGTGTTCCAGGCTGGTGTTTGTCCACTGTCATGGTTTCTCTGAAGGTGGTTTCTGTTTCATTAACCTGACAGTTTTCCCTGACCTCTGAGCTGCAGCAGGGACTCACAAAGACGTCATAAGGGTTAAATGGCAGTCACATACTTCTAATCTAACAAGTAGACATTTGTCCCGANAAGAGAGAGAGCAGCGCAGCGGTGCCGGGGCGCTCCCTGCCCCCAGCCCGGCTCCCGCCGCTCCCCCCGGGCCGTGGGGCGGAGCCGTTGAACTGCGCTGCACCTGGGGCCTCGCGGCTCCAGCCCCGCGCCCCGGGCCCGCCTGAAAGATACAGGTACTGGGGGGCACTAAGCAGGCGGCTATGGAATAAAGGAGCCTCATAACATCACCCCAGGACAATATGTATGTAGGACAGAGTCAGATTCAGTTTGGCTTAGAAAGAAGAGCATCAGCTGTGGGCTTAGCATCTGAATCTTATTCTTCCCAGGCTGCTTAGCCTTCAGCTGTTAAATTTTCCCATACCTTGGCTTCACCACCAGTAAAACTGAAATATTAGCCTCATGCTGTTGAGTCCAAGAAACCAAACACACTACAGCAGGGATAAATACTTGCAAGCTTATATGTGCTGGCCATTGGAATGAAGTACGCTCTCCTCAACCTGTTACCCTGTCTCAGCCTTGACGGCCTTGAGGAATCCAGCCCATTCCTGCAATGTGTGGGAGCCAGTGCAATCTGAGAAGGAATTTCATGCTTTTTCACTTGTTTCCTAATGAGTATTCACTCTTCACTATATAATGAGTAGAGATGGCAAGTGGGATTGTACATAAACACAAACACACACACACACATCTGTGACTGTGGCCTTGTTTGTATCAGCCAGTGCCATGGCCCAGCAGAAAGGGATCTATGGAGGGAAACTGTTGATTCTGAGCCTGATTTCACTTTATGCATCTTGGGAACCTAAAAGTCATGTGCTCTCATCCTTCAAGTTATGAAATTACATCTGCAGCTCTTAATAAGAAAATGGGCTTTCAGATATCAGAAAGCAAAGAGCTGAGTTCTAGCACACTGTGAGCAAATCTTAGTGAGGTTCCAAATGTGCAGTTGACTCTTGCTGTTATCTTCAGTTCAGACTTTGGAACATGGCTTTGGATGTGGCATATAGGATCCTTTCTGACTCAGTTTTGATATTTATCTTCTTCTTCCTGGCAGAAGTAGTCAGCTTACTCTTATTTTCTAACATTTTAAGCCTGCTAGGAAAACAAGAATCTGAGTCCTCCCTAACATTGTCACTTCTTCCCTCACAGAAGGACTTAAACACAGAGGAAATATTCTGTGAACCAAAAACTTCCTTATCCCCATACAACAACTTGAATATCTAAAAAACTAACAAGTTCCAGCAACTTTGTGGGCTCTTTTATTGTTTACAGTTTCCTGTATCAATTGTTCTCCCCAGGTCACTCTGTGGCAAAGTTACATTTGTACACCTTCCTTTTGTACCTGGAAACACTGAGAATTTCCCTTTGAGTTTTCTTCCTTATACTGAGAATCAGCTTCTCTATACTTCCCTTAGAGCGGACTATGCTGATTCCATCACACAAGCATAAGCAAGAAAATACCTACTGACCCATGACATTTTCCTAACTTTCCTTAATGAAAGTCTCCATGGATTTTATAAGAAAATTAGATCAGGTATTTAATTGAGCCTTTTTTTCTGTTGTTTGTTAAGAAAGAAATGTTTTCCTTCTAGAGAACTCCACTCAGCAGTGATGAATTTCCTTCTGTTTTATGAGATATTTCTATCAACAAAATTACTAGTTTCACCCAAGATTATCTCTTAAATATTTACCAAAGTGTGCCAAGTAACATCTCTCTGAGAGATCTGCCACACTCAGAGAACAAGATTCTCTGTTTCAAGGCAGTAGTGCTTTATTTAACATCACCAGCCATCTGAAGTATTCCAACAATAATTTTATATTTTCAAATCAAATTATCACTTTCATAATCAGTTTCAAACCACAGCATTTTTATTTCACTCACTGTCAAGTTTTAAAAGAAGCCATCAGAATAAATATGAACCAGATGTGAGTTTTCTAAATACAAGTTTTAACAAATGGGAAAATCAGTATAAATCCTTCTCTAGTGTGTTTTAAAATGTCTGTGGGAGCAAATAAATATTTTATTACTTGAAAGATAACTCTTCAGCATTCAGCTGGGATTATATAACTTTAAATTGCGTCTGAGCACAAGTATTCCACCACTGTCTGGGCAGTAGAAAGAGGGGATAAAAAAGACAGACCCTGAATCCCAGAAGCACCATATTGCCCATCATGAGGAAACCACAATCAAAAAGTGTTCAGGAGCTGCAAATGAAGGGGGTTTATAAACAATACAGTATTCTGGAGAAAGAAAGATCTGGAATAATCAGCCTCCAGTATGTAAGAATCTATGAAACTCAGACAGACACAGCTCTGAAATAACGTAACATCCCAGAGAAACTGAGGATAGCAGCTCAGAAAAGGACAGAGGATGCTGGCAGGTGTGGTGAGATTATTCCAGAAGCTGGAGTAAATGAAGTTGTGAGGGTTGGTCATTTGGGTAATCTGGTAAATTCTGCCAAGTGAGGCTGACTCAGAACTAAAGGATGAGGCTACACAAATCAAACACAGCAGCCTGCAGTATAAAAGCTGTTAATGCACCAGGGACTAACCAAAAGGGTTATTACAGCCAGGCCCAGTAAAGCAGTCCTTCTGAAACGAACGCCCTGCGACAGGACAAACCCTGGCAGAACTCCAAAACCAAATGCATTTGATGAAAAAATAAGCTGTGTCCCCAAACATAAATTATAAGCAAGATTAGCCTGCCTAAAAGTAACGTAAAAACAACAAGCAATAGCACCTTTGATTGTATGGCAACACAGAGCACTCATGGAGAAATACTGTGATGGCTGGGATAAAGAGCAACTGCAAGTTGTCCCAACAGGAGATTAAAGAGCTCCATTGAAAGAGAAGATGGGTAAAGCTGTATGTTGCATACGATAGGTGAAAGTAAAAATGAAAAAAACCCTACACATGAACATTTTTCAGCCTGAAGAAGCTGAAGTCATCTAACAGAAACTCAAAGTCTTTTGTATTAGAGCAGGGTTAATAATAAGTTCTCTCATATTGAAAAGATGGTCTCACATGTTTAAACATGGGAAGAAGAATAAACAGAGGTTTTCTCTTTATATCTTTGTACAATCTTGGGTACATGAGACTGGAAATTGGCTTTCATAACTGTTCTGGACAGCGAAATTAGTAAAAAAAAATTAGAAAGGACTTACACATAGGAATGAAAATGTTAAAAAACACAGGAGGGAAAAGCCATGGAGACTGTTTCAGAAGTCTTGAAGATGTGCACTGTGGTAGAGCTCAGAGTTCCTGCTCACTGACTGCACAGACAGAGAAGCTAATGAGTGCTGCAGTCTCACATCTGTGTTTGTGAGCCCGAAGGCATTCCCATCAATCTACACATGGATAGGAATACCGAGGATCAGTCAAACCCTCTATATGTCCAGCAGTTTGATCAGTGGGGAAAGACTAGCACTGTTTCTTAGCTCCAGTATGACTAAACTTGTTACCTGATTTTTTTCTAGATTCTGTCATATTGAAGAGAAAATGTGACTCTGTCCAGAGCACAGGCTTTTGGCAGTACAACTCTTAATTGTTTTTGCTGCAGCATTTACAATTAAAAGACAGAAAAAAGTGGTTTTTTCAGACTTCCAGAAAAAAGGTGCTCCTTTAACTGAGTTAAAAATTGTGAGGAGAAAGAATTAGGCCAGCATCCCTTAGAAGGTGACTGCCTGTGGCTGCTGCAGAGTGCTGAGCTATCACATAGCCCGGCCAGCTGTGCTAACCCCAGGACTGGAGTCAGTGTCGTTGCACCCTTGTGGCACTGCACTCAAACTAATTAGCTGGGAGATGAGAGATAGGGCTTTTCCAGCTTGCCAGGTGGTCTAGAACATACTATAGCTCAAGCTGGATGTCTCTGCTCTGCTCTCTCCTGGCACATGTCTGTCCCCCTGCTGGAGCCTGCCCGGGGGTCTCTGTGCGCTGCCTGCTGGGGGTGCAGCCAGGACCTGAGCAAGCACTCATAGTGACAGGGACAGCCCTGGGGTGGGGAAGTGGCTCTAAGAGGGAGGGCAAAGTTGCCTGGGCCTCAAACTGGAGGCACAGTTCCATTTAATGATATTCCTGAGGGGAGGAAGTGGACATTGCTCTGCCTGTGGCTTCCCACACAGCAGGCTGACGGTCTCCTAATTCTGACAAGCATTTGACCCTAGCAAAAAGCCACCAGGCCAGTGCTAGTGCCATGCTTTGAGAACTGTCTGCGTCCTTATCTTCCCCCTGTCAGTGGCTTAACAGACAAAGGCATTTCATGCTACTCCATGAAACTTAACCGAGGTCACAAACCCTGAAGTGTCTTTACTGCCACTCCCATGACTTCTGCCTGGTGTCACCACTGACAGCCAGAGCTGTCTTGCTCTATCCTGACATAGTTTGTTTCTCTATTTTCTGAGCTTTCTTGTTTTGTAATGCTTGGACTGAGTATTCAATATCTCTGTGATGTATTTTGTCCTAAATTAGTGCTGCATGCTCTTACCCGCATTGTAAAATAGGGCTTTGAAATTACAGAGCCCACAGTGATGTGGTTGTACATGAGTCTTTGCCCACAGAAGCTCATCAGAACTCACCACCTACACACTAAGTGTCCCAGTTTGAGACAAATTAAGGGAAACGCTCTGGAAGGAACCTCTCCTCCAAAGACGGCAGGTTTCAGCCACCTCTCCCCCACAGGTTTGGGAAGAAATTCCTTGGAGGAAAGTGAAAAAGAAGTTATTTATTTAACAAGCAGAGTGCACGCAGGCACAGAAAAAGAATAATGCTAAATAATAAAACCTCTCGCTGTGGAGAGAACCTGGTAAAATTCAAAGTCCTTTGTAGGCGTGGCTCTGCTCTCTCTCGGGAGCTGGGGTGTGGCTTGGGCCCCTCCGGGCCACGGTGTAGGGCCTCCCAGTGATGTTCTGGTCTTGCTGAACAGTCCAGAAGAGAAGAAGAAGAAGCCAAAGTCCCAGGAAAACCTCTTTCCTCAGCTAATGAATGACAAGCTAGCTAAAAAGCAAGGGAATGCCACTCTCTTCCCTGCTGCAGAAGCTGAGAGCTGAGAAGTGAGCAAACAAGTTATCTGTGTTTTTGAACACAGCACCGAAGGAATTCCACCGCCTTCCCCCACTCCCTCTTGGGTCTGCCTTAAGGACACAGAAAGGCACAGGACTCATGTCTGGCATAGAGCAGGCAATAGGGGACACAGCATCATAAAGTCACCCCAAGACACCAAGGCAAAGAACAAAACAAAACACTCAGGCACTGTGCTTACAGTGTGTCTAGTTAATTCCAAAACAACTACAGCTCCTTTATCATGCATTAACATTTACAGAAACAAGAGATGGGGTCAGTGTAAATCAGAGTAGCAGAAGGAGGGGGGTTTGCAGCCAGTGAAAACAGATTTTTGAAGTTGGTCAAGCCTTGGAGTCACCTCTGCTTTCAGTGGGGGATCAGACCAGATGAGATCCCTTCCAACTAAGATTTTTCTGTGATTTTAAAAGATTCCAAGAGATTGTAGCACCCAGTCTAGTAAGACAAAGAGAAGATAAGGGAATGAGGAAATGGGAATGGGACATGGAAGAAATGAAAAAAAACCTTTAGCCTTTTTAAGACAATATAGAGACTTGATTTATTTCAGTTATATCTACCAAATAGACTGCTGCCCTTCAGGCAAAATTAGTGGATCCAAGTGCTACAGCTTTCATTTCCATGAAACACCAAGAAATATGAAGATGTTTAACTAATGGAAATAGTCAAGCTAAATGCAGCTGATATAATCTCAGGGAAACCAAGGCTTGACAGAATAAACTCACAGTACAAAATAATATTTTATGCCATCATAGTTTTGGAAAAAAACTGTCTTGAGTTAAGCAGGAGTAAAGAAAAAGAATAAAAATAAATTCCAGTATGGCCAAAGATTGGAGATCCTGACCCACTGTCAAATAAGAGCAGCTATTAAAGTGTCCAACAGAAATGCCCAGTTCGATTTATTCTACTGTTGAGCCTCAAAGCTCACCATATCGATCTGAATAAGGTTTACAAAAGTGTTGACTTTCAGGCATCTGACTGCCTCAGCTCCTGATTGCAAACCCTAGCTCTCTAAGCAATGTATTCAGCTTTAATCCCACTGGTTGGTCCTGCTAAGAACAGAGATAAGTGTAATTGACACCCCAAAGAGCAGAAAGGTGCTTCTCTCCTTAGGAGAGTGGGATTGGTTTTCTCCCCTAGGGGAATCCTAGTTAGAAGGAGAGAAGTGTTTTGTAATCCACATTCTGTCTCTCAGCCACATCCCTGCTCTGAAGAATTTATTATACGGAGCAAAACAGTGCAAGTAAGAGATTCCAGAAGATTGGCACTCCCGGTGTAGGGCAGCCTGCTGTCAAGGTCACTCTCATGGACAATGGGACAATGAATTAACACTAAAGCCACTCATCAGCCAGAATGAGGACTGAAATCAGGTCTGTCAACACCACTGTCAGGTGCCCTAATTGCCAGATTACTGGATATTTAGTCTGCTCCAAAATGAGATCACAGCTCAGAGTTACTGCTGAGTCCTTCTGCTGGAGTAAGGACTATTGCATTTAGGCTGATATTTTTAGGTGAGGGATCCTTGTATGCTGGTATATGTCATTGAATTAGTGCATAAACAGCGAGCCTGACACACTCAGGCTGCAGTAGACCACCTCTACATATTCTTCATGGGAAAACCAGGCATTTTTTCTAACTCCAATACACATGAAGTTTGCTGGATTTGTTGCGCATTTGCAAACCATAGCTACAGTGAAAGCACGTTAGATTTGACCCTTCTGGGAAGTGCCATAGCTACTGTGTGTTTGTTACAGTGCTTGGGATTTCTGAACATCCTGCTGTCTGCTTAGGACTGAATGGTGGGACCAGAAACACTTGACACATGTCCAGTATGTCCTTAAATTTTGCCCCAAAAGGCTGTATCCTTGGGACCCTGAAGACCTGATTACTCTGCCTTAGTTGCCAAGTCTTGTTGGAGGTTGTAGCAATATTGTAGTGATATTACAGCTGCAATTAAATCACAGACTGTAAATTCAAGTGTCTTAAAAAAAAATTAATTTCAAGGCAGTGAGTGTTATAACAGAGCTTTTGGTAGAGTTTAAATTTACTGTGTGGCCAAGAATATTATTTTCTGTTCTAAAATGGATAATGCTAAGGTGAATTTAAGCAGCTCTCTAATAGCGGCTCAGCAGAGCGTGACCTATCTGAACAAAGCATCTTTCAGTGTTAGAATTCATATAGTTCATTGCTTGATGAGACATTAATCTTAATAGAGGTGTCTCAGCATCAGTGGCATCTTGCAACCATGTGCCTCCCACAAACAGATTACATTGCTCAACCTCTGTAAATCTGCTCAGTGATAGTAGTGAAGACAATGACTGCCAAATGAGCCAATATTTTCTTTTCTCAATGCTACTCTAAGTGTGGCCAATAGCAGATGCTTAAGGAAGCAGAGTGTAAGAAACAAAGGCAGGGTGTTGCTCTCCTTGATATTCAACTTCTGTCTTCCAGTGCTACTCACATGCTATCAACGACTTTTCTAGAAAAAGCAAATGGCACTAAGGTTGATGGCTCTAAATCCATGTCAAATATTTATTGGAACTGCAGTAGCATGTTAAACCATATGTGGTCCCTGCTCTGTACAACCAATAGCATAAAGTAAAATGCAGACAAAAGAATATGCCAGAGATGAATTAACTGCAAGTACTAAACCTGTTTGTGTGCACTCAGTATCTTGTTTTGCTCTTGGTGACTTGTGGGTCTCTTTAAGTAAGTTACTTAGATGAAGTTCCACAGTTTCAGAGCATGGTCTTTCTCCTACTGCTACCACTATTTTACTAATTTTAAATTTCAAATCATGTTCCTGGTCATATCACTCAATAACTCACACGAAATTCTAGATAATAAACAAAGTAAATAAAGTAAAAAAATCTCAGAATGGGTCCTGGGACTGTGCCTAGGAGCCAGAAGGTAAGCATAGACCAGATTGATCCTTTCTTCTTTGTGCTGCTATATGTGCTACAGATTTTTAGGGACAGTTGTGAGGCTCTGGCCAGAGATGCTGGCAGAGAAACCCCTTCACAGGAGCAGTAGGAATCACTTCAGCACAGCATTTGCTTTATCAGGATGTAGTTTCCTAAGGTAGGATTTGCATTTTTCTCTATTTCAACGTGTGTTACAACCTCGTATCTTCAGCAGGGATATTGCTCTTGTTCCCCTGTTGAAGCTGTAATTTGCCATGAGTCTGAGGCTGTTTCTTATGGGCTGTTTGTGCTACGGCAGCCTGGAAACCTGGATAAAGACTGGCAAAACTTTGTTCAGTAGATAACTACATCATATGAGTGTTGACAGTGCAGCTATGAGAGAAGACATGTATCTTCCTCATCCACTCAAGGATTCACACTCAAAATAATGGAAAGCTTACACGATTCTCCATAGCCATGCCTGGTGGCTTTTCTAAACACCTTCTCCATCTCCATAGTCTGAAAACTCAAAGGCACATCACAAATTGATTCAAGAGTCAAGTGTACTTTTAGAACTCCATTTGCTGTTGATAGCCAGTCTTCAGCTCTTCTTCTTCCATCTACACATCTTTGTGTTTGAAATCCTTCCATGCCCTATTTTGTTGCCTTTCCCTATCACCTCGAGGTCCGGTAGTGGACAGCCCAGTGTGTTGCGACCTTCCTAGAAAAAGCCTGGGAACAGCTTTTCCAGGGGCTTTAGCAACTTCCCTGGGCAACAGGTGACTTCAGCAAGTGTAGCAACTTCTCTGCTACAAGTGATGTCAGCTCTTAATGAAACCACTCAGGCAAAACTCGGGGACAGAGAGACAGGAGCTTCATTCGGCAATTCCACAGAGACAGCCTTTATTGTCCAGCAGCCTCTGTGAACGGGAAGCCAGGTACAACAACTCCCTGTTGTCCGGGGTAGAAGCAGAGGTTATGTGGGAAAGGCAGGGGGTGGGATAGAAACCAATTAGCCAACGGGGTACAGGCTATTACCATAAAGAAGCAAGGCATGGTGGGAGTGGCTCTTTTNAAAGCCTGGGAACAGCTTTTCCAGGGGCTTTAGCAACTTCCCTGGGCAACAGGTGACTTCAGCAAGTGTAGCAACTTCTCTGCTACAAGTGATGTCAGCTCTTAATGAAACCACTCAGGCAAAACTCGGGGACAGAGAGACAGGAGCTTCATTCGGCAATTCCACAGAGACAGCCTTTATTGTCCAGCAGCCTCTGTGAACGGGAAGCCAGGTACAACAACTCCCTGTTGTCCGGGGTAGAAGCAGAGGTTATGTGGGAAAGGCAGGGGGTGGGATAGAAACCAATTAGCCAACGGGGTACAGGCTATTACCATAAAGAAGCAAGGCATGGTGGGAGTGGCTCTTTTTGTCGCCATGACCCGAGGAAGGTTGCTTATCTCTGGGGAAATTCGTTTGGCCCTCAGGCCTCTCTCCAAGGGAGTGCAGAGGGCTCCTGCGCCAAGGGCTCACAGCCCTCCACATTTCCCCCTCTCTTTCTTTAATTACTTTTCTTTCTTGGCTCTTTATCTACTTGCTTTTGCCATGTCGAGCTATCTTTCCAAGTTGAGAAAACGCATAAAAAACCCACAGAAAACTCTGCAAGGGATTTGTCTTAACTTTCTCCTCACCACAACCAGGATCAGCAGCTCCTTGTATCACCTGAGTAAAACCAAAATAAGTGCAATACTTTTTGAAATTACTCTAGAGTGGAAAGCATGGGGCAATTAGCAACAGCAATTAGCTCAGGGCTGTGGAGAAGTAACACTCCTGACCACAAAGGCACAGCTCTCTGAGCTATCCCAGCAGGCAGGGTTTGCACAGGCAGTAGCACTGCATGAGCAAACTGGTGGCCGGCAGTCATAAAATACCTTGTCTGCACTCAAAGGCCTCACCCAGCCTGTCCCTGGGGTCAATCAAACAAGCAGAAGGGCTTTTTTTACCAACTTTTCATTCAATATAGGCTACAAAAAATGAGGTATTCCAATTCTCTGCTCTTTTTCTCCTCCGTTGCTGGTGTATCTTAGATTCTGGACTGCCCTGCTACAGGCATCCACAGGAGGCTTCTCAGCAGACACAGTCTTTTAGGTCACTGGCATGAACTTAGCACTGTGACATGGATCATCAGCTCCAGAACTTGGCTTCACCCATCCCTCTCATGTGATAAAAGCACACATAACTCTGTCCCAGTTCTTCCAGTACTGCAACCCATTCTTGAGAGCATGGTCACTGTGGGAATGGAGATCCCAGGCAGCAGAACAGTGCCCTGTTCTTGCTTCTACATCTTCCTTTAATAAAGAGGGCCCTCATCACAGTGTGATTCAGGCTTCTGATTGGCCCGTCATGCAAGTTGCAATGAATATAATGCAACATTATCAAAAATATAAAAGGTACAAACACTGACCAACTGCAAACTTTTGAAACTGTGATTATGTCTGAGGAAGGGATTATTTCACAGGTGAAAGCATGAAATGGCTTCCTTTGAACAGAGCAAACATGAGAAATACATTAATAACTTTGAACCTACAAAATCAGAAAGCTCAAGAGTAATTCTTTGGAGAAAACACCATTGAGGCAGGATGGTCTGCTTATATTAAAGTATATTATTAAACTGTTTAATAGAACAGGAAAAATTGTGAAGCAATCAGCATGAGCAACAAGAAACTTGTAAAGTTTACATAGTTACACAGAGGGAGAAATGATCACCCTTGTTTTTGTGAGCCAGATGTGATTGTGTGTCATCAGTGCTTGAGGACAAATTATTGAGCTTGTACAAGAAAAGGGTAACTAGAACAGAAATAGAAGGGAGAACTGACCATGAATTCAAAGGTATTAAACCTTGGGGTGTATTATGTAGTTACTAAGCAAAAGAAAGAAGCAGATTTCAACATTTTGATATGGAAAACTAATAAATAGAATAAAGAGGCAAAGTGAAGCATGAAATGAGTTGACATAACAAGAAATAGCTACAACTAATGTTGACGTGTGGATACGTGGTAATGAAAATACACTGAAAAAGTGAAGAAACATCATTAACACAAATAACTAATGACTACCAGTCAGAATTAATACTAAAAGAGCCTACAGCCTAGACTGCTAGAAATGAGAAGAAATTTTATTTATATACAATTGTGTAGTTTTGTGCTTGGGAACAAATAGCACCACTTTATGCTAGAGCCTCAGTTTGACATGACAGAAGAGGAACCCAAAATATACTCTTCAAAATCACACTTTTTATGAATTGCTGGTATGAGTTAGCTATGACAAAAACAAATATAAGCCCAAGTTGCCATCAAGAGATCTGTTGTCAGTAGAAGTATGAAAACATTTCTGCCATGTAAGATCTCAGTGAAACTTTATCTGGAATATTGTATAAAATTATGAATTTAATCTGAAAAACATGCAAAGATGGGCACTTGGAATGGATAAGAAAGAAATTCTCTACACAAGAGAAAATTTGCAGATCATGGTTCTTCTAGCCCTGTAAAATGAAAGCTGAAATGGGATAAGATTGCGCTCTACAAATGTATCACTGCAGGAATGGTTTGATGGCTAAAAAGGCAAGTGCTGGCAGAGAAACAAAGGTGTATATTGGCAAGTGCTGGCAGAGAAACAAAGGCGTATATTGTCAAATGCATTTAGACCGAAAATTGGAGGACAATTAAAGAAGATTAGAAGAAGCAAAGTACAGCTGTGTTAAAAATCACACGTGGTCATTTTACAAAGGGACTTCTGTGACCCCGTGCCTGGGACAGCTGAGCACCACGAGCCCATTTTGCTCCCTTTAATCCTCTGTTCCTCACAGAACTACCTGTCTTATATTTTTTTCAGTCAGTCTGCTGTTTCTAATCGAGCAACAACTTTCACATCTTCAATATCTGGTTTCTTTCAAGAAGTCTATCCTGTACAAAAATTTGTTCTTTATAAACTCTTTTATTTTAGCCGTATGACCCAGACAGCCCCATTTTTAAAAGAAGTGATGAGCCAAGCCCCACATGATCAAGTTATAATTAAACTTTTGTCATTCTTCTAAAGGATCACTTCCCCTGCAGCCATCCTCATGGATATCAGCCTTTCCTAGCAACTGTTTCTATCACCCACACTTTTATCAATACACTCAGTGTACTAAAGTATAATTAAGTGTATTGAGATGCCAAAAGGCAATGAAAAAGAAGAGAGGAAATGTCAAATATAAATATCATTAATATTAAGCTGACAGGACTTGGCACAGTGGCCAGTACAGTTAAGAGGTGTTTTAATTAGTTTTTTCAAAATAAACAGTATGAAATAAAGTTTCATATTCAGATCTCATGGCAGGTATTTCTGCTGCTTTTAAGTGACGTGGCAAAGATGCAAAAGTAGAAATAATGTTTATGTGTAGTCATGCAGGAAAAGACAACAATCAGCCAACAGGAACCTTGTAAAGTTCAACAAAGGAATTGCCAAGCCCTGCACTGGGGAGGAGAAACCCAATGCACCAGTACAGACTGGGGACGAAGTGGGTGGAAAGCAGTTTTGTGGAAAAGGCCCTGGGGATGCAGGTGATCAGCACAGTGACTGTGAGCTATGTATATAAATACCTGCTCAGGGAAAAGCAGAGACACAATTCTGTCAGCGGTGTCCAGTGATCGGATAGGAGGCTACAAAGAGAAATATGGAATTTCCACTTAAACAAAAGAAAAAACCTTTATTTGTTTTTGTGAAAGAGCTCAAACACTGGCACAGGTTGCCCAGAGTGGGTGTAGAGTTTCTGTCATTGGTTGCTCAAAGCCCAGCTGGACACAGCCCTGATGAACCTGCTCTAGGTGGCCCTGCTTCGGGCAGGGAGGATGAACCAGACAATCTCCAGAGGCCCATTCCTTTCTATGATTCAGTAATCTTTACTGAATATACATTGTAATCCTAACAGTTGCTCCCAAACCCCAAAGAATTAGCACATTACGATGGAAAACATAGAAAAGGTAGCAGAATGTATTCAATTGCAAACAATATATTTGTTACCCATCCTGTTTGTACACTGATATCTAATATGCATTATATTCAGGACTGAATTCAAAACCCACTCAGGTCACCAAATAAGTATCCTCAATCAGCTAATTTGTTAGTAAAAGACAAAAGAGGCCCTTGACAAAAAACTGTATCAACTCTTTGGAGAGTAAAATCACAGATTTCCTCTCATGAGGTGTTTGCTGTGTTTTGAATCCAAAGATACCTTTAAATGCACTAATTAGCTTTAGTCCACAGCTAAAAATAAGTTCCTGGACTTTTCCTAAACTGGTTTAACTAGTTTTGGTCAGACCTTTATCTTTGAACCATAGTATCTCAAATTAGAAAACAAACAAGCTTTAACTGTGTTAGTTACTGCTCACATGGAGACAGGTTTTGAACTTCTGTAGGACTGTTTCTTTCTCACTGCATCCTGTACAGCAGTAAGTTTGCAAATTCCAGCCCATATTACTGTGTCTGGAATGCACTGTAGCTTGAGGACAAGAGCTGTTAATGCACCTTACATCACAAATACATCCTTTATAAACACCTTCTTTCCATGTGGCTGTTCGCCCCTTCCAGTGTGAGCACAAATGAAATATTACAGGAGTCTAAGCTTGGTGAACAGAATCTGCCTGTGCCCTTTCTTCTGGCAGCACAGAAAGTGACATTTCTCTTGACTACTCTTTTAATTAAATGGGTTGCATTTAGCAAGGAATTGAAGTGAGCATCCCTACAGCTTTCACAAGTAGCTAGACCATGGTAAATATGTGCCTTGGTTTATGCAAAACACTTCGTCATGTGTCCACAGGTGACTGAAACAAAGTAACACGACTGGTTTGCGTAAAACCGGTTCTGTTTCTGAGGAATGTAGTGTATATATAGGTGTATAGTGTATATATTTGTATAAAGTGATGAAGTTATGCACAGAGAAACAATGTTTCTACATGAACACGGTGCTCCTGTAGCATGGCTGTAAATCCTACTCATACTCGATGGTTTGGGTCTGGCACTTGTCCTCTCACACCTCTGTCAGTGACACCTCTTTTAGCTTCCTAAGCAAGGAGATTGGGGAACCTTGTCCAGGCAGGGGATGTAAATTAAAGATTTCTATGAGCTGGTCAATAAAAGACACAAAATTGTTATAACTGTTGGCCTTGTTTAAAACTGGAGAGATGTAATGAAGCAATCTGGAAAGCTCTGAAAGGTTCCTGTGAATTAACTTTCTAGTATTGCTTAGAGAAGTGGATCAATTCAAAGATACGACACAAATCTCTTTTATTTTCCCATGATAGTGAGCATTTAGGTGTTTGTTGCACTCTCATGGGTAGCAACCAAGATTTTGCCTTGCAAGCACTTGCAGTTATTTACCTATAGATTTCCATAACCTTGTGTCACGCTGTCTCTTTGTGCTGGGTAATAGAGTTTCAAATAGGGTTGGTTAGTTTTGGGTTGTTTTTTTTTTAATAATTTATTCAGTGTTCCTGGACTAGGCCACATTGGTGTTGATATCTTCTCTTTCCTGTGATGAAAAATTCACAATGCTACCTTGAATAACCGGTTTGGTAGGTTCTTTGAGAAGTAACTATATGTTACTACATTAAAATGCAAATGCACCATGATACTATGTCACTATGATGTTTTTCTGATGACAAATAATTTAGGAGGGTTAAATTAATTGTGACTTTAAAAGAGTAATCTTGAAAAAAAATCTGATCATCATCTCACACAGTATTCCCGCAATTTCTGAAGCTCCTGAGATCCTGAAGAAATTGTACAGCATTGTAAGCTTCTGCTGTATCACTGTGGTACCCTGCTTTGTCAAGACATTTTGTTCTAGTGCAGTGTAAGACTGATCCAGGCAGATAAAAGCACATTGCAGCTGGCTGGAGTTTAGAACTCACAGGTCAGAGCTGTATCTTGCACTGATGATCAACACAAACTGATGGCAGTGTGCTCAGAATACTTTATTTCATGTTCTGACAGCATCTGAAATAATTTTGTGATACTTTGCTGTGTTCTGATACCAATTGATTTATTATTATTATTATTATTAATATTATTAATATTATTATTAACCATTTATACTGAGAGCACCAGTTAATCCACTGTCACTGCATTGTGACTTATCATTAATGAACTGCAATGATCAGAGGATATGGTATTTATTAGAGACAAAGTTTAAACCCCCACCATTTTTTAGCTGTTTTCAAAAATGAGAGTGGACAAACAACACTGTTGTTCCCACACTGAAATATTGCTGGGATATTCCCCGTGACTTCCATTGGTGTCACAGACACATTTTACTAAGTGACTTCTGAAAAATGCACCTAAATTTAACTGCTGTAGCAATCTGAGAAACTTTAATTTGCATAAACCAACTAGAAATCTAAAAATAATACATTTTCTTAAGAGTTCACGTGCGCTGACTGCAATTCTGTGTCTGTGCTGCAATGGACTCTTCTCTTCTTGGGAATGTGAAATGGAAAAGCCTTATCCCATAGTCTGTAGGGCTGCATACCACATATGAGGATTTCAATAGAACAAAAAAGGAACCCTTGGTGTGTAACAGGGTACAACAAAATGTCAGCAAAAATTTCAGCAGGACTGTGGGAGGTTTGGACTCAAATCTTTGCCCTGCCTGAGTTGGTTTTCCTGTATGGCTGAATGATCGGATGATGTCTCAGCTTCAGTGAGCAGTGTTTTTCAAGGGATAGTCTGAAACACTGTCCACTAAACAGTTATGATAAAGAGTTTACAGTTACGTGATTCTAAGTACTCTGTCAAAAAGTACCTAAGTAGCAGGTGTAATTAGTATGGAGTAGATAAATCATGAGAACAGACATCTAAAAATAGGCATAAATAATCATTGAACTGCTGTGGAGAATCTGAGCAGAGCTCCCATTCTCATGGCCTGGGTCAGGCAGAAACCATTCTGATAAACCAACCTGTCCTTGCACAAGCCAAGACTGTGCTTACAACAGTTCTCATCTAATACCTTATTTGTACAGTAATCTGGATAGTACAGGTTGCACAAGTTTACATAGGGCGTTTCCTAACTTTTTAATGCCTTTTCTTTTTTTTTTTTTTTCAGCTGATGCATGTCCATCTATGCAATATTTAGTTGTGAAACCAATGGCATACGGTGGCAGGGCATCATGGCACCACAGCACCAGGGCATCACGTTGCACTGTTTGGTAACAAACGGTGAGGAAAGTGGAGCGCAGTGACTTTTGCACACAAATACGGCGTCTATCAATAGCAATCTGATGATACCGACATTGAGTTTAGTGCTTTGGGGGTTACAGTGGCAGTGCTGGGTTGGTGGCTCGGCTTGATGGTCCCAAAGGCCTCTTCCAGCCTTGGTGATTCCACGAATCCATGATTCCACGATTCTTTGCCAGTGGCACGGGGCCCTGCCGCATTTGCCGCGCGGGCTCAGGCTGCTCCAAGTCCCGCGGTGTTGCTGCTGTGGCCCGGTGGGTTCGTGCTCTGAGGGCCGCGTTTGGAGCTCTGGGGATACTTTGGACACGCGCTGGGTTTGTGATGGCAGCATCCAGCGCTTGGGAGGCGGACACACACGGGGACACACACGGGGACACACACGGACGCTCACGGGCGCCGCCGGAGGAGCCGCTCTGCCCCTCCCAGGCCGCGCACGGAACGGGAGCTCTGTGTGAGGGGGGAGCGCGCGTCCCCCCGTGCGGCGCTGGGGGGC
>VXAD01001919.1:0-51817 GCA_013399195.1 Dicrurus megarhynchus | reverse complement strand
GCCCTGCCTGCCCGGCGGCTCCGGCTTCCCGCGGCCGCAGCGCCCCGGCGGCTCCCCTCGGGCAGAGCCCGCGCCGCGGCGGCTGGCTCAGGGAGCGGGCTCGCAGGAAAGGCCACAAGTTCCTCTCCCGCTCAGAGAAGGGAGCGTGTGGGGGGAGAGCCGGGCTGGGCCGTGCCCGCATCCCCGGCTCCGCGGGTCCGTGCGCTGCGAGCCCTCCATCAGGAGCAGGGCGAGCCCTTCCTTCGCCTCTGTCCTGGGGAGAGGCTCGCGGTCCTCGTGGAGCAGGAGCCGCGTGGGTCCTCAAAAAAAATTTCCCCGTGTGAAGTTTACAGTGTGGCTAATTACAGAGATACATTGGTTTGTAGCGAGCTTGTAATCGAAATCAGCTTGAATCCCATGAAAATAGAAACCTTTAATTTCATTTAACCTACTTCAAGGCTTTAGCAACTGAAACTTTTTTTAGTATTTTAATAACTCTGTCGGTAATAATTAAGAAGCGGAGCATGTAGGAGTTTTACTATCTGTGACATCCATCTGTACTGCAGCGGGCTAGAATTTCTTGATCCCCAACTTCCATTGTGTATCATGCCTGTGCTTCTTAACTAATATACCATTATTTCAGCAATTTGGAAATTATATACTAGGTATAGGGTATATTTCTAGGATCTTCACCCTTCAGCTTCTCTACCCTGTTTTTGCACCCTCCACTCACATATAAATGCCTTAAAATTCAGGCATTTCCCCACTGAAAACCTCCTATAGGATAGGAAAGATTAACATTACAGGTTATGTTTTTATGTTGTTGGGGTTTTTTTTATCCCTGTCTGTTGCAGAGCTATAAAGTAATCACTGATATAGATCTCTAACTTTCTACTGCAAGTACTTAGTCTTTATTGCTGGACTGTAGGTATAGTGAAGCTCTACTAGACAGAATTTTAACAATAAGCGCACATTGGGGGAGTTGTCCTAAATTAAGTGGGGCTGTAGGTTTTGGATATTCCTTCTCACAGTCACAAATACCCCAGCCTGTCCACATCTTAGTAGTCTACAGCAGCTGATACTTGTCGATAAAATTTAACATTGAAGCAAAACTGTAACTATCCATACAACCTCTTAGCTCTGAAAGGCCAAACTGAATCACCTTTTGCTGCTACAAAGCAAAGGGCTCTCTGTCATCATCCTGTTTCAGAGTTCTAGCTCTTGGAGGAACTCATAGTTCCTCACAAGTGTTGTTGCTTCAGGTGCTTGGAAGTGATGTGCAACAAGCTAAAATGGTTATACAGCTATTTAGAAGGTTTAAGTGAGTGCCGGAGAAGGTCCTAGATGTTGTTGAAGACATGGCTGAATTGTTGCAGTGACTGCAGGCTCGGTTGGCTTCTCCAGCCAGAAATTGTGTGTTTGTTTTTTTTGTCACAAAATATTCAGTGTTTGAGGATGTTCAGTGTAGTTTGTCTGTTACTTGTCTACAGGAAGCAGAGCTGCTGAGTGGCAAGCTAAAAATTCTGAAAAGGAGCCAGTATCACCAAAAATTGTGCTTGGTTAGTTTGGTATATTGTGTGGAGGACTTGCATTATGTAAACATGGGGTGTCTGGACATGGTTAGTACTGTCAGGCACATCCATGGTGTTTCTCCCTGTTGCTGATTCCAAGCCTTGCAGTAATAAGTCTTCCAGCCCTGCTGTGTTTAGCCTTGACACTTGCAAAGTTTGGAAGCTGCAAACTGTAGTAGCAAATCTTGTCTATCTGAATAAACTAGATATTCCTTTTTTTTTTTGGGTCTCCCGAGTGTCTCCAACACAGGATGTGTAGCGACTACTCTTCTTCTGTTGAGCTTTCTCCAATCTTTCTCCAGCAGTGGTGACCCTAGGGATGTACACCGTCACCTTCCCCCCTTGGGTGTGCTTTCAAAGGCTGTGCTTTTAGCAGATGTTGCTAAGCTGCCGTTGGTGTTGGTAGCTGTGTGCACACTCCATCACACCTTTCCATGTCATTGTTCAGCGTGATGTTTGTAATTTTGTAGAGCTCCTTGTGCAAGAGGCGTAATTGATAGATCCAAAGAAGACATCCATTAGCATAAATAGGATTTAAGATTGGAGCTCTTGGCATCTACACGATCAGTATCTGCTGTCCTGCCAAGTAAATAGCTCTGTCCTCCCGAGCTGGAGGAGGGAGGCTTCGAGCACCCTGTTTTGGAAGACAGGTAGGCAATCTCTTGGTACAACTTGCTTTAAGTATGTGTTTAAGTCACTTTTAAAGATAAGAAAAATGTGGAAATGGGCTTTTATTTTTTTTGGTGGTAGTTTGTTCTGCACGTATTGGAAGAAAGAAAAGGTAGACTGGTGTGGTTTTTTTCTTTAGAAGGTGATTAGGTTGCAAATACAACTTGGTAGAGCAGTTGTCAGATAAATGAGTGATTGTTAGGTTTCAAAAGAATTATTGTGGACTTCTACAGGAACATAACAGAAGAGAGAATACCATTTTTAACTGTAGAAGATGTGGTAAAGTATGGAAGGAGTCTGCAAGTCTTGATTCCTAGGACTTCAAACTTATCCTGTAATGGCTGTTGTGAAATGTGATTCCAGCCTTCTCTATATTTTAAAACATGAGAAGAATAAGAGCTGGGCTTTTTGTTCTTGATTAAGTATTCCAATTGTAATTGCTTTGTGAATAAGTTTGGACAGAAGATAATTGCAGGTGCAGTCTTTAGGTAGTTATCCTTGTCTTGTCTGATCAATATGAAGAAGGTGAATCTGGGTTTTAATTACCAAGATTTGTCTCTTATCACTGAAACTTGACAAACTGATGAGCACTTGAATGTTGTTTGTTCCCCCACCCTTTTCCATTTACTTGATTTTTGGCTTTCCCCTCCTGACAGTATCACGGTAGCAACTGGAGCAATAATCCTGCTGCTGCTAAAGCTTTTCCTACTGATAACCAGGGCTGGATATCACTATGCTTGTGTGAAGGCTGAAGTGCTGCCTTTGGCCTGTTTTCCTAAGGCAGTGAATAACAACTGAGTGATGAAGAGTCAGCTGCGAGTGCTGCTCTCCTCATTATGTTGTAGGTATGTCCTGCAGACAGGTTCTGTTCTCCTTTCAGGGGTAACTTAGGAGTAATGATTTATGCAAAGTAAGAGCCATGGTTTATGCAACTACCCTGATAAACAGCGAGGCTTTATCTTGTAATCCTTTCATAACCAAGAGTGCAAGTGAGATTTCTAATGCAGATTTCTAATTAAATTAGATAAAATGATCTGGAACTCAGCTTCTGTTCAGCAAATCTTGAATCTGCCTGCCTCTTGATTGCCTAGAACTTGTTTAAAATCTCTCTGCATGTGTGTTAAACATGTTTTCACGTGAATGGAGTGAAGTGTAGTAAATGTTCTTACGTGGGATATGCTTTCCTGGAATAGCTCAGTTTCTGATCTGATCTGTGCCTTCTGTGCAATTTGGAGAAATGAGTTCAGCTATACCAAAAGAGACTTTTTTTTCCCCCTTCAATGTGCACTTCATGACTAAGCTCAAACAGTAAACAATTCAGAAAAACATCAATTTATAACCTAATTATAAAGGTATAGCAGAAACCTTTTCCTTTGTTTTAATTCATTTTTGGAGGAGGGACTGACTGTAAAAGAAACATAGTTACAGCACAGCAAGGGACTTCTGTAGTATGTACTTTGTGAACAGATTACTTACTAAGAAGTAGTTACAAAGTCATCTTTACAGAATACCTCTGAATAGAAGCACAAGTAAGTGGAAATTTGTAGTAAAATCAGAATTTTGGCTGAAGAAAGGTGTGTGAACACATGCTTAAGAAATATCTGTGTAACCACATGCATTGAATACCTCTGATGACAGAGTTCTGCTGAAATCAACTCAACAGTGGTCCACATTGAAATCAGGTTCTGCTCCATAAGACTAAAGGATTAAAAGAGATTAAATACTCCATGATTGTGAGCACAGCCCTCACTTCAGAGTATCTTACTTCACAAGGGTGTCTTCAGTCCAGTAGTTGGTGAGTTGGGCTGAATTCTGCTAATAAATTATTGGGTGGCCATGGGTCAGCTGGTCCCAATTCACTATCTTCCCAAAGTAATTGAGTGAATATTGTACTTGTGTTTTGTCATTGTCATCTAAAAGAAAGCAACAGAACTACTTCCCTGTCTGGTATCAATATGGATTGTGATATTAATATGCTGTAGTGCTGTTAAATAGATCATATGCATTATTGGCTAAGTCTCACCTAAATCAATTTAATAATGCTCCTTACCTCGAATGCATGTGCTGCCAGAGGTAGTAATACATCCAGGAGGAGTGTAGCTTGAGGAACACACACTCTAGGACAAGCTTTCAGTATCTAGCATACTTCAGTGGTTAAGAATAGTGAGGAGAATTGGTTTTGAAAAGCAAGTCTACTTTATTTTTGTACGTAGGGCTATACACTCAGCTATGTAAACTTTGACCTAGCTATATTGGTTACTCTAACTGGTATTGTGTTTCATTAGATAAATGATTTAAAGTGGACAAATCTCTTCATTGGTAGTAGGGAAGTCTCTTTATAGTGTTCAATCCTGAAGATGTTCAACTAGTTTGAAATGCCTTGTTATTTTTCAGAAATTCTCTTAATATACCAAGTGTCAGCTACAAGTTTGCCATATTCTACACAGAGTTTTGTATCTTCTGGTGGTATTTATACTGCAGTTGTGATTTGAGCCTGGCGTTTCAGATTGATTTAGTTTTGTTGTATTTCACGTGTAGAGAACACAGTATTACCCTGAATCCATCCTCATTATTGTGTGGAAAGTGTGTAGTGAGACACTTGAGGTCTGGCATATTACCAGGGCCAAGCCAAAGACTGGCTAGCTCATGTTGAATTAGTGGGCCCATACTGATAGTTCTCCAAAACTTAGTTGTTCTAATCAGCTTCCAAGCCTGGCAATGTGTTTTCCAGCTCCTGGAGGTGTGTTACATTTCCTTGGTCCCTGGCTTACAGCTAGTAAAGAATATGACCTTGCAGAGAGTAGATAAGAATGCTGGTGAAATCTGAAACATGGATAAGCCTGTCTTTCTGCTAGTTGAGGGAACAATCCCGAGTCTTCCACGTGATTGTGAAGTTTGAAATAGGTATGCTTTTAAACCCAAAGCAGTTTACAGTCTCTACTCATCTTTTAAAGCCGTATCTTTCACAGATAAGGTTTCCCAGTGGATATAACCTTGGACCACAAAGGCAAACAGACTGTATCCTTTAGAGATATGCTGGCTAGGTATTGGCCACATAAGGTAGGGCATTGGCCCTTGTGGTGCTTGAAAATGTGGGCATTCTGCTGATAGCATTCATTGATTTACTTTTGTGGAAACAAGGCACAGATGAAATGAGACATGATGATATAATATGACATGACCCAGACTTGTCTTTCTGGCAGTAACCTTGTTTAGATGAGTTAAATATTACTTCCTTTGTTGTCTGAGTCTCTCCAATATCTCCAGTTCCCAGAGATTTATTTTTTTTGGCTTGCTATGGTGTCCTTGCCAATGTGGCAATTGGAGCTCTATACGAGGGCCTTCTGTAATGATTTTTGTCTGGTGTGGATGCAATGGGGTGTGTGTGTGTAGTGTTTAAAAATACTTGGTGCACTCAGATTTGATGTCTGGACAAATTTCATCTTCTGAATATGCATAAACAAAATGCTCCTATCACCTTACTTTTTCTGCTTTTTACTCCTGCTAGTGCTGGATTCAAGCTGTCAGAGGAAAGGGGAAAATTAGTTTGTTGGGCTGTGTTTTTGCAGAACTTTGTGGCTTATTGCTGACATTTGAGAGGTTGGGAAATGCACATTTTCTATTTCCTGTGAGCGATAATCTTGATAGGATTGAATTTGGAGGGAGCATGCTGTTGACCTAATGTTTGTCAGTGATAAACTAGAAGACAGACCATTTAATCTCTAACAAGGACACACATGCACACTCTGTAGTTGCTGGATTTAGCATTTAAACATTCGGTGGAACTGCAGCAGTCTTTCCTGGCACTTGGAAAGCACATCTTTAAGCATCTTGATTTGTGTTGGGACAAATCTGGGAACTGATTGTTTTCCTGTTAAAAACAGAATTGTCCTTGTTTTGAGAGTCAGAGCCCTCTGAAGCTGTGAGTTAAATATTGCTTTAGTAGCTCTGGAGGCAAACAGAGCTGCTGTTGTTTGCTCCATAATAGCACTTGCTCAGCCTTGGACACGAGGATTTTTTACAAGATGGGGAATGTTGGCTAGGATCCTGGAGTATTGGTTTGCTGGTGGTTTTTATTTTTTTTCCTGAAGTGCTCGTGAACTCTTGATTTATCAGAGAACAGCACTCTTCACGTAAGCATATCTACAAAGTGTCACTGTGGGCTTAGCCCTGAACCTGTGAATTCAAAAGGATCCCAGCAGCAGTTGCTCTGTAGCAGCTTCACGTAAGATTCCTCTAGCAAAGTCTGTTTATACCTATGGGTAATGTGGGAATTTTGGTAATTTCTATTCTAGAGCAAGAATTCTTTACAGAACTCTTATTAAGCCTTTCAACTGTCAGATTTCTTTATTCTAGACTGTTATTGCTTATTAGCTCAAAAAAATGTTGATGATACAGGGATTTAGATATTCCACAGTGTGCAGTAGACAGTTTTGTGTTTGGTAGGTATTATCTCTGTGTGTTTGAAAAATTAGCTGTGAATACATCCTTGGATAACTGGTGTAAATATGTATTGCTGGTTAACAGCTATTGTAAACATACAAGGTGTACTCTCATACAGATAGATAAAATGATTGCTGACGCTTAACAACCTTAAAATGTTAAATTTGGTTTTGTTGTGTTGTCTTGCAAGGTAGATTTTTTTTTTGCGCCTGCACCATCTTGTTATGCATTAGAGGACAAACTAAATCTGTGATAGGAACTACATGTATTTCTTGACAGTTTTATTTAAAAACAGAATTGTAAAATAGTTCTTCCAACCCTAACAATACTGTGATTCTTCAGTAATTTGCTGCCATTAAGAACTTTAAAAAGTAATATATTATACCTGTGAGCTAAGACCCTTCCAAGTTAGAAATTAGGAGTTGCCAGCAGTGCTATGCTAACTGGCATGTGGAGATGCATTCTTGGAGAAGGCAGGGAAAGGTAGGTGGAGAATGGGAACATTCCTTCCTTTCCCTGTGGCTGAGATAACCTTTATTTCTAATGGAGCATAGCATAGGCTGCTGGTTTCAGACTTCGATTGTTCACACCTAGATTCCATACAAGGTTTTTACCCTTTAAATCCAATTTGGTGCTTCTAGACAGTTCTCTCACAGTCACAGTGTTTACTTCTGTAACGTTGACAGCAATGCGTACTTCTGAAAAAGGTCACCAATTGTGTTTTCTAGCTGGAATCTTCTAGAGTAATGGAAGTAGAAGACAAACTCAATGTGGAAAGTTACTGTGAGTAAGGTCTACCAAAGTCTAGTGGTTGGAGAACAGGGTAAAGGGAAATGAGATTGAGAATTTCTTAAAGGAAACATTTCTTAGTCCTTAAAAAAAAAAAGAAGATATTAGCCTGCAAACCTGTAAGTGTTGCTGCCTCCCAAGTGGGAATGTGAGTATTTATGGATGTTCCTGGTTTTTTAATTGAACCCATTTCATCATTATGCTTCATCATGGCTCTGGCTGTCGATGTTTTGTAGGTCTGGTATTCTGATATCAGCCTCTTATGCAGAGGAATATGATCAGAAATAAGTGAGGCAGGAAACTTTGATCCATTCTGTTCCAGTTTTCTTTACATCACATGAGCCTAAATATTGTCAGATTTTGCAGTTACTTAAAAAGCTGAACTAGAGCAACACAGATACTTCCATTGGCAGCATAACTTTTCATTGCTTTAGCTTTCAGAAACAGATGTTGGACCATAGCCACGTACTGGGTGTTGTCCAAGGTTCCTGTGTGGACATAGCCAAAGACTGCCCATGTGAGCAGGTTTGCAGGCTGAGGTTGTGGCATTGTGTCAGAAGCAGGATTAAGCCTTTCTGTGAGGAAGGACAGATGAATGGATAGTAGTAGATACTCTTCATAGAGTCTCAAGGTGTAAAAAATAGTAATTATGGCTAATTAGGTAAATTAGTAAGAAGGTTATGTAGGAACCATGACAAAACTGAATCTTAGTGACAGAATTGCTGCAGTAATGATTGCATGAGTTTTTGCCTCCCTCTTTGAGGGAACTGAAATCTTATCCTATACATGGGAGCAATCATGCAGATCTTTAGGAGGAAATGGAGTTGAATGGTGTATGCAAAGACCAGGAAAACAGAAGTTATGGGGAAGACATACCTGAAGAGGTGACTTTGAGCCACGGTAAAGACAACAGGCCCGTATCTTAATTGAACGGGGAAGAATGACTCATAAGCATGCTGTGTCTTGTTCTCCATGCTTTATGGCAGGAGGTGCGCTTTCAGATTTGCATTAGAGTCTCTTAACTGTGTGGTAAAAGTGGTTTAATGTAAATAGCTTTTTCCCTTCACCTTCAAAGAAATAATTCTGGATGATGTACTATGGCCACTGGAAATAGTAGTGCTTGCCCTGCTCTAAACTTGCTACTGTGTCCCATTATCGGTTGTTGAATGTTTCACTTCTCAAAGAAGGGAGTCAAAATAAGGATTTGGAGTATCTGACATAGGACTTGGTACCCAGACTTGTGAAACCAGGACTTATGCAGGTAGTGACTCATTTCTAGCAAGTAATCATTTGGAACTTCTTCAGAGACTGTTGAGGTATGAGCACGTGAAAAACAGAGCACAGTTGCTTTGATATGGTGGATACCTGATAAATAGGTGTTCCAAAAATATTTACTTACTTTTCAGGCAAAAAGGACAAATTAGCCTGTAGCTGTTCACTCCTAACATACATTCTGTTTATTCCCTGGTAAGTTCCTGTTTGCAGTATCTTGCTGTCTTGAAAGAACTGAGTGCATTTAGAAGTTGCACCTTTATTCTTGGGTGGCAGATGAAGAAAGGTTCTCACCCTGTTAAGGTATTCCGTGTTGTAAACCTTATTTGCCTAAGAAGTGTTCCATCCGTGTTTAAAGAGACTCAATTTTGTTGGTTTTTTTAATATCATGGTTTTATGGAATCTATCCCTGAGATGAGCCCAGCTGGTCAGAGCATGATGCTGCTAACACCAAGGTTGTGGGGTCAATCCCCGTATGGGCCATTCACTTGAGAGCTGGATGATCCTTGTGGGTCCCTTCCAACTCAGAACATTCTGTGACTCTCTGTGATCCCTTTTGGGAGTGTTTAGGTCGTAACAGTTTGAGTGGAACTGCTGTAGAGGGCTATAATTAGACATTCACTGCATCAGCTTAGGATTTTTGTGAGTCTAATCAGAAAGATTGGTAAAACATGGTGGAAGTGTATCCATAATGCTACATTCTTATATAGTGAAAGTAAGCTGGTTAAGGGTTAGAGTAAAGATGTTGATATATCTGACTTAGCAGAATGGCAGCTCTGGATGATGCACTGTGATTGAGTCCTAGAGATCCTAAAGGTCATGTTCTCACATTACTATGAGACATACCAGCGTATTTGTCCTTAGAAAGTGTTTCAGTTTCTGTTAGCAAGAATGGCGTCGTCTCCAAGTGTTTGATTAAGGGAGGGGAAAGAATCATGGTTCATATAGTTAATTTACTTACTGAAGCAAAACCTAAAATACTTTTGAGCTTTGTGCTGAATTTGAGTAGTAATCCCTTGCTGTTCATTTTGTTAGGAGATGTATTTGTGGCTAACTCAAATCTTAGTTGGTTGAGAATTCTAATGACTTTGTTCGTTAGGGGTTTTTTCTCCCCAATGACATCAATGGATGAAGAAGTTAGAAAACTCTTACCTGTGGATCTGTATGGGTTTTCTGTAATTGATATAAACCCAGCAGATCCCATACCAAGCAACTAACTCAACCTTCTCTCTGGCCTATTATAATTGGTAGGAAGGCTCAGCCTAACAGTGACAGGGGGCTCTGGTGGCACAGTCAAAATTCCAGGGCCAGCAATTGGGATGCTTGGCTCCCTGTCTTCTGTCAATGGGTTTGAAGAATCCACTTGTTACATTTTAATGGTTAATGGTATAACCTCTAGTTTACATGGAGCAGCCCCTTGGAGTGGTAAAGGACCAGGCACACAGAGGTAAAAATAGACTGAAATTGAGCTATTTTCCTGGCTGAATGGGTGTCTGAGTCCTTAAAACACTGTTTACAGGGGCAGTTTACAAGAAGATGTGGAATGACTGTAGTGACCCTGTGGGAGTCTTTTGGAATATTGTGAAAAAAGAGATCTTCAGGTACTGGTCATAGGTAAAAAAATCTGTTAAACGTTTCTTTCAGGTATGAGACATAAGCAGCACATATATAGCTATTCAGTCTTCTGAAAATCTGAGCTCCTGTAAGTTCTTTAACATACTTTTTGTTTTTAACTTTTGTAAAGGTCACAATGGTTTCCATTCCTGAATACTATGAAGGCAAAAACATCCTTCTGACAGGAGCTACAGGCTTCATGGGAAAAGTGCTTTTGGAAAAGCTGCTCAGGTCCTGTCCTAAAGTGAAAGCAGTGTATGTACTAGTAAGAAACAAAGCAAAGCAGACACCTGAAGAACGTATAGAAGAAATTACCAGCTGTAAGGTATGTGTCATATGCTCACAAAGTTCATTTTTGTCCTTCATTATAATGTTCCCATTTTGAGAACAGCTTCAGTTTGTCTAAAGCAAAATGTTATTAATGTTTTTTTTGTTCTAACAGAAATACAAAATCTAAGACCTGGCAGTGCTTCTATAGCTGCTTCCAGCTTTTAGCCTCTAGTAGTTGAAAGCTAGTAGTTGAAAATTATCCTGTATTTCATTCAGGAGGAGGACGTTCAGCTGTAATGCAGAAATGAGAAGTAAAAACCTTAGAGCTTGCTAAGAGAATGTAAAATCAAGTACGAGAGGTAGTGGACTGGGAGTTGTAAGATGGATTGGGACTCTTTTTAAGATCTCAAGCAAGTCACTTTTTCTCCCTGTGCCTTCTCTTTTTTCGGGAATGTGCTTTTGGATCTACCAGTAAAAAGAATGTGTCGTCTCAAGAGGAACTTACCTTTGTAGGTGGAAGAGAAATGTCTGGCTTAGTAGATTGTTACAGATTTCTGTTGGACAACCTGTGACAACTAGAAAGGCACTGAAAGTCTGTGCTGTGGAATTACCCAAATGGCTATCTAAATGATTTTCTGGGCATGCTTTGCTCCTCAAAAGACTAATTACCCTAATATTCTGATGAGCTAGGCTGGGCATTCTTACTAAGTGTAGAATGGTCCATCTCTGTTGCCCATCTTTCTCCCAGAGAGTATCCTGTTCATGATGGGAAGGATGAACAGGATTTGGAGAGATTTCTAGCATGAACTTTGCTAAAGCAGAGTTTGTTTATTTCTATCTAGGCCTTTCCCTTATGAAACACAGGTGTCAGCAGTTTATTTTGTCATTGAGATGCAATGTAATCTGTACAAAGTGTGTTCTTAGAAGGTGCTAAAGAGGAATCGATAAGGAACTATGAATCCAGCACTTAGGCTGGGAGGGGTAAGTTGTTTCAAGTAAGACAATGGATTTCTACATCTCTGACTATCTGGGATTACAGCAGATATGAGAATGGCTGTGTCCCCAGTTAATTTTTTTCTGTAACCAGTCAAAACTGTAGCTTATTGCTCAAAAGCATCTTCCTGCAGTCCTGTGCAATGTCACAGAACACAACAGAATGAGTTACAGTGAGGTTCTATCTTAAAATTCAGTTGCACATTCTCACTACATTAAACCCTCAGTTTGTCACTGCCCTGAAACAAGGAAAAGATCTCCAGACTAAGCTTTGAGATGAAAAAAGAAAAATTTCTTAATCCACTTTTTGTACACACTATTACCCAAAGAAAAGTGGGGAGTATTTGGGCAGAGACAGAAGTAGCACTGGTGTGGACTGACTTAAACTTCAGTAAGCTCTAAGGCTCAGTGTGGCTTTTAGGAAACCTGTTGTAAAAAGGCTTTAAATTTGACCCAAAGTCTCCTTGTAGTCTATGCCAGCTCCTGTTGAGATAAAAATCTGATGGTGAGCACTTATTGCTGGAGCAGGTTCACAGCAGAAGTCCTGGTAAGCAGAGTTAGTGCTTGAGGCAGGAACATACAGGGATGGAGTTGCTCATCTATGCAGAGATGTAGAAGAGGGCCAGGTGTTTGTTCTGTCTTCATCAAATGATTAGACAAGATTGAAAGTCCATTGTTTAAGTGCTTCAGTGTCATCAAGATCCTTCCAAAAGTCTAAGCAAATTTATTAAGATCTTTTGTCTTAAGCTGTCCAGTTGCAAGGGCACTGCCAGTAATTCTTCACAATTTGGATGGACTCATTAAGTGTTCTACAGATGCTTGAACATTCTGTTTCTTGAAGAGTTTGAAATCTAAATGGGTGAATGTGGTAATAAATAAAATAAATGTGAACTAAACTGAGCTACAAATAGCAAAAGAAGTTGAGGTTTCTACTTCCTTTGGGCTTGAGATATCTAATTCCTCTGTTAATTTGCCATATGTTCTGCATGTACTCTGGGTATTTCTTCTCCTTAATACTGGTGTCAGTGCTAGTGAGAGGTGTGTAGGAACAGTGCATGACCATGTATGTGAAAAGGGATAGAGCAGATGCAGTGAACATAGGAAGAATAAAAACTGGCTCTTTAAGAGCTCATCCGTGGTGCTGCTGTTCTAATTCAATATCACATATTAATATGGTTGACAGGCAGCTGCTTCTGTTCCCTGGAGGAAGGTGCTATCCTTCCAACTGAAAATATAGCAGGTTTATTTTTCAAAATCGCACAAAGTTTCCTGCCCGTAGGTAAGGACTGTACCCTTAAGAGTTGCAGAGGCTTTAAATGCTGTCTGGGCAGCTTTGTGCTATGAAGTGAAGCTTCATGTTTGGGAAGTCCAGTCAAGGCCTCTGTAAGTGGAGATGTCCCGTGTTCTCACTGTAGAATTAGCACTGCTACTTCAGGTGGCCACAGAGAGAGCTGCATTAGCTCATGTTTGGGCTGAAAAAACATCTCTAAAAAAAAAGTTGGACTTGCAGCTGCTGTGCTCACACAGCGCCGGGGCTTCTTGCTATTGCCAGTGTTGGAGAAGCAACAGAAATAAAGAAATTAGGAGAGGGACCAGTCTCTGTGGCAGACATATAAACTTATATTGCCTGAAGTGTTGTGAAACTGCACCTTTAGGTGACTTAATTTATAGTTTAAAATTAATTAACATCATTCTGTTAGGAAATGTCTTTTGACTATTTGCGTTTGGTATAACTGCATGCTTGGAGGGGGAAAAGAAAGTACTGCTGTGATTTTAATACAATATAATTGACTGGTGTTGAAGCAGTTGCAAGATATTGCCCCTAGACAGTTAAGAAGGGTCTGCTCTGGTGCAACTTGCAAGTGTGTTTTATTCCCACAGTGCTGTGTTGCTCAGGAAAACTTGCATACTAATGAGTGTAAATAAGATGAGGCAAGAATTTTTATCTGTGTGTTGAACCACATGGTTAGAACCCAGCTATTTATGAGGAGAATTCATGATGGAATATAATGTGGGTGAGATTTTTTTCAGTGGGAATTGTTGAACACCAATTTGCTGAAACTTAATCAGATGTTCTAACATGGTAACATGGTTTTTTCTTTTAACTAGCCAGATAAATGATTTCTTGTTGGTTTTTTGGGGTTTTTTTAGTAATCTAGGAGTTCTCCAAGACTGGCATAATTTGATGATAGCATTTCTTAAATCACTGGAAATTTGTAAATCTTAATACAAGTTTTCTAAACCTAAAATCCAGCTGACTTTTATAAGAATTTGAATAGCTATTATTAAGCTTGGGAAGTGGGTAGATTGTTCCATTTTCCTTATGTTGGGAAAAAAAAAGAGCTTACAGTATTCAAAATGCTACTTAAAATTTGAGTATCTAATAGAGACCATTCCTTCTTCCTTCTGGTATTGACAGAGATTTGGTTTTAAGGATTGGGATGAGTATTAAGATAATATAAAGTGCAAATTGAAGTCTCCTTACCTTCTGTACAACACATGTAATGCTGCTTTCACCGTGTGGGATAAAGTGTGCACAGCTTCATCGTTGAGTATGTTCATGAGAAGTCTGTAACATGTCCTTATGGTATTGCTAATGCACTTTTCTAACTTCCTGATGCTCTTGAAAAATTAGGAGGTATAGACAAAGAATGTGGGATTTTTCTTCACTTAAGTGAAATGTTTCTCTTATCTTCACTGAGTTTATAGTCCTGTTATTTTTGACAGCTCTTTGACCGGTTGAGAGAAGAGCAACCCGACTTCAAAGCAAAAATAGTAGTAGTTATGAGTGAACTTACACAGCCTGAACTGGATCTTAGTGAATCAATCAAGGAAAAACTTATAGCATGCATTAATATTATATTTCATTGTGCTGCTACAATCAGATTCAATGAAACACTAAGGTAAGTCTAAAATTCTATTTCCCCTGGTGTTTTAAACCAATGGTGCTCAAAGGGAGGGGGTGAATCAGGTGTCTGCACAGTGTTGCAAATATGGGTAGAAAGAATGCAAATAAGCTGTAGGTATATGTACTGTGCTCCCTAGTAGTGTTAGAGTTTTTCTCCTGGTGTATAAAGGGCAGTGCAAATTATTCCTTTGGCCTTCCTTGTTAGAAAGGAAATGCAGGTTTTCAGAGGACACAGTTTGGTGAGAAACATTGTGTGTGGGAAGTTCTAGTGCTTGCTCTCTTAACTGATAAGAAAAACAGGAGGTGAAATACAGCTCAGCTTTTCTTCCTGTCTTTTAAAAGTCCCTTATTAATAATGGTGGTTTGCATTGGAAGAAGTAGGGAGAAGTAGATGCACAGGGAGAGAGATGAAAACAAGAAGTGGAAAAAGTGGTGCACACTGCTGTGATTGTGAGCTCCTTCCTTGGACTTGTTGAAAGAGGTAGCAAACTAATGAGTTACCGTTGATGTTAATTGCTTCAGGATAATGGTCCTCTTTCCTGTCCCCAACTTCAGTAATGTGAGATAAAGGAGTCTGGAACTTAGCAATTGTTCGGGTGATACCGATTTTGTTGTTGTTGTTAATGTAACACTTTTATTGCAATGACTTTGATGAAGTGTTATTTAGCTGTACTCTTGAAACTTGCTTGATTAGTACACTGTGTACAAGGAAACTGGTGCCCACAGGAAGTCTGTAGGCTGGAGAGAAGATCTAAACTATAAAATAATCATAGGGGTTGGTCAGCAAGCTGTTATCTGCTGGGAATTGTAGATGTACACCTACTCTGCTATAGTGTCCTGAAATGCACTAATGAGCAGCAGTGAAGCTGGAGTGGAAGTGTGGTTATTGGTGGTTTGCCTTTTCTTTCCCTTCGTTCCATCCTATATGAACCTCCTACAAGAAGATGGCAGTCTCCAACTTCCTATAGCCCACTAAGCCTTCCAGGTTGTTGACCTAACTGAACTTGAAGTTCAGAGATGCATCTTGTGGCAGCTCGGTGTTGTCTTGCATTATTTCCTTCATGTTTCATGGAAAACATAGGACTGGGATTTAGATTGAGAAAATCAAAGGATGCTGGTAAGGAAAGGGTAAAAGGAGAATTGTCCTGAACATGGAGAAGTGTTCTAGGTCAGGACTGTGCTATATTGTTCTAAGCAGAAAATTAGGGCAGTGTCCATGCTGCTTTTTTTGGCTAGGGTAGAGAATTCAGGGATGCTCTATAAACTCAGCACTGAGGCATTTAGCAGTGAATTTCTTTTTTGCTTGCTGTTGTCTGGCTTTCTACTAATGACATTTCTGTTTAATCAATAGAGATGCTGTGCAGTTAAATGTGGTTGCCACACAACAGCTCCTCTCCTTGGCGCAGCGAATGAAGAATCTGGAGGTGTTCATGCACGTTTCCACTGCCTATGCATATTGCAATCGGAAACAGATTGAGGAAGTCGTATACCCACCTCCTGTGGATCCCAGGAAACTGATAGATTCCCTTGAGTACGTGTTATGTTTTATGAATTTACTTGAGTAATCTGTATCCTTTTGCTTCCTGGTATTGAAGCACCAAAAAAAATGTTAGGAGCCTTAAAGATGAAGAGTTATCTTAGGCTGTCCTGTAGGTCTGACAGCGTGACTGACACTCCCCTTTTCTGTAAGGTTAAGATTTATGGTTCCTTTAAGCTGAGCTAGGTGTGGAAGGGGGTACTGAAGGAGAGGGATGCTCATATCTACTCATGATGCCTCCTCTGTGCTGAGGGTGCCAGTCTTTCAGCTGTATGATGAGCTGAATTAGAAGATACTGATGACTTGTGCTGGGACCAGCATTGTGAAGGAAAGGGATAAAACTAAGACAGGCCCCTTGAACAGCTGCCTCTACTACATCCATCTAAATGCTATTGCAAGATGAGACTGTGATGCTCAAATGATATTATTTAATTGTAGAAGTAGTTCTGTTAGGTGTCCTGAGAGCCGACATTAAAAATCTGTTTTCTGTAGCTTTTAAGTTTTGAATTGGGTATTAAGGGTGGGAAAAATGACTCATTTGGTATTTTATTTTCTGTGTATATTAACTGTCCTGAGGTCTTACTTAGTAGCTGTCAAACTCTGAAACAGGTGACAGTGTGGGATAAGTGTAATGTAATACATAATAATCTCAACTCTACATCAGTCTCTTCCTCCTTACCTGTTGTACAAAACATGACCTCTTGGAAGAGAAGTATGAAACTGAAAAAAAACTTCCTATAAAGTAAAATACCTACTTTAGCTTATTTTAGGTGGAAGAATGCTAACATTAAAACAAAATGGGCTACCACTTAGAA
This sequence comes from Dicrurus megarhynchus, assembly GCA_013399195.1. Lineage (NCBI taxonomy): Eukaryota > Metazoa > Chordata > Aves > Passeriformes > Dicruridae > Dicrurus > Dicrurus megarhynchus. Next base: position 34,957 of record VXAD01001919.1, on the reverse strand, counting down.
TGCACATTGAGCCAGCCTTTTTTTATAATGTTGACTTTAAATACCCTTAAAAATGAGAGATTGCAAAACAGTCATGTTTTTGACTATCTGACTTGTGGATAGACAAATGGAACTTAAACTGTTTGGTGTGGGCTGGGACAGCTGTATGTACTTTTGAACTCCTGAGGGAAGGCTTTTGTAAAGCTATAAGAGTGATCTCTAGCCTTTCCTACCCCTCTTTCCACCCTGTTCATATCATTAAAGGAGTCTGATGTGTGTCCACTTTGTAATGGAACAATGGTGAAAACCAATGAATTCCATTTCTGTGACTAAGAGACTGAGGCAAATAACTTTCAAGTCCTGTTTTGCAGTGAAGAAGACCAAAGTAGCAACAGTTGCAGAGGCACATCTTTCTTGCTTGTGTGGTGTGACTGGTGGTTATTACATATTTATTATGAACTGGCAAGCAAGATGAAATTGCAAGTTTTAACTAATTTAGAGGGAGAAACACTGTGACCAGCTTGTTTCAGGGGTGGTGTGTGATGCTGGTAATGCAGCTGGGACTCTGTTGCAGTGGCATCGCTTTGTAGATCATAATGCAGTGAGCCCGCTCTCCAAAGACTAATTTGCTGTGTCTGCACTTTGTGTTTGAGAACTTGGTTGATAGAATTTGAGTTATTGTAAAGGAATCTGCTGCTTGCTCTGTAGTTGGTTTGTTACAAATTAATTACGTGGGCAAAAAATAAATGCCAGTATGCTGCTTTGGATGAACATTGAACATGAAATCCTCTGTTTTACTGAGAAACTTGTTTTCATTCAGGTGTGTGTCCCTTTTTCTTTAAAGGAGTAAAAAATAATCATGGTAACTTCAGCAGTTCACACCCCACCTCCCCAGTGAAGCAGCATGCAATAATTTACACTTGCTTCTTGTTTTGTTTCTTTAGGTGGATGGATGATGACCTAGTGAATGATATTACTCCCAAACTGTTAGGCAAAAGACCTAATACTTACACATACACAAAAGCCTTAGCTGAATCTGTGGTGCAGCAAGAGGGTGCAAAGTTAAACATTGCCATTGTAAGGCCGTCCATCATTGGTGCCAGCTGGAAGGAGCCTTTTCCTGTAAGTCCCTGAGTTGTCACCTGACCATCTTGCTGCAGACCGTAGTAACACACTGAGAGCATCTTTATCCAGTGACCTTCATAGAGGAAAATCTCTTGGACTATGAAGTTATGTCTTGGTTGCTTCTGGATAACAACTGATACAGTGTATAGTGTCTAAATGCTGTAATTAAAGCTGAGCAAGTACGTATTTTGGTTGAAAAATGAAAAAAATCTGAGTTGCTAATCTAAGAATACTTGTCAACATGAATACTTTGAACATATTTTAATGGACAATTGCAGTTCATTCACTCAGAAATAAATAAGCATCTTGCTCTGAAGGACCACTGAGTCCTACAGGTAAATCTCTTGTCTGAGTCATAGGAATTTATTACATCACCAGAATTTGCTATGGAGGAACTTTATGTAGCGACGTGGAATGAAGTATCTTTGTCCTCTTTAGCCTCCTTTTCCTCCACCCCTTACACATATAGAAGTTGCTCAAATTTTCACTTAAAACTGCTGAGTTCAGTATACTCTAATCAAATCCTTTCCCTCCCCCATTCCTAATAGGGTTGGATTGATAACTTCAATGGACCTAGTGGTATCTTCATTGCTGTAAGTAATGAATATACTTAATTTTCCCCCCTCCTTTTGGAAGGCAAAAAAGCTTAATATGTTTTACTGCTGGGTCTTCTGTCTCTCTTTGTTGTTGTTTTGTTCTTCAAGGCAGGAAAAGGAATTCTTCGAACAATGAGAGCTTCCAACAATGCATTAGCAGATCTTGTTCCAATAGATGTTGTTGTCAATATGACACTCGCTGCAGCCTGGTATTCTGGAATTAATAGGTATAAATGGTGACAAAAGAGAGTACTGAATATTTTGCAATTATACTGTGTATTTAGTAAATCAGTCTTGTACTGAAATTCTTGTCAGTGTCCTGCTGTTCCCTCAGGACAAAGGAATCTAAGGTTCTGACAGCATTAGTCTCTCAAAGTGTATCTTGCTTATGCCAGAGAAAGACATCACCTGCTGATACTATGAAGCTATGTCTGAAAATTCTTTCCTGGGTCTTGTTTGTAATCAATACAGCCAGCAGTAGTGTAAGTGATGGTAGGTGATGCCTTCTCTGAAATAAAAGAAATATGATAATTAAAGGAGAAAAATACTGAAAGATGCTAAAGCAAAAAATCTACCATGAGACTGATGCTTTCTGCTTTATATAAATGATGCTGTTGAGGGAAAGGATAACTTTGGGCATCTCTTCTGTGGTCTGTGTTTTCAAAAGGTTGTTTTTCTTCTAACTTGCTCTTTTATCTTTTTTTCCCCTAGACCAAGAAAAGTCATGGTGTATAACTGTACAACAGGTGCCACCAATCCTTTCCACTGGAGTGAAGTTGGTATGGCACATTTCTTTTTTCTCATTAGCCTTAGTACAAAAACAAGATCAAACAGGTTATAATCAGTAGACCATATTGCATTGTTATTTTTTGAAACTGGTATTTTAGCCATGCCTCTCAATTTTGCAGTGTATTGTGCTTTTTCATTAGCTTCCACTGTTAATTCTCTCCCCCTCTCCCCTTCAGCATTATCTCCATTTCATTTGGTTCTTGTTGGGATTTATTTTATTACTCTTGTTCCATTATAACTTAAGCTATGGGAGAACTGACTTTTCTGTTTGCTGCTGCCATGACCTAATCCACAGAGTGTGGGTAGTGTTTGGACAGAAGTGATGTTGGGTGTAATGCCATCGTCAATAAATACATATGAATAAGCAGCTCACAGTTGAATGTTTTGTACATCTGCATAATTGAGAGATCTGGTAGTAGTTTTGCCCTTGTGTAGCTCTTTGTTTGGCTTAAGTTGATTGTTAATTGACGTGGCTTTTTCAATCTTCAGATTGTTGCATGACACTTCGACAATTCATGTACAGGGAAGAGTAGACTTTAAGGAAATATGACTACCTATTTTCTACTCTAAGATATCCTGACTAGGATGTAACCCACAGGCCAACAGCTTTGTAACAGTTTATCTTACGAAGAACAATACAAGCTGTTTGGCATAGTAAAACTGTTTATTAGTTTTCAGTTTTTTAGAAATTGAGTTCTTAAGCTCAGGTTATTTTTTTCTTTCAGTTAACCTCAATACTTAAATCTATTTTACTTGCTTTTGCCCATTTTACATGGATCTGTAGTTGCAAACACTGTTGCTTCAACCAAACTTGGAAAATTGCTGACTTCAGTTATATCCCAGTTTGAATCAGGGTAATTAAGTGCTGTCTATAAACAACAGCATAAAATTATAAGAGAAGATTAAAAGGAGAGGTGAATTTCCACATAACTTTTAAAGACCCTGATCCTGCATATCTGTTACGTACTGAATTTACAGGTGTCAGCAAGAATTTCTCATGGAGTCCCACCCTAATTGCTTTTTTCTTAATGCCCAAATTTGGATAAATTGTTTGAAAATGTCATTTAAAATCACTTGAGATGACTACAGAGTCCTCGGTCTGTTTTAAAATTCTTCACACAAGCAATCAGAATTACCCTCTTCATGAAATATAGATGACTATTTAAATAGCTTTACATGTTTTATAAACTGAAATTGCTGTCAGTGTTTGAAACCACCAACGTCTAAGGTAGGGAAGAGGAACAGAAAGAGAGAAGCTACAATAAAATATGATACTGAAGATGAAGGTATAAACCACATCTTGATTATAGTAAGAAGCAGTTCAACAGCATTTTAAGTTAAAAGCTTATAACTGTTTTAGTTTCTGTGCATTGTAGAAGAGTTAGGGTGGTTATTTAAATAACACACTGATGTTGATGCTGTAGCCTGTAATGTACTTTGAAAAGCATTACATTTTACATGGCGATTATCGAAGCTGTTATGCAACTTTTCTTTCTCAGAATACCATGTAATTTCCACTTTCAAGAGGAATCCTCTCGAGCAGGCCTTCAGGCGGCCCAATGTAAATCTAACTTCCAATCACCTTTTGTATCATTACTGGATTGCTGTAAGCCATAAGGCCCCAGCATTCCTGTATGATACCTACCTCAGGATTACTGGAAGAAGCCCAAGGTAATGGTGACTGGCTCTGCCTTGTCTGTTCCTCTGACTTTTAAATGAAGCTATGCTTACACTGTGATGTATATTAATTTCAATTTTTTTGTATTTTTTCTTTCCCCGAATGTTTTGTGACTAAAACTCAACCTTTTTTTTCCTGAGAATAGGTCCTTGAATTCAAAGCAACTTTGAACTTTCTAGCAAAAATGAGAATGTTTGTTTTTTGTTGGATAGTTTGGGGGTTTGAATAGTCAAGGTAAAGAGAATTAAACAATATAGAACAAGTGATGTTTGTTGTTGAAAAATAAATACTAAAAACATGTTGATCCTTATGTTTTCCTACAGGATACCACATGAATATTAATTTCAGGCTATATCCATTTGACAATGTACTAAGGGTACCTGACTTTAAGTTTTGCTACAACCCCTTCTTGTATCACTATCAGACTGCAATCAGTGTCTTAGTGGTATTTTTCGGGGATGTTTTGCTCAGATTGGCAGGTCGGAAACCACAGTAAGAAGGACAGGGCTAAAAATATCTCACCCATAAGGTGGTGGAGGCTTGTAAAGAAGACATGGCCTGGGCACTGTGTAGGTTTACTAACTAAGCAATAACAATCCAGGCTGTGTTTTGAAGAATTTAATGACTGGCCTAACAATGCTGTCCAGGGGATGTCTTGGATCAGAATCCTCATCAGTCATTAAACTTTGGGAAGTGGCTTGTGTTAAAGTTGTTGTTGCTTTTATAAACTGAAGATGGAATGGGGGACTGAGCTTTTAATTGCAGATTATTCCTGTAGATGATACAATTTGACCTGGTGTGTTGGTTTGTATCATCTCAACATTCCGTTCAGTTTATAATATCTAGGCTAGTATTTGGCTAACTAAAGTGGTGAAAATAATAGGCTAAACTAAATTATGTAGAAGGAATATAAGATACCACTTCAATTTGTACCAGATTTGCTAAGCCATATGACCTTAACTCATTGCTTATGTTACATTTTCACAAGTATTTGCCTTCAGACTATAAAAGCTCCACTGTGGTGACAGTGTATTAACACAAGCGAGTATTCATTTGTTGTCCTGTAGTCTAGGTCTGTCTTACAAGGAGGGTAAAAGCTCTGTAACATGGCACTGGATGAGTAGAAAGGAGCTGTGTAAGTGGTTTGTAGGGGAAAACCTCTCAATTGCAACAGTGTAATATTTAAAGCAGCAGCAGTGGCAGTTGGCTGTGCCTGTATAATAATCTTCCCACATTGAAAAGTTTTAAAATTTTCAACTTTAAAGAAGGTATTGTACATAAAAGTTCCTAGCTTCTAGGTTACCTTGAATTTTTCAGGTTATTTTGAATAAAAATTTATAGAAATTCCCTGACAGATATGAAAACTTCATCACTCACTAAAATAGTTATATTATAAATGCCAACATCCTGTCTTCTGAATGGTTGTGAAGGAGTGCTGCCAGAATCTTGTCAGGCTTTGAAAGGCAGCTGGTCTGCTGAGTATTTGACCAGTGGGAGTAAAATAAGGCTGTGAATAATCATGCTGTTTAGAATATTTAGCTTAGTTTTATATTCTAACACTGGGAGTGTTGGATCTTGTTTTTGCTTTTCCTGGAGTTCTTACTTGATGTCTAAAGGGGGAATTTAGGACTTTCATCACTACTGGTACAACTGGTGACATTAATACTTTACAGAATAGAAAATAAATTTTATTGATATGAATATTCCCAGTTAGCTTACTATAAGAGTGATTGGATGAGTTTCCATCACAGGAAACTATGATTTCCAGTTTGCAGAAAAGATGGCAGATTGACCTAAACCAAGCTATTGTTCAGTCACAGCTTTTAAGTTGGCTACACAGCCCACTTACAAGTATGCAGCTTTCATTATACAGTGCTCCTCTCTCTTTTTTTAAAGCATTTAAAAATGGGAGCCTGCAACAGGAGCAGTAAAAGCAAATGGATACCTAGATGCAAGGAAGACATGCAGTGTGAGATCCTAATGGAACTAGCTAGTGTTGTTTACTAATACAAGAATTTTGAGACAGATCTTTACTCTTGCACTTTTTTCTAGTACTTTGAAAGCTGCTTTAACTGATGGGCTGGAGGGTTGTACTGCTGTTGCTGTGGTCATTCTGTCAGTTGATAGAATGGTATTAATTACCAGGTAGCATGTACTTATAAACTTCTAAGGAATTGGAGATGCTATTGGGTATTCTTAAGTCAATAGAATGCTGTTCTGAGCAAAGAAGGGCTGTCTTAATTAAAAATGTGGCCTTTTCCACTGTGATTTAGCAGAGGAACAGTAGTAAAAATGTGGTAAAATCAGTACAAGAAAATACAAATACTCTGCTAACCTGCCTTCATGTGGGCAGTTGCTTGCCCTCTCTGTGCTGAGTACACTGAAGTCTCTATTTTGTACAATGCAAGAAAAATAAGTAATGAAATTACTGTGCAGGTTTAACTGTACTCTTGTCATACCATCAGGACACTGTACTGCAATCGAATGAAAATTTTGAACAAGTAGAAGAAAGAAGTTGTTAGAAATAGATAAGGTCTATGATCCTTCAGAACTAAACGATTATGTTGATAATAATAAAAATTAAAACCAAAAATCTTCCTGTTTTCAAAGCACTGACCTGTTGTAATATTTTTGCAATATGAAGTCATTCTTTTGTACCTCACTTGTGGAAGCAATGATTTTGATGAAATGGAAATCTTTTTGCTGTTTTTGCATCTGGTTGAAGGTTCTTGAATTTAACAGTTCTCTGATAATATTAACAGGTAAGGAAAGGAAGAAATAACCTATATAATATTTCTTCCAAATTTGTATAGAAAGAATATTTACAGAAAGGACTGGCATAATGAAGATTTAGTATTTTATACTAAATAATGCTCCAGCATTGTGCAGTTACGTAAATAGGGGTGATAAACCTTGGCATTGAAGTTTAAAGGTAGTGTTGTTGGTAGCTTGCCATATATACTGAGTTGCATAGCAAAGCTTATTAGTTGTCTAATTATCTTTAATACAAGGCATAGTTTGCTCCTGTAACTTTGCATAGTGCTTAGCACAATAGAACCGTGTGTTATTTAAAAGCAGTTTGGTATATTTGAAATGTTAAAGCCTTTAAAAATGCACACCAAGCAGATCTTTCCAGTTGCTCTGAGTAGAAAGGATGTGACATGAAATATTTAAAGTTGTAGTTCAGAGATTTCTGCAGCAATTCTTCTGTTGCTGCTTCTTAGAAAGCTAAAGGAAAGGTGTGGTTGATGTATGGAGGGAAGTGGGAAATTAGGTCCTTTACATCTGTTATTTCAATTTAAAGCTTCTTAAAACTATGAAGCACCTTTCATGTAGTTACCGTCTTACAAACCAGAAATGAAGTAAGGGTATAATCATGTTAAATAGATCAATAAATTTTTATCTTGTCAAAGTGCTTAAATTGTATGCTTAAAGGAACCACAGAGCTGCTGGAAAGATAAGAATTCAGTAGTGTGTCGTACACTTCAAAGTATACAGCCAGGTGAAAATCTGAACAAAGACAAATCTAAAAGCTTGTTGTATGTTTTTTTAGAGGAGTCTTTAAAAAAAAAGAAATATCTGTAATGCTTCTGCAGAAACTTGCAGACTGGAAGTCTGTAGATCCACTGAGGGATCAGTCTGTATTTAGCATCAGGACTGTTTTTAACCTGGAGACAATAGGTTGCATGGAAGACTTCAAATTGCAGTTGTAGCCTTAAGCCAGGTCACTTTAAGTTGTCTGGTATAGAAACAAGCCCACCTAACTTATGGATGATTGAATTAACTTGCTTAATTCCTGTGATGTGCTTCTCAAACTGTTGCAATGTGTTTGGTCTGGATGGCAGTAAGGACTGCAAAAGTAGGAGGCAAAATTCTACCTTGAATCTGGGTGAAAGTCACCCAGGCTGGCTGCCTGCCACTAATGCTCAGTTCTGTGAGATGGTGCAGAGGTCTGACTTTTTCTGTCTTCAGCTGATGAAGAAGGTATGAGGAAATGACTGATCTTGTACTGCCTGGTTATATATGGTGTTGATATTTATGACCCGTATGCAATGGCTATCTAAGGAATAACTAACCTTTAGAGCTTCACGTTGAGGGATAAAGTTCCATTGTGCGACTTCATGCTCGGTTTTGAGTTGTGTGTGTTCCCATTTGCAGGAGGAATATGGTGCCATTGAAGTTAAAGCTTAGCCTGCCAGAGCTACACAAGTGTCCCATAAAGGACTGACACTCATTGCTGACATCTCTCAATGTCACCAGGCTGCTTGTTCCTCCCCTCAAAGAAAAGTGTAGTTTCATGTTGATTTAGTGCAAACCAGCAAAGTGTCACAGAGAAACTTGGTCCACTTCTGCCAACTCTGTCATTGATCGAGCAGCTGAGATAATGTGGAGAATAGGATTATTTTGGCTGATAGAGCAAGAAACTATAACCCTACAAGGAAAAACAATTTTTTCCTCGATGAGTTGAATCAGCTGGTTCGGTGGTCAGTCACTAAATTAAATTTGAGTTGGAGGGAGGGGAAAAAAAACCTCTTTTAAGCTTTTTTTTTTCTGTAATCAGCTTAGCTGAGCTCTAAAATCATATCCATGAGCAGAGACAAAAAGAATCCCAGCAGAGGTTAGTCTTTGCAGTCATTTAAATTTAGTTTGGTTTTTTTTTTAGAAAAGAATGAAAACCAATGTCAGTGGCCAGAAACAAGTTCAAAATATACACTTATCTAATCAGATATTCATTTGCTCAATTAGTCTTTTGCAGGGGCACAAGGTTTTTAAACTGTAGCAGTCAAAGCACTCTAAAATTCAGCTGCTTGTCCAGCTTAGCATAAGGACACAGACTGGGAAGGTTCAAAAGGGCAAGTCAAGTTAAATAATCTTCAGGCCGTCAGCGGACAGACCTCTGCAAAAAGGCTTAAATGCTGTTTGGCACTAATTTTATCCAGGCATTTTTGCTCTGAGGTCTTTTGGACTTACCTAACCAATGGGATCTTTGCTTTCCAAGTTTTGAATTATTTCCTAATTTTTTGACTTAACTAACATACTTTTTTTTTAAGTTCGGTTTAGTTTTGATAGCACAGGACATGTTTTGGATACAGTCTCTATTCCTAATTATTTCTGCATCAGAGGAGCTCTGGTTCAACTCAGCCCCCACTGTTGCCACCTTGCCCAGCTGGTGAAACTATGAGCAGGTGTTTGACAGCTTCTAGAGGTGCTGAGTAATAAAATCAGCTGGTGGTGTAACATTTGAAGACAGTTGTGATATATTCCTATGAAGGTTGAGAAAAAAAATTTTTTTCTGTGCTTTAGAGATACTTTACATTTTTCAGTGGTCTCTGTGGTTTGTATTGCTCCATTCCATGAGAAGAAAAAAGGAAATTTTAATGTTTTAGATACTGAGATACCAGCTGCTAGTGACAGTAAGGGACACTTATGCAATGCAAAATACTTTCTTTAGAGGAGTTTCTGGGACAATGTGCTATATCCCTTCTACAAGTATGAATGCATCAAGGCAGCTTTCGGAGAAAAATAAGTTTGTTTTTATTGCTTCTGTGATCTGTACTGGCAAAATTTACCTTCAGAAAACCATTTCCTGTTAGTACTGGGTTCTGCTTTCTTTGCCTCTCCCTGTACCATTGTGCTTAAAATGATCAGTGTCTTACTATAAGGATCAAATTGGAAGAAGTTTTCCATTTCTGCGAGATGGAAATACGTTGAGCACCCAAAGCAGGAATTTAGTAGCATTAGGCCATGTGGTACTAGTTAGTACTTATTAAAACTGAGTGGCTGTCTCTAGTAATGAGACACCTGAAACAATTTTCTTGTCATATATGTGGAAGCTTTGCAGCTGAGAAGCTGGATGATGCTTTTTTTTTTTTTTTGTCCACTTCAGATGGTATGATCAAAAAGAAACTTGTCCAAATTGATCCTTATAACATGATTTCTCTGTATTTGGAGTAATGGTTTTGTAGAGTTTCTTCTTCTTCATAATAAAAGATGATGGAAGGTATTTCTGCATATTTTGAAGTAGCATCGAACATGTTCTGCTCTGATCTGTCTGTGCCCTTAAATATTTTCCTGCCCTTTGCTGGTGGTGTTTTTAAGCCTTGATCTCTTAGTAACCATAATTAAAAAACCCTGTTCTGTTACAGAGATCTGGTCTTGCACAATGTGCGGGAAGATCAGGGCAACTTCCTCCTTTGTTTAAGGGGGAGGTCCTGCACAGACATTCTGCTCTGTGCAATTTGAGACTTCTGTCAAGTCAGACTGTTGAGTACAGCTAAATATTCCAGTGTGCTGAAGAGAAAAGGATTCCATCTCTGTGTCCCAAACAAAGAGTTACCAACAGAAGACAACATATAGTTCCCCCTAATAAAAAAGTAAAAATGGCAATTTACTATTGCACTGGGAAGTAGGATTAGGAAAAAAAAGACTGATAGTTTCTGGTTCTATACAGATTGGACAGCCAAAGTTCCCTTCAATACTATGCAGAAGTATCCTATTGATGTAATATAATATTTTTATGTACAGAGCAAGATGGGATTTTCCATGTGGGGGTGGGGGGTTGGAAGGTAAAAAAATCTTATTGTCTATTTCACTTGTTTGAACTAATCTTTACCCATGTAACCTGTCCATTCCACGCCTTGGACTGTAGGATGATGAAGACAATAACACGTCTTCATAAGGCCATGATGTTATTAGAATACTTTACAAGCAATTCTTGGACCTGGAGCACTGAAAACATGACTATGCTAATGAACCAGCTAAGCCCTGAAGACAAAAAGGCAAGTGGCTGTGTGGTGTGGGCCTGGAGACTCAGAGGGGAGTAGCAGCTCATGAATTCAAGATAGAATAAGGACGTGAGCTGTAATGTGGAGCTAACCTAGCAGAAACTCAGCACTGCACATTCCTGCTAGATCCTTTCAGTTGTGCCAGGGCTGTGTGAAAAGCTACATCAATGACATGATGAGAGATGAGGAAGGGCAGGGAGAAGTGAAACAAGGATGACAGTTTGTTGAGGGAGAAGGAAAAGTTGTTTCCTCCCAGGTTTAACTTTACTCCCAGTTTTCCCTACCTCCTCCACCAACAATGGCTCAGGTGCCCCAATTGAATTTAAACTTCCCTTCTGCTATGACTTTGGTTAATATTCAGCAGAATAAAAATCACCAGTTACAGTTCTAAAACTCAGATTTCCCTTATGCATTTGAACAGTTTTGTCATTCTTAAGATGCCTTTCCTACTGAAGTGTTTTGCAGAATCGGTTCAGTAGTTACATTCCAGAAAAGCTGCCAAATTTCTAAATAAGGTGTCTAAAAGTAGGGAATAAAATAGCTTTTGGTGATTTTTGTGTGGATGGTATTTCCACCCCTTCCTGTCCTCTGGTGTCCTAGCAATTTGAGTTCAGGAAAAATTTGAAAAACAAAATGCCAGACACCAGAGCTTTGAACTGTTAGTATTTTCAAATTGCTGCATTTTGTTGGGATTTAAACACTGTTACTGTAGAATCTTGAGATGAGATCAATACATCAGTAAAAAACTTGTGTATCAAATTCATCATAGTAGTTTTCTCTCCTGCAGAAGACACTCAGATGGTTGTATTTAAAATATAACTGTACAACTTTAAGCACAGGTAAAAGAACCCTGCACTTACCAGTGAACTTGGCACAGAGCACTGTTTATTTTAGAGCATATTAGAATTATTTAGTTGCTTAAAAATTAATAACATACTAGAAAATAGTTATTTTTAGAATGGAATTCCTTACAGAAAGTTGAAATGTGAAAACTGAGAAGTGGAGAGAAGAAAATTACTGCTGAGGAGGGAAAATAAGGCATAAAGTGATTGAAATTTGGAAGAGATGATGTCAGAAGCCAGTGGCTAAATCAGAAATTGGGCCTAGATCTGGACTATTTCTAGGATTAAGGGTAGGATAAATCCAATCTATCTTTGCCACAAGAAAGTTATCTGGAATAAAGACATTTATTTTCATTTAAATTATATAGAGGTGAATTTTTAGGTGACTAACAGTGAAAGCTTTTCTCTTACGCAGACGTTTAATTTTGACGTTCGACAACTACACTGGGCAGAATATATGGAAAATTACTGTCTGGGAATGAAGAAATATGTGCTGAATGAAGAAATGTCAGGCCTCCCTGCAGCTAGGAAACACTTGAATAAGTAAGTATAATCTTAATTTTTTTTACTTTAAGTATAATTTTGTATTTTCTGTGTCCTGCATTTGTCCAGATTTGCTTTTCCATGTTATGACTTAATTGTTCTTAATAGCACCTGTTTAGGTTCTCCACAATTCTTCTGTTCTAGTCCAGTGGTCTGAAGCATTTTCTAAAGAAAATTTGTTGCTCCTAAGTTGCTCCCAGTATTAATAGTTACAGTATCAGTCTGGGATTATGGTTGTAGCTGTGATCACTGGTGTGGGTACTGTAATGCAGGTTTTTGATTTTACCCAAGTATCTTTTGGAAGGTCAAAGGTACATGGTTACACAGGTAAGAATGGCTTGTTTGGGAGGTTTAATAGAACAATAGCTTTTTTCTGGGAAAAATTCTGGGAATGTGGTCTTTTGAGATGGATGAATAAACAGGCAGGGACTGCACTTCACAGCAGGATGCTTTGATGTTGGTACTCTAGGATGACTTCCCTTAGCCTTTTCTCTGTGGCTTAATTCCTGCCATTTGAATGGATTGTTACTGTCCAGAATTTTATTAGCACAGTTGCCCTTGTTTTGTTCTTGGCTGATTCATAAAGGCAGCTGTAGAGGTTCTGATTTCTCTCTTTTAAGAGTGAAATAAAAATCATCTTGTTCTGCAATGCTATGTCACGTCAGCAATCCTGATAGCACAAAGAGAAACAATCCAGGTCGTGGCTTGTGTTGTCATTCTAAAGACAAGGATTTGCAGCTGTGGAGTGGTTTGGTGTATGTTAAAATCACAAATACACATCTGAAAGATGGTATCTGTGATCATGGTGGAAATAGCTAAACAAGTGTCCCCTTCTGGGTTGTTTTGTTCGGGTGGTTTTTTTTAAATTTCTATTTAGATGCCATTAAAAAGTGCATAGAAATTATCACATAGTTGATCACATACTATCACATAATTGTACAAAGAATCATACTGAAAATAACATGAGAAATAATCTTGTATTGGAGCAGCATCTGGTTGCCCCTAGCTCTCAAGTTTATAAGTGGATTGTTTAGCAAGAGGTTTAGATTCTGACTTATGTTTACTCTGAGGTATTAATTTGGTCTCTTTTATTACCATCTAGTTCTTAACTTTAATCTGAATTTGGAGTCCACTGCTTTAGTGTTTACCAGATTTGGCAGACCAGGAGACATCTTTCTCTAGGGAACCACTGAGTAGATGTGTTCCTCAAATAGAAAAGTGTTGCTTTTGTTACACATATATTTAAACTGTTTTTCTCTGCAAATAAAATTTGTAGAGGAACCCAGCCTTACCTGTAAACAAGATGAAGGCAGTATTTTCCTAAAAAGAGCTGCCTTTAAAATATAAATTGTCATGATCTGCTGAGCCACAGAATTGCTCTGTCTCTAAGAAATCTGAGCAAATTCTGGTTGCTGTTTTTCTTGAAGCTTCCATCTCTACATGCGAAGGGATTGCTAAAAATCACAGCTCTAAAAGGTCACTTAGTTTATCCTGCACTTTAAATATAGTTCCCTGAGAAGGAAGGGGTTTAAAATTCCAGTGAAGAGGCTGACCTTCTTGGCTGGAAACATCTGGATAATCTGATGAGTTTTGATGATGGGGGTGAGGTGGTTTGTATTTTCTTTTCCTTGTTATTGTCATCAGTGGCAGTTGGAGTTACTTCTACATATTTATGAAGTTTTAAATACATGGTGGGGAGGAGAAAAGTTCATAGTGTAAATATATTTTGGTGTGGTTGGCAGCCTTCTATAGGTAAGTTACCATTGTGATGTTGGCTTCAGGAGGTTTCCATCAAGCAGCTCTAAAGCAGAAGTACATGTGAGCAACAGGACTGACTCTGCTCCTTAGTTTTCATTCTGCTTTTCAGCAGTGAAAGGCCTTCTCTGTTTGTTCTTCACTTACTGTTGTCATTCACTTAATACCACTGATAATGTATATTGAAATGAATAGATAAACAAATTAAATTCTACACCAGAAGTTAATTTTTAGGGTGTTCTTTTTTCCTCAGAGTCTCTGTATGTTGGCTCTTAATGGTTCCTTTTGTTTCTCCCCAGGTTAAGGAATATTCGCTACGGCTTCAACACTATTCTCGTGATCCTGATCTGGCGTATCTTCATTGCAAGGTCGCAAATGGCAAGAAACATCTGGTACTTTGTGGTTAGTCTGTGTTACAAGTTCCTCTCCTACTTCAGAGCCTCCAGTACAATGAGATACTGAGAAAGAGAGTTTAGCATTAGAACATCTATGCATATGGTGGTCTAACTGCACAAACCCTGTAACATGTAGTCATCTCACATTTTGTAAAGCATAATTTCATTTTTAATTGAAGTGCAAAATAAACGGTATTTGTAATGTTAGCTGTGTATCTTCCTGGAGACAGAGCAAATAAAAAGGGCAAGTGCCACACTGAATTGGGGTAGAAAAGCATTTAGATAACTTTGACTCTCTGACCTGGGGAAGACATATTAGACCACTGACCAACATAACTGTGCAATTTGGAACGTGTTTGATTGGAATCTGCCTTAACATGATTTTTTTTCTTTTAAGTTTTACTCCACATAGAGCAAGATAAATATTGGCATAGTAGATACTAGTTGCTGTAGACCTATTTATTTAAAATTCTTCCAAATTACAAAGGGTTTTGCAAGTTGCAAAAGTGTATAAATGACTCTGGATCTCCTGAAATAAAATAATTGAGGACTTTTGTAATTTCTCTTTAAGTTTTGCCACTTCTTCCCTTCCCCTCAAAGTAGGGATGCAACAATGGTGCCTGCTTTGCTTGAAAAGAAAAAAGAAATTAAAAAATGAACCAACCTTTCTTATTAACTGAAAGGCCTTTTGTATATCTGGGCTTCAGAATGCACTTTGTGATTTGGTTCTGTGCTTGAACCTGGCTGTGTCCAACTTGCATTTGTGTTGGCATGAACAATTTGCTACTCTGAAAGCAGAATGGATCCTAGCATTGAGCAGATAGAAGGAAGTGTAACCTAGAGAGGCGCAAATAAAGTCATTGACTGTCCTCTTTTTAATGATTTAATTTTTTTTAATTGAGAACACAGAGCCAGCACTTGATTGTTACACTTCTGACTTCAAAGGGTAAATGTAATGAAAAGGAATTTGTTATGCTTAGTTGCTATTTATATTGCTGGTAATAGTAGCTGGACAAGCTATCGACTTTCATTAAGAGATATACCTGTTTTTAAGTTGTAAGCAATGTTACCAAATACTTCAAGAATTAATAATTTTTTTTTAAATCTCTGAACTGTTTAATTTGATGCATGGGCAACACCAATGCACACACTTTTCCATCCCTGCCCTAGTAAAACCTCATTTCATTGGGCAAGCAGAGTAAGATGCACCTTGCTCCAAAATTAATAGATGTTAACAGTTCTTCTATCTATCTTTTAACTTTAAATTATTAGGTTCAAACCTGAAGAAGTCTGGGGTTTTTCTGCATGTTACTTTGTTTCAGTAGGGAAAGCATTTCTAAAAATGGCAAGTTGTAAGAAAAGATTGAATCCTTGTTTCTTTAATCCAAGGCAATACATGAAGATCCCTTTAAATTTTGGTTGCACAGATTTGAGAACACTGTAAGTGTTCCACTAATTGATGCACTGACCAGCACCCTTGCCCAGTGTTTGTTCATTCAAATCAGTTTATACTGATGAATTTGTTCTTGAATCTGCCTGGAAAGGCAAATAATGACTTAATTACACAAGAACTACATTATACTTGCGCTTGGTAGTTTTTTGTCCTATTGAATTAAATTTGTAAAGAACTTATTTTGCTATTCTTCTAAAAACTCTTACTTTAAATAGAACACCTTTCCTGCAGGTGTATATCTCATTTTGAAAAGATAATGGCTTCCTTGTTGAAGCTAAATATTCTGTAGTAAGTAGTTAAGCTGTAATTCCTTTTTTAAATTACTGGTGTATATATAAAGATAGTGATGAAAAGCCTAAATGGTCTAGGACCACACCTTGTGTGAGAGACCTCTGACAGTGGCTGAAATCAATTAAGGCTTCTGTGCTTGGAGATGTTACACTCTAACAGATGCAGTACGTGTATTACATTTTTAGCTGCCTCCCCAAGTATCTTACTACACCTGAGAGTATGCTTAAGCATTCCTGAATTAGAGACTTTTCTCAGAGAGACCTCCTGTCCAGTGACACCCCTTGTCCCATGTTGGCACGTGGCTGAAGTTTGCAAAAGATAAATATATCATATTCTGAAAGTTATTCTGTGAAACAATTAACTTATGAATTTTGGTTGTTTCTAACTATGAACGTAATATACGAACATTATAACGTGATCCTTCAAATGTTGATTTGTTAATACTGAGATAAGCTATGAAGCCAATGAACCGATTACTTCTGGTCCAAAACACTGCTTAGAAATTTAGTCTTTTGGATAAATAAAGAGAGGGATTACTTTAAGCCTAAGCATATTTAACCTCTACACTAAACATTTGCCAATTTAGAAACCCTTTTTTTCCCATCTTTAGAGACTGTTGTTCTGTGCCCTATTGGTTCCTTACACCAATTCATCATCATCCTATTGAACTGACAGTAGATTCAGTGTCACATTTATTCCGCTGGTTTTGTCACTTCCTGCGGTCAGTCTGTGAAATTGTACCTTGAACTGTTGGGTTTTTTCCATATGGGAGCCCTGTGCCATTGCAGTGCTTCACACCAGTGATTGCACATGAAGGATGTTGGTCACAAATATACTGGAACTGTATTTTGGTCCATGAAGGCATACTCAGTGTTTTGACTTGCAAGTTACAGGAGGGGTATTAGCTGGTTAATAGGAACAGACTGAAACAACATTATCACTGAACTGTTACTGGTATTTAAATTGGGGACCAGGAAAAAATTACATTTTCCTGTAATGTTTTTCTCTGCTGTAGGAACAGATGTTTGGAAACAAATGCTAAATCTGTGAGCTTTTATAAGACATTAACAGAAATATTGGGTGCCTTTGTTTGTAAACCAAAAATAAACAAATCCCTTGAAAGTGTTGTTACGGTATTCATTGTATCTTTTTATGCTGTTTAGTCTAATTCGTGGAAAATACCTGGATAATTGAAATGCCATCTTAATACACATGAACATGCTCTTTTCCTTTGTGAAAATCAAGTTAATGACTAATGCTGCATTAAAAAAAAAACAAAACAAAATACAAATGCCAGAAAACCCACGGAACCCCCACAGTCTAAACCTTCATGGGGATATCAGAACACATGGTGAAGTATTCCTGGTCATGGTGATGTTTTGTGTGTTGGCCACTTTTCCGATTGCTGTCATTGCTTGTTTATTTGTACTACTAGTTTCACATTTATTTAAATAGTATAAACCCATCTGCTTTTTCATCTGGTTTAAAACAGGTACTGTGGTTTTGCAGAAGCTTTAGGATTAACATTTCAAGCAACTACAGTTATTTATGGCATCTACATTTCATGGTGAGGGAGGGAAAAGTAGCATTAAGTTAGTGCGTCACCAAAATGCTTTGGGTTTTTTTTGTTTTTTAACCTTTGTTTCTTGGAATATTCAGTTTTCACGGATTCCTCCTTTATTATCAAGAACACAGTCCTAAAGATCTGCAGTCAGTGGTTTGGGGTCTGCCAGCTTTAAATATAACCTTTCCTTTAAGACTAAAACTACCAAACAGAGATGGTTTTTGTTGGTCTCATTTCAATTCAAACTTAGAAGCAAGGAGCAAAAAAGTTTTAAGTTGCTGTCCCCTATGTCTTGTGCTGTTGAACATTTTGCCCTTTCTTCATAGTACAGTATTAAATCCTACATTGTTCAGAAGCAAAGAACAGGTTTGTAAAGGTAACTTGGATTGAGAAGCACCCAGCACTGAGCTGGGAAATTCCCATATTTGTATGTGTTTCCCAGCCTGTTGAGCAGACTTGAAAACAGAAATAAAGAAAAGCCACCAAAGAATCGCTCCTCTGGAGAAACATAAGTGTGTTTAAGTGTGTTTTTGTTTGTCAATCTCTGCATGCTGAAGCATGTGTGGTTTTTGTCTAGCCTGGAGACATTGACTGTGTTTGAGTAAATCTCTAGAAACAGTGACAGTTCCAGCAGAGCTGATACGAATTGTCAGCTCTTATTTTCAAGGTGTGCTGTACCGTCATAAATTTAGAAGCACAGGTTGACAGGTCTCACTTATCACTTTCAGTTCCAGGTTTCCTTCTTTTGTGGAGTATTGCTCAGCCCCTCAGACAGCCCTGGCCTCCTTTCTGCCTGCAGAGCTCTTCGAGTTAAAGGTTGCGTAACCGAGCTGCTGCTCTGCCATCTCAAACTAAATTTAACCCCGCTTCCACTTGCAAGATATTTATAAATGCTTTTCTCCTTAATGTTATCTCAGTGCTTTTCTTCAGTGCAGGAGCTTTGGCTTTCCCTGCTCCACAACTATTGAAACTCACTGATAGGTAGTTAGTAATTATGCAACTGTCTCTTCTGGAATATGGAACAATGACAGCTTTGAGCAGCTTTTATTCATACTATGGGAAGCGGGAGAAACCGTGACTAATTGGTGAAAGCAAAAGTTCCAACATGTTGATGCACTGGAATTCTCAGAGCCATAGGCCCTAGGTGGGGTGAATGGGATTTTTTTTATTGTTGACTCAGTTACAGGCATTAACCTCAAGTGTTGGAATTGTTACCATAAGCCTTTAATGTCATTCTAATTGAACTGTTATACCTTTGAGGATTGTGATCCTGTAGCTACTCTCACTTTTGGAAAATTCCTGGCCTGACATGGAGAAGCAAGACCTCTTTCGCTTCTTAACGAGCATATGGAAAAAAAAAAAAAAAGTTGCCACAGATTCTTGGAAATTAAAAAATGAAAACCACCACTTAGTTACAATGTTCTGGGGAGTAGAATGAGCATTAAATCTTAAACTGCCCTTGCCCCATGTGGTAGGAGTTTCTTCTATGTCCTCTGTGTAGCAGTCGTGTCCACCAGCAGCAGAAAGTAGCTGTGCTATTCTTGTTTGCATCAACAAATCTGATTTGCCACTTCAGTGAAAATTATTCAGTACTTAGACACTATTAACTTTCATGTATCATGTCAGACTTAATCCACATGCAAGATGGCATTGAATTATTTTTATGAAACTCAGTAGCTCATCCTTTCCTTCACTCCTGATGAAATTATCCCAGAACTGGATGTCCAGGGACATAAATAGTTATGCTTGCTGTTTTAGGCACCTACTTGGGTGGAATTCAAGAATCTAAAGCTAGAAGACTTGACTTCCTCTAGTATACAGCTGTCTCAGTATGATTCAGAATCATAAGGCAAATGCTTAAAATAAGCAGAGACACTGCAAAAGCAGTCACATTGTGCGGTGGGAGAGAGAGAGACCTGTGGAAACAAAAGGAAGTGGTTAAAATAAGGGAGGAGCAGGCTGAATGTGGCTAATACTTGTTCTCATGTATTCTCCAACTGTGTGAAGTCACCTTTACTTAGAGAGAGACTGGTCAGGTTTTGTTTGCCTGTACATTTCAAACCCATATTACCTTTCCTGTTTCATAAAGGCTCTCCCAATTTAGGTCAGAAACCTGCTATTTGTTGCATGATGCACACAGCACATAGGTTCAGAATCTTGTGCCTAGTAACTGGGGGAAGGATTCAAGTCTACTTCAGGCCAGATCTAATGTAGGACTCACAATAATCACCTTTTTCCTCTGTGTCACTTGGCAACAGTGACAATCCAGTAGGCAGCTTCCATGTTTAGGTCTTGGGTTCCATGTCCCCTTGCTGAAGAGGCTTTTTAAAAAGGAAGACCAGAGCTCTGGATTTAAATATGCTTCAGTAAGTTCTGGTATTGGAGTATTTCATGGAGTGCTAGATTGCACTGAGCAAACCAGCTCTTCAAAACTGTTGGCTCCTTTGTTGTCCGTCCTCACCCCAGATGCTGCCATTGGTGCCTCTGCTCTTGCCACCCACTCGGCTGACTTGAGACACAAAGGTTGCATGCTCTTGGTTGGAAACACTTCATTAATGCCAGGCACTGTACGGAAAATGCCACTTAGGAGTTCTAATAGTATGAAATTCTAATTCTTGGAAACACATGAAAGGCTTCTAATTTGCCTGGGCTCACACATGCACTTTTAAGGTTATTTAGTAAGCAGAGCATGTCTCACCACTTTTCAATCCAGGTGTGTGGTTTTAAGTCACAGCTAATCTCTCCTTGTCAGTGACACCTGCGGTTTTCCTCTGATAAATATTTGATTTGGAAAGAAAAACATGCAAGGTAACTTCCACTCTTTGTGACTCTAATTTAAAACCAAGTCTATCAATTTTTAATAGGAATATGCTGCATTTAGCCCAGTAAGTCACCTTCTGGATAGATTAGCTGCTGCTTTGCTGGTTTCTGCATTCCGTGTGGTTTCTGCATTTCAGAGCCAGGGGGTGCTTAGCACCCATGTAGGAGTTCAAAGAGCATGAAACGTGACTTGAAATTCTATGGGACTGAATTTCTAGGTGGCAGAAGATATTTTAGGGACTTCTACTCCAATAGTATTCTGTGAAGGCTTTTTTATAGCAGTCCTCTGGTTAGAGAGACAGAGAACAGTTCCATGTTTTCAAATGTTGGGTGGTCTCCCTGTTTTATCAGTCTCTGCTCTTACTGCAGGGAAAGTACTGATATGAGTTAAGCTCTTGGGAGAAAATACTAGTTATGTCCTAATTAATGACCTAAAATATTTTTAATATGACTTGGTAAAAAGAAAAATACTCTGAAAACTCAGAGGCACAGAATATGGAAGCAGTTGGTGCTTTTCTCTCTAAAGGTTGTCCTAATACCTCTAAAATAACTTTGCTTCTAATTAGAAATGAACTTTTTTTAGCCAAGTGCAAAAACATCCATCAGTTCTTCTTGGCACTTCTTTTTTTCTTTGTTTTAGACTCATGCAGTCTTGTCACTTTAGGCATTCTGGTGGAAACTTGGGGTTTTTGCTTCCTGTCTTGTTGAAGTGTTATTATCCTGGAAGCCAGCAGTGATCAGTGTTGCTGTCATGGAAGCTGGATGAAGAATTTGGAGAAAGATCCTCTTCCCACCTATGATACATTGTCTGGCTCTTATGTTAAGATCACCTTTTTATTTTTAGAAACCTGGGTGGGAGAGTTTAGAGCAGGTAATTATTAGCATGTGGTGCTGCAAAAAGGCACAGGTACTGCACAGTAAGTGCCTGGGGCTTTAGAGCAGCAGAAGAACAAGCTCAACTGTGCCTCAAGTGATGCTGAAAGAACAGGCTGCCACTGCTTTAAACCGAAGGCACCTACTGTCAGTCTTCCTGCCCAGGGTGTCTCCTGTTCCATTCATGGGGTTTTGAGAGCTGATGCTGCTGCATCTTCTCAGTCACCCTTCTAGAAACTGTTGCTTGTTCTTTTCAGCAGCAGCAGTTTCACAGCATCCCTTAGGAAGTCAGTCACAGAGGGAGATGGACACACACTGCAGGTGGGAGATGGTAGAAGATGAGAGGAAATATTTCAGCCTTATTGCAGAAATTACTGCTTGAGACTTGTTTAAAGCCTTCTGTTCTGCTGCCTTTTGATAGCAAGAAATACTTGTGCTTAAAAGGAATGGGAAGGTGGTAAAAAAGTGTCTGATTTTATACAACTGGATTAAATAAAACTTACAGAGCTTGTTGGTAGTATTTGCACCTGGCTGAAAGAACAGTGGAAAATGAAACTTAAAAAGGAAGGTAGATAAACGAATCACTGCTCTTAAAATCTTTCTACTGTTGTCCCTTCCTTTGGTGTGGGAATTTGTTACTGCCTTAGAGATTGTGTTCAGGAAGTAAACATCCTTACTAGATTATTGCAAACACCGATTTTTGCTCCTGCAGGAATTGGGTTTAGTTTACTGTAAAATTGCTGCAGGGTGATGTCTCAGGCTGTTTAATTCTGTTCTGCCTAAATGAACTATCTGAGGGAAGACAAAAATACAAAGGCTGTAAGTGAAATTTGATTGTGTTGCAGCTTTTGAACAACAGACTCTTGGCCACTGTCTGGGCTGTCTTTGGGCTAAAATAATTGGAATACACGTGATGTGAATTGGTAGGCTCTGCTTGGATTTAACTGCACTAACATTTTGAGCCATGTGTGTCATTAAGCTTACTAGAAAAGCAATATTCAGTGTTCTAAAGAAGTGACATGCAATTACCCTTGGTACGCACTCAAATTGCAACATTATCAGAGCAGATTTTCTGACACTTTTCTGCTGTTCTTTGACTTCTTTTTCTTTAGAGAGGAATGACTGAAGATTATTTGTTTGTTGGGGACTGAGAAACAGACCCCAGATCACTCTTACCTGATAATTAACTTCTTAAGCAGAGTCTTGCCTCAGGGGACTGTTTGTGAGTGGTGCCTGGTACCAATGTTTTGCTTTAAAAGTACTTGAGTAAATAACCTATATAGGCAACACTTCTCAAATTAATTGAAGTTTAATGCTACATTGTGCTATTTAGCCAGGCCGAATTGTATTAAAATTAAACATTTTCTATCTCATTATTAAATAGCAGATTAAAATGCTAGTGCCAGCTTCCAAATAAAAACCGTCCCCTCTGAATTACATTATTTTCTTTTTTTTGGGTGTAAGTTCTACAAGCATATATGTGTATACACAAATGTATAAGTGGCTTTCCAATGTCCATCTTTGTAGCAAAAGCTCAAATGCTTGCAGTGCAAGGTGGACGAGAGGATTTCCACTGCTCCCAGGAGCTGGAAGTTTTATTATCTCCATTTCACCCTTACGGGTGTATTGAATGCAGCTTGGAGCCTTATAGCTCTGGGTTTGTTCAGGTGCTGCACAGAGAGCCAATGCATGTGTTGTCAGTAAGTTCTGCTCCAGGACAACTGAGCTGTGAGTAGAAAGGATTAATAGAGAGTGTGAAAAATTAAAAACAATGCTGTAAGAGCTATTTTTATAGCTACATTAAGAGGTGTGGGCTGTACTTTGTTTACCATTGGGGTTGAAAGCTTGACAATTGGTAAATGAGCTTGCTGAGAGACAGTATCAGAGCTTAGAAGTGCTCTTTGCTCATGCTTGAGCAGGTAGCAATAAATGGAGAGCTGAAGGTGGAGGAGTAGGTCTAGTTGTATTGCATGGAAAGCACTTTCCTCCTGCCAGTTAATGAAAACAGCCTGAGACCCTGTAACTGAACACATTTGAGGGGATAAAAAAAGCATTTTAATTTCACATTTCCTGCAGCTCTGCTCCTGCAGAGCTGTGTTCTAGAGTTAATTTTTAAAGCCAGCTTGAATGCAGAGCTAAGCAGTGGTTGAGAGAAAGTGCTGGTTAATAGCAATATTGCAGATGCTGTTGCTCTGGCGTATTTTTTGGAGTGACAACTCACTTGAACATGGAGGATGAGCCAGAAGAGGAGGTTTTACCACGGGGCTGGTACAATGGGCTGCTGTTGCACGCCGACCTTTGGGTAAGCAGTGATGAACAGAGAGTGCTGCTGCTGGCAACTGCTGCGTGCTCTGCTCCTGAAAACTGAATTGGGCCGTCAGACACAGCAGGGGCTGCTGTTCTGCTCTTGTCTGACTCTCTTGTGTCTCTCTCACAGTGGCTGGGTGCCCTGGAAAAGCTCTAATCCCCTGTCCCACACCTGTTTATACCTCCTGTGGCACGGCAGGACTTCACACCATCACTGCTGATGAGGCTCCGAATGAGAGGGAATCCAGAAAATCCTGGAGGCAGCCCCAAGGTGCTCACATTCCTGCAGCACCTCCCAGAGCCCTGGAATCTCTCAGGGTTTCTATGGCAAGCTCTGCAGCCTAAAGCCAGGTCTGATTCTGCTGTCGTTGGTTCCAAACCCGGGAAGGAAGCGAAGGGAAGGAGCGAAGTGAGTCTCCTGTGGAAACAGATGTTGCGTCAAGGACACTTTGAATGGCAAAACCAGCTCCTGTCAATAATTCAAGGCCAGGCCGGATGGGCCTTGGAGCAAACTGGTGCAGTGGGAGGTGTCCCTGCCCATGGCAGGGGGCTGGAACTGGATCATCCCTAAGGTCCCTCCCAATCCAAACCATTCTGTTATTCTTGAGCACTATTACACTTCACATTTTGTTGGGTAACAGGAGTGTTCTGATTAAAGAGAAGTTTCCTGTAAGGAAAGAAAATGTCTAAACAGGCAAACACCCCAGCTCAGATGCCATTTGAGGTTGACCAATTAAAGCTACGCAGCAGCAGATTATTTAATTTAAACTTTAATTCTAAAAGCAGCACTTTTTGCTGCAAGAACCATAAGCTCTCTGTAGGAGAGAACTTTGCACGAGTGAAGTCCACAGTGCTTGCTGGGATGTTTGGATGCCAATAGCAATCAAATTACGGCAATATAGAGCTTTCTCTGGTCTCATTTGCTTGGCCAAGAAGATCAAGATCATTAAGCCTCAGCTGGACTTCTCATAACTCCTCTATAATTCCTCTATAGCTCCTCAGCTGGAGTTGTACAGACTGAAGTTTTTGAGTGTCCAGATGGTCAAAAGTGTGTGTAAAATATGCAACAGAAGAGAGTGGCATCTCAAAGATTCTGAATTGATTTGGGTTTTTTGTTTTTCTTGTTTTTAATTATTTTAGCCATTCTGCTGTTCTAACCTTTGCAGCGGCCACTCATGCAACACTAATTGACATGAAATCCTAGTTTTGTTTATTCGATTGTATCACTTAATAATAGAATCTTGTACTAGGGATTTCAGAGTGAAGAATGAATGAATATAACTAAAAAATAAAATTTCAAGTTTAAGAAGTTTTAAGCCAAAGTGCACCCAAATTCTTTTGTTGAGGTTTTTCCACTTTCATGAAGTCTGGACACTTGCTTTGTGTGCAACTTTATTTTTAACTTAATCTGGTCAGGAGAACCTTGGCTGGACACAGCTCACAAGTGACAAAGGCTGTGAAAGCCCAGAAAATCAGGCTGTAACCAGAAGCTTCTTGTGCTCCGTGGTGACTCCTGGCCCATGGGACAGGCTTTGGGGCACTCAACCTTCAACTCCAATCTGCTGTTTGAAAAATGACTCACACTGAGTCACCTAGTGAGTAACCACTCCTTTCTTTCGTGGTTCTTTCCTGCCTGTAACAATGACAATACTGGACACTGCTTGAATTAGTAACTCCTCATAGTCCTAAATGCAGCATCCTTTCTGCAGGCTGAGAAAGGGTCTGAAGCTGCAGGAACCTTTTGCTTTGCTTTCTTGCTGCCTGGGAACAGTTCAGATTACCAAAAACTCTACTAAGCCCACAGGGGACCTCTAACATTGCAGGTACAAATATTGGGGCATGATATTTGTTTTGGTTTTGTTTGTTTGGGGATTTTGTGTATTTTTTTTTCTTTTGTTTTCTCCTGGTAGGTTACTCTGGAGGTAAGGGCGTGCCTCACTGAAGTTTGCTGTGTTATTTTTCTGTCCTACCCCAATTCCTCTCATCCATCTGCCCATACGCAAACGTACCAACTCAAGCTTTCTGGGCTGAGGCTTTTTTTTGTTTGGTATTTTTTTTTCTTTTGTTTTCTCCTGGTAGGTTACTCTGGAGGTAAGGGCGTGCCTCACTGAAGTTTGCTGTGTTATTTTTCTGTCCTACCCCAATTCCTCTCATTCATCTGCTCATACGCAAACGTACCAACTCAAGCTTTCTGGGCTGAGGCTTTTTTTCTGTTTGCATGAAAAGATACCAAAAACTACAGTTTGCCCCTGACCCTTGTTCTAGAGAAGGTAGAGAGTTCCTAAACCATGAATTAGTGATGGAACCCCATACATATTACCTTAGAGCAAGGAACAGTGCAGAAAGTGGTGTGTGCTAATTCAATATAAACCAGCCCAGAGTGGCACAAAACTACAGCATTCTGCAGTATTTGTGAACTGCAGCGTTGCGAGGGCTTGACATGGCACTTTCCTACATAAAAAGGGTTGTATTGTGCACAAAGTTGTGAAAGAAACACTGCTATTCAGTGTGTTTCAGCTGTTTTTTTTCTGTAGGGAGTTAGTATTTGCTGTCTACTTTGTTGTGTGGCCATTTTTGGCTTTTTTATTTTTTCAGAACTGGCCAAAGCTCTTGCACGGTCAGCACAATGCTGCTCACAATGCTGTGGCCAACCCCCACAGCCATGAAGTCTTAAGCATGCCCAGAATTCCTAGGTGGTTTAGTTCTATCTCCTGTTTACATCAAATTAAGGGCAAGGCTTGTCCAGTTTAAATTAACTCTGTGTCTGCCCTGGTTGAATTCACATGCCTTTGAGCCAGGAATAAATGTGGGGACCAATCTCCCTGTGGCACTATGTCAGAATTAGTGTCTTCAGGAAAGGCTGGCATTAAAACTTGCCTGCTTGGCTTAGGAGGACTCTACTGCAGTCATTTTGCGAAGAATTCAATAGTTTCAGCTCCTGCTGATAGTGTGAATCTCTCATGTCTGCTGACGAAAGGTAAAAGCCTTCCTGCCTTTGAGCATGGTGTGGTTTCTGTGGTGCTCTGTGACGCTGTTAGAGGCCTCCAGCTCTTGGCTGAGGTACTCAAGAGAATCGACCTGGGGCACAGTTCAGCTTTCCACCCACTGCAGTTTCACATCAGCCCTGGAACTCCTTTAAATCCATTTTCTTCAGCTTTTAAGACTCTTCTGTGATCGTTTTGTTGCAATGTGTTGCTGGGAGCTGACTCTGCCCTGTCATAGCAGGCCTGACAGGAGTAAGCTAAACCCTTAAGCTCCGTCAACTTTGCCAAATACTGCTGAGACAGTTGAAATTTATCCCTTCCAAAGCAGACATGTGGTGGGGTGGCTGAACATCCACGTCTCTGCTTCACGGCTTGCATGATCATATTACTTACAAACAACAAAGGGTTTTTTAGTAGCTCCACTGTTTAGCTTTTTTGCTTTCACTCTTTTTGCCTCTTCCCTTCCCAATTATTTTTTCAAAGGCTTCAGTTGTGTTTGCACATTCAAAGTACTGAATGTTTTTGAGGCAGAGTTCTCATTTGCTCCTCATTATTTATAGCTACATCAACCATTGCAGAGACAGGGAATCCCCCCGGTTTCAAGACAAAAGTTTTCTACTTCCCCTTTCTTATCCTGCTGTGGTATTTTCTGTAGCACAATGTCTGCTCCCTAAAGGAAAGAACCAGTGTTTCATTGCTGGTAATACCTGAGGCATGAGTCTCCTGTGGCAGCAGATATTGCAGGTGGTTGCAGTGATAGGAGCTGCTTGTGAGCGGGAGTCTGGTTTTGAAAGTGAAAAAATAGGAATATGAATCCAGCTGGAGAATTCCAAGCAATCTACAGCTTAAACCCAGATGACTTTGTGTCAGAGCATCTACTTGTACAAGGGTGAATCCTACTCAGGTTTGCTGTGGGGCTGAAAGGGTTTGCAAATTCCTGCCCCTTGTACCCTCAACATTGAGAGTGAACACAAAATGGGCAAAGCCAGGCAAAAATCCTGCAGCAAGATCTGTGCTCACTGTGTGTCACTGTCATTCATCATGTGGTTCCTCATTATGGTTAGAGCACTTTGCAGATTTCTCTGTTTTCCTTCAGCTTTCTCTGCAATCATGAAAACAGATTAAAATTAATTTCTACAGAGCCTTAAAAGAATTGTGAACCAAACTTTTTAATATGACTTTAAACATCTCACTGTATTTGAATAAGTTTTGTCTTGCAGCACAGAGGGAAACTGTTGAGGTGTCCTGGCCGCCCGGGGCCCCACCCCAGCTCAGCAGCCAGGACAGGCGGACCCCAGACGGCAGAGCAGTCCCAGCCAGGGGTGCAGGCCCCCCCCCCCGGACCCCGCAGGGTCGCCGGAAGTGGGAGCTGACCGACACGGGGTGGCAGAGCAGTCCCGGGCTCCGAAACTCCACTGTTTGACTGTCTCTCCCCTGCCTCCCTTTCCGATTGGTTGTTGGCTGCAGTGGCCCCACCCCACCCCCGCGATGGGGGAAAAAGGGCTGCCGCAGCCAGCACAGGAGGAGAGGAGCACATGGCACCGAAAGAATAAAGGAGCCACCACCCCCACATTTGGTCTCAGCATCTCGCAATTTTTTCTGCTCCGGGAGGTCGAGGAGGTGTCCCGAGGGAGCCTCTGAGACTGTAGCTGTTCGCATAAAGAGCTGCAGGCGCGAGCAGCCGGGAACAAGGCACAGCAGGCTCAAAAGGTACTCACAAACGGCGAAAGCTGTGCAGCCACACAGGTAGCTCCAAGCTCGCCAGCACCACGCCAGAGCGAAACAATAGGAAAACGATTCATTTTGATTTCTACAGCTGCTGGCATGGCTGACTGTTTATACGCCAAATCATGGGGTGTTGCTCACCCACCTCCATGGCAGGACTGGTGTTGTTCTGCCATTTGATGGCAGAGCTGGAACAGAACAACGCTCCTGCCTTCCTTCCAGTGCAGGGTGCTGTGGGTGTATCCATGTGGGGCAGCTAGAAGGATAAATGTCAATGCAGGGGAATCTGCTACTGGCTGTATTTTCATTGAAAACAAAGGAAATATCCCATCATTTTTCAGCAATCCTGTTTGGGCTGGCTTTCCCCGTCTCTCTGAAACGGCTTGCTCTGCTTGTTTGCTTCTGCTTTCCACCATCTCACATTGCCCTGGGAGTGTAGGAGCAGAAGACAAAGCTCTGATTTTAACTTTGTTGCAGTTCCCCTCTCTGTCACTCTTGTTCTGTGTCTCCATTTCCATGTTTAAAAGTGGGAACAGTGTATCTTGCAGACTTTTACAAACCCAAACCCACTCCCTAGATTTCAGCCTGGAAATACCCACAAAGACTTTTAAATCCACTTTTCTACACTTTTGGCACAATATAAATAGCTTTATGAGCATGCTACTTCTTCACTGTTCTCTCCTCATTTCTGGCTTGATCTCTCAGTAGCTGAGGGCTGTGAGCCTGCTCTTGACTGCATTGGATTGTGGATCCTGAAAATAAATTATTTAGCCATGGAGACCGAGCCTGGAAGAGAGAAAACAGACCCTGGGCTAGTTTCCTGTGACAGGGGAAGCTGGTCTCACTTGGCTGATCAAGAGCAAATACATGGACTTCTAAATACTCCTGGACTTCCTTCTCCTGCACTTCTAAACTAGTTTGACAGGTCATTCATCTCTTCCTACTATTTGGACTCAGCTCCATCTCCTGGCAAGGCAGAGGTACCCACTGTGAAACAGGCTGTGCAGTGATACCTGCAGTCACCTGGAGTTCTTTCGTGACCTGCTCTTGATGTGATGTGAAGTGCAGACACGACTGACAGCATAGCCAGGCTGATGTAATATATTTTTATTTTAAGTATGTTTCTGAAAAAATCTGCAAGGATTCATCTCACTGCTGCCTGCCTGAGATGGCGTATTTATGTATTTTGAGCATATTCTGTAAGCACTGTCGTACTTTAAGACTTTACCCATGGTAAAAGCAGGCACTGAAATGTATTCACTGTGGTCTCCAAAAATCTGGTGATATATTGGATTCAGTTTGGGCCATGTGTCTGTTAGGCATCAATTTCATACGAGATGTGCAGTTATTTGACATAAAGAAATTAGGTTCTTGTGAAAACCAATTCAGTCTCCTGATCTCCAAAGCCTGTTTGAAGAATGTTTGTTCAGCCAAATTGTGCCAGATTCACAGCAGCACCATTTCATCTGTCCTTGTCAAAGTGTGGTGTGACACAAAAACCTGCTGGTTAATTGGGTGCTTGTCTTGCAGCAGTTGCACGTGTGAGATTCCCTTAGGGCTCCTCTGTGTGCACACAATGCTGACAGAGGATGGAGGGAGGGAGGGAAGGATGGAGGGAGGGACTCTGAGCACAAAGCAGTGCAGGACAGCTGCCAGCAATGGAGGGCCTGTTTCTCCAGCGCTTCACGTCTCGAGCTCTGTCAGGCTGGTGCTCTGACCTCTTCCCTGGGGAGCTTATTCCAGTGCCTGACCACCCTCTGGGTGGAAAACCTTTTCCTGATAAGTAGGTGACCAAGGAGAGCCAGGACCTCGTACCCTTTGTGCTCGTCACAGCTCCTCTGCGGTGCAATGTTCCACGAGCTTGGGCTCATCACATTCCAGCTTTTATCCTTCTGGATGTGACAGAGTGCTAAATACACAGTCTGGATACCTGCAGTGGTTGCTAATATGCACAAAATAATATAATTTCACAAAATGAATGCTTTAGTATTCCTCTACTTTTTATTTATATTTACATTGAGGAGCTGCCACATGTGCATTCCACAAAGAGTATGCACACCACAAAACATTCCCGAGGGGAATGCATTTGGGATCTAAGTGACCAACTTGCTTTTGACTGTTGCTGATTTGTTTAATCCATATGCCAAATCTTAGCTGAAAAGCATTAGTATTGATCTGTCCTTACAAAGCATTTTGAGATATTGAGGTCAAACTCTTCAGCTAAGCACAATTTTGTTCCCTCTCTCATCCTTCGTTTGTCCTTTCCCAATTAATCAGTTCTGCAGTTGATGTAAGGCTGGACTCTATCCAAGGGAAGCTTTGGCTGATATCTCAAGGCATTTTCATAGCCTGCAGTGTTTTTGCATTTGTTGACATTGTCCACCTTGTTTGGTTTTGGTCTTGTTTGCTCTGAAAGGTAAAATCTCTGTCTGGGAGAAGACTCAGCTGTAACAGGAAAATGGCTTATCACAGGTGTAAGTAACTGAGCCTGTGTCTTTAATTCTCATGTATTGGAAAAGGGAGAAATGGAGCTGCAGTGAAACATGGGAATAGGCCAGCAGGTGCTGTTTCTTCTAATTCTCGGTACCAGTTACTTTTGGCTCCTACATCAGCTATTGCACATTGTGGGATGAAAAAGAGCTCAGTGATTTTCCATTAAAATTGCACTCCTTTTTTTGCACAGGAGACTCAAATAGATCTTGATGCATATCCGAAATCCTGAATTAAAGACCAAGTGTTCTGGGAAATGGCATCTTGGCGGGGTTCTGTGGGTTCTTACTGCCCCAAGTGCTTCTTTGAACATTCTTGCCATTGTGCACTTTGTTCTGTGCCCTGATGGGCCAGCTGAAGAATTTAGGAGGGAGTAGAGAGTTGAAGTGAAAACACTATCAAAAGCCAACCTTTCTGTTTTACTGCTCCCTCTGAGTCCTTGCTTGAGTTAATTGGAGGCAATAAAACATAACTCAGTGTCTCTCTGGGGCAAGAACCCTCAGCCCTTTCAGTTTTGGGGCAGGCTATGATGGGAACACAGTGGGAGCAAGAGAGAAGCATTCGAAGTCCCTCTGCATCCATGGGAATCTGATCCATGAGGCTGACTAACACCTGGGAGGATGTGGAGCAGACCTAAGCTGTGCAGGTGTGGTAGCAACTTTCCTGGTTAAATTTCAGAGTTACTGGGTGACTTTTAACTTCTGCTGTGCTGCTAACAGTCTGTGAAGATACTCTGCCCTTTCAGGGATCTTCACACCCAAATAAAAGGGATTTCATAATCCCTGGAGTGGGATGGGTGATACCTTAACATTTCAGAATACTTAGATGAGGCATATTTATTAAGTAGAACTAGACAGGAGCTTGGAACACAAGCTTGGAACAGAACTGAAAACTCTGGATCTGCTCTTAGGACAGTGCTGTGTCTAAAACAGCCTGGGTGAAGTTTCATGATGGATTTTGATGTTTTAAATGGTGAGTGGGGCTACATTTGAAATGAGTGGGCTGTTCTGTCTAGGGCATGTATTCATTCCTTTGCATTGGCACTGGCATTCAATTTTTGATTAAAAGCTTTGGTCAAGAAGTCAATCCAGCTATAAAAGCAAATCCAGCTACATAAAACAAGCTCAGGTCTCCACAGAGCCTGGCCAGAGCTGAGACTGGCACGAGGAGAATGGCAGCAACACACATCCATGGGAGATGGGGCATAACTGCCCTCTTGGTAGCAGCCTAATTTTGGGTTTAAAGCCACCAGGAGCCTGCAAGCACTGTGAGAACC
Source organism: Dicrurus megarhynchus (assembly GCA_013399195.1). Classification (NCBI taxonomy): domain Eukaryota; kingdom Metazoa; phylum Chordata; class Aves; order Passeriformes; family Dicruridae; genus Dicrurus; species Dicrurus megarhynchus. Next base: position 2,687 of record VXAD01001919.1, on the reverse strand, counting down.
CACATCAGTTCTTTTGGATCCCTTGTGAAGGATTTGCCTCGTGGTTTTCGACTGTCGGTTTGTCTTTGGTACAGAAACAAGCACCTGTCAGCACCCTTTTTATTAAAGGTTCAAAATGGTACTGGCTTAAAACTTTTGTGTCTGACCTTTTTATACACACCCATTTATTTAATTTTCAGGCAAACAATTTGCTCCCCCAAAAATGCTTGGTTGACTGAAAAATCATGGAAATGAATCCATAAAATTAATTGATAGCACAGTGAGCGTTTTTACTGCAAAATTTTAGTTTGCAGGTCTTTTTTGCAATTTTTACCCAAACCTAGCTATAATCCTAAACTAGAAGACCATCTTAACTAGGATTCATGTGGGAATATTGAACTGAAATCATGTAGTTTGTCTTTTGCAAGTCAGGTGTATTTACCAGTGATCTCTGCTGGTTTAAACAAGTACATGAATCCCAAAAACGTGAATCCCAGTGAAGGTGTAACACGGTTCTGCTCTGAGATGTGACTTTATTTGTACAGAGGGAGAGGGAAAAACACAGCTGTGAGTTGCAGAGGCACTTAATGTTGTGATTTTAAGAAATGAGAATCCCTAATTCCCTCAGCTTTTCAATTTATTGATCTTTGAAGTAACATGAAGACTCTGGCTGAAAAAAGTGAATGCCAAGCTCCCCTCTCTCAATGTGAGGGTGGATGGTGGCTTTTAAAGCATATTAAAACTGAGGGGAGTTTTTTGCTGGTGCCATTCAGGATCTTTCATAAGCTTTTGGGGCAATAATGGGCTTACCTTGAGAATTAGGCTTTGTTTTTTTGTTACAGCAAACCTGGGTGTAATTTGAAAAAATTATTGGAATTACAATAGGTTAAAACTGGTGAAAAATAAGTTTGTTGGAGAATCAAAATTCCTGCCCAACTATCCAAACATAGGTACATGCAGTCCATATTAAAACTAAACCTGCTTTCAGTTAAGAACTATTGGATTAAAAGCACAATACACGAATTATATGATTTATGAAGTTTAATATTTTGACCTCTTATATCTTGTTTAAAATATGAGACCAATAATTTTATTGAGCTTAGAGGTTTTCCAGTTTTCCAGCAGTGACCTTGCAAACTGTTAGGATGTGATCAGTGCCTCTCAAAAGCACAGCTCATTGTATTTTAAAAAAACCAAACTGTAAAACCCAAAAAAAACCCAGTCCTGTTTAAATGTTGGTTTTTTTACTGATCTTCTAACAGGTTAATTACTAACCAGCATTTGCTGTTCATTTCACCCTTCTCCTAAGTTTCACATTGTCACGGGGTGAATACATTTTCCACCTTTCTTCCTCCTTGGACAGGAGCAGCAACAAGAAGAAACTTTTCTAGCAAGAATTAAACTTCCTCTGTCCTGCAGTTGGGCCATCTCAGTGGTCCCCTGACCCAATGCAGCCTGTGTTCCCTTCCACCAGCCCTCAATCCCCTGTGAAAACCCCTCAAAACCAGGAGAAAAAGCAACTGGAAGGCTCTGATGATGAGTATTATCAATGTTCTTCACTTTCTCTTGGTCTTAAACTTATTTGGATATGTGCATGATTATTTTTAAATGACCTCATAGCAAGGAGCAGCTGTGCATTCCTACAACACGGAGCACACTTTGATTTACAAGCATTTTATACTCCAAGTGCTCAGAAAAACAAGGGACAGCCCAGGCTGACTAGCACTGATTCATGCCACTATTCTGGGGCCAGCAGGAACTGGCTCTACCTGCTAAAACCTGGCTCAGGCCGTTTGGGACAGTTAGTGATTTAATGGCTTCATTTTTTTTTACTACAAAAGGTTTGGGGAACAGAGCCAGCTCTGCTTTGAGATTCAGAGCAAAGGCCTGGATGGAGATCAAGTCGTGAGATTTGACCTTTGCCTGTGGTGAGGGTGATGCTGGTCAGGAACGATGCTGGCAGTGCTGCCTGCCAAAGCTGCCAGTTTTAGGAGCCATAGCAGCTCCCCAGTGGGGGCGTGCCTCTGTCTGCACAGAGGATAAAGGGAACAGCTTCAGGAGAAATATAAATAGGTAGCAGAAGAGGAGAACATGGAATAATAGGACAAGAAAGCCTCCACTTCTGTTCTGCCATCCCAGGTAAGGAGCAGCTTGTACAGAACGTGCCCCTCTGTGCTTTTTCTGTCTGACCTCTTTGATGCTGCAACACAGGAAGTGTTGCCTCTGTGTGAGAATTGGAATGTGCTGATTGTTTCTCCATTTGCCAAATGGGCAGGATGTTTCTATTTCTCATCAGTGGCTTGTGCAGCATCACTCATAACCACGGAGATTGTTTATTCCTGTTTTCATATCATCCTGTTGCGGTGGATGAGCAGAGAGCTCTGCTGTACATGGAACTGGTTTGGGTGTCTGGAGGGCTTGTTTTGTCCCTGCAAAATACAAATGAATCCCTGAAGGAAAGCAGCTTTCAAAAGTTTTTGATTAGAGCTGGAATAGTGTTGGTGATACAGGCCTCAGAATTTGCAGAAATGGAGATTTCCCCAGGACTAGTAGGAAAACTTCACTCTAAATAAATTCTGTATTTATAACAGAAAAAACCCAACTGCAACTCAAAGTTTCTAGGACAGGGTTTATATTCAGTTGTCATAAAATTGCATATTCAGAATAAAATCTGGGGTTTACAGTTTTTTTATATAGCGTGGTGCAGC
>VXAD01001918.1:167420-299908 GCA_013399195.1 Dicrurus megarhynchus | reverse complement strand
CCCTCGGGAAATGGTGAATGAGTTCTTTTTCTCTGCTTGTGTGTGTTAGTTTTGCTTCCATATTAAACTGTCTTGATCTCAGCCTGTGAGTTTTCCAGCTTTTATGCTTCCGATTCTCTCCCCGGTCCATCCCACTGGTGGGGCAGGGAATGAGAATGGCTGTGTGTGGTGCTTGGCTGCTGGTTGGGGTTTAACCGCAACACACAGTCACAGGAGATTCCTCATCTATGCAAATGAATCCATTGGTCCCAGTGACTTAGTCCGAACTGCAGAGGAACTGTGAAGCTGATCTGCAACTGTAACATTCAGCTCTCCATAACCAGGGCAGGTACTCACCAATGACAGATAAGGATTTCTTCAAAATTCCATTTTTCTGTTCAAAACCTTTATTTGCTTGAGCTGTAAAGTGAACATTTGAATGCTCAAAAGATGAAATCTAAATGTTTGCTAGGATGTTAAGTGAAAGGTTACGTCAGTGTGTACTGACATAGGGTCACTGAACCATAGAATCACAGGATCACAGAATAGTTTGGGTTGGAAAGGACCTTAAAGATAATCTAGTTGCAATGCCCCTGCGATGGGCAGGGAAACCTTTCACTAGACCAGGTTACTCAGAGCCCCATCCAACCTGGCCTTGAAGACTTTCAGGGATAGGGCATCCACAACTTTTCTAGGAAACCTGTTCCTATGTCTCATCAGCCTCACAGTAAAGAAGTCCTTTCCAACATCTAATTTAACTCTCCTCTTGTAGTTTAAAATCCTTCCCCCTTGTCCTACACAATCTGCCCTACTACAATGCTGTACTTCATAGATTTCAGAAACCTCTACCTGAAACACCATCAAGACTACTTTTTCTCCTCCACAATTTCACAAAACATTACAAGGAATCTTATTTTGCCTTTTTATTTTGAATTTTTATGCCTTCTTTACAGTGAAAAAGGTATTTTCATTCCTTTTTTTGGCATGAAATTTCTGGGGGAAAAAACCCTCAGTGCTATTTGTTAACAAAAATAGCTGAATGTACAGCTTTAACCTTGAGGGATGCAGTTAAAGGATATTGAGATTCCTAAGGATACCTTCCCATTTTTATGTTCTATCATTGAATGTTAATAATGGATGTGCCTTGAAAATTTTGGAATGCAATGCTATGTGTCTGAAAGCCAAGAGTGTCACAGATATGATCTTTAAATTTATTTTGATTAGAACTCACTGTACCATGTCATGTATACTTTCCCTTTCTGGATGTTGTATAACCATGCAAATTATTTCAACAAAAATAATTTTCTATATAAGGAAATAGATACTCCTAAAAGTACCATATTCCTGTCCTTGGTCTGGAATTTAGATCCTGTTTTCTCTCATAAATGGATTTAAAAACCCAAGAATATATAATGCCTGTATGAGCTAAGCATGTGTTCTGAAAACCAAAAATGTTTAACTTTCTCTTTTTTTTCCATAATATCTCTTTTTAGAGCTTGCCATCAGAATGAATGCCTGTTTTTTTACTAGCATTCAATTTTTTTTTCCTGCATTCTAATTGTATTTGCTTTTTTTTTTTGTTCAACACATTTTTTCCTTTAGTCAGATGGACACAGTCCATCTGGTCTGTGTCAAAACTATGTTTTACTTGGGAAGGTCTTCATCAGCTTCTTCCATTAAATGAAAATCTACAGGGCAGTGTGCTGACAGCCTGTGTAACAACTCACAGGCTTCTGTTCGCAAAATAAATTCTCTATGTGTTGAAGAACTAGTAAACTTTCTTTTCCAAAATTGTCTGTGACATGATCAAGATATTCCCAATATTAAAATAACTGTGCCATGATTAGGACTTTGATTGCTAATAATGATCATGATTATCACCATAAAGGCTTTTTTTATTCATACTTAATCAGCTAACAATCCTGACATTTTGCTTTGTCACATGAAAGGTGGTTTTTTTAAGTGATTGAGACTACTAGATTCATTTATATGCTAGAGATTACCAAGGAGTAATAAATATGCCAATGATACATTAGGGAAACTGAATTCTCTGTTATTGGATGTTAAGATTAAGCACCTTTTGGAAGCACTTGAGGCACAGCCACTCTTGCTCCCATACTGGGACAGGAGAAAAAAGGTGTGAATTGTTTGTATGATTCAACAGACTTGACAAGGAGTCAGAGTTAGAGATCTGAAGACCATCTGAATGGTGGCAGAAAGCAGTTGTGATGGAGTGTAGCTTTAACAGCTGTGGTATCAAACACAAACCTAAGATGCACTTCTACTCTTGATGGTGCAAAGCCCTTCATATTCTCCAGCTCATTCAATAAGAAAGAAAAGGAAACAGCTTTCTGAGCACATGCTTTCTTACCCACATTGAAACTTGGAGTTTTGAATGTTTCATGTTCTTTCTCCCTTAGTCTGTTTGTCATCAAGAAAAAAACCCCAGAACACCAAGAAATCCTTGTTTAGCATCTAATTCCAAACTAAATATATAATTCTGGGAAGCCTTTCAGCCAGAGGATCACTGCTCAGCCCAATCTCTTAACCTAGATGTAACCTCACCAAGTGTTTTACAGAGTTCTAAATTTTCCTTCCAAATTCTGCCAAGAGGAGCCTCACAAAAGGGAAGGCATTTCAGCAGGCTTTGCCTTTATTTATATTTGTGGGGATTTAACAGTGTTTGGGGATTTCTCAGTATTTGACATTCTTATTGTCTAAAATCCCAGATTAGTCCTGTTCTTCATTAACTTTCTTCTGATTCATAGCATCCTCTTTTCCTAGGCGCTTAGTAATTTACAATAATGGGTTTAGATCATGATCCTCTGCTTCTTTATTATCATCAATTCTGAAAAGTCAATTTCAAATGAAATAAGTATCTAGCATTATTGCAATATAGTAATACTTGATATTCACTTTTGGAAGTTATACAGCTGTATTTCTCATGGTGGCAGATAAAATAGAAAACTTGCAAGACAAAAACGTTCTAACAAGAACAAAAACCCCCTCACTGCCTTGGGTATATCAAGATATATTAAGGTAACTCATGAGTCAAAGCAAATATTACGTCTGATTATATGAACAGTTCTTTACGTTTGATGAATAAACCAGGGCAGGTTCTGATCTTCTTATGCTGACTGACTTCACAGCAGAAACCCACCATGCCTTCTGGGAAATAAGGTGCTCCTCAGCAAGATAAAGTGCACAAGGACCTTTACAATCATGTTCCTGTGTTACCAGGGGATGGTAAGGTCATTACTCCTTGTGTAACATTTCTGCCTGGATTTTGGAAAGGATATTAGGGGTTAGTTTCTTGTTGCCATTTAATCTTTGCGATAAATTTGGGATTTTTTCTTTCTCTTGGAATTAAATACACTGTGACACTAACTGGCGATGCCATGAAGAGCCATGAATCAGTATGTATTCTGTAACTCTCAGGAAAATCTTAAATTGGTTCACACTTTATCCTGCAATGTTCTCTATGTACAGTAACCATTTTTCTGTGCTATTCTACACCAGTTCGTTCTACAAATTTTGTGGTAACAGTGTTATTACATTTCAAAAGGCCAGGTGATAAGTGGGTAGCAAAAGAATCTGCCTCATATGTGATCTGAAAAAGTAATCAGCAAGTAGTTTCAGTCCAGTGTAAAGAGTTGTAAAATGCATACCACTGATACAATTTGAGTTTTAGGACATTTCCGTAAGAGATGCAATAAGCCTTGCAATCTAACAGTATAAAGTCATAGCCTATAAATGGAATTATTTTATTTGCACTGACTCCTAGATATTAAAAAAGTTATTTCAACTAATTTTTCACTGTTGTTGTCAGATAGTTTCCATCCCCCTTTGGATCCTAAGGTGTGTGCAGCCAGTTAAAAATACTCTTATACAACAACTCATTTCATGTAAGGGAACATGCTTTGCATTAGGAGGCGAAGTTATTGTGACTGTATGCTTTAACATTAGCTTTTACCTTTTTTATCCTGTCACTGGAAATTACCTTAAAAAATGCTTTTCAAGCAAAAATATTAGTGGTCCTTGAACAAGTGTCCCAAAGTTCATTTAGCGTCCTTCACCACAAGTTGCAGAAATAATTGGATGTTTAGACTTCTAACTAACAGAGAAATGAAATGAGTATTTCAGCTGCTGTCCAAGAGAAGAACCTGGTATAACTAACGCAATCTCCCAAACTAATTCTGCTGTTCATTGAGGTGTTTCAATCAGAAAAAACCCTCTTGAATTACATTCTGTACTTCAGCAAGGACAATTTTGTAAGCAGAAGAAGCAAAATGGGCAGGAGATAAAACCAGATATAATGAGAGTTTTCTCCTGCAGGCTTGGAATGAGTTACTCAGAGCACTAGTGCTCCTGTGAAGAAAAAGAAGATCTCTCTGAAATATGGACAGAATTTTCGGTAGGGGATTTTACTATGAGCCATTGTTACCACTTGGAGCTGCAGCTGGAGCTGAAGTAACCACAAAAGCTATGTGAAATACAAAACAGGTCACTGTAGTCATGACCTTCTCAGGTCAACCTTCTTGGGTGCTTTTTTGAATATAACTGGGTGCTTTTTTGAATATAACTCAAAGAAGTACGATAAATCCATGGTTGTGATGATATAATCTTATAGCTACAGAGGTTTAACATTCAAAACAGTGAAGTCTCTGTTTAAAGTCAATTATCACCCCATAATAAAGGCAATAGTGGAAAAGCTGAGGGACCTTTTCCTCAAAGAAATAGTAGCATATTGCTTCAGTCTGTAGAACTACCAGCTTCACCATCACCTTTTAGATGGAAGTACTTTCCATTGAGTAAAATCATGATCATCTTCTTTCTCTCCAACAGTGATGGTGGGAAGGATCCCATTACGCAGATAGGGGAAATGTTAATTTTTTACTAACCCTGGAAGAACGGGAATTTGAAAATCAGCCAGAGAAGAAAATAGCTTATTACTTTCTTCTAGTGAACATTCAGAGAAGTGCTGTGTTACCCCAAAGAGGAAAGGTGTCTACATCAGACCATCATGTTCTTTTGTAGCTCTGCTGTCATCAGCAGGGAAAATAAAATCACACAACAGAGGTGTCATTCCCACCCACACTACTGGGTGGAAAAAAGCTGCTATTGAGAACAGTGCTTTTTTTACCCCTTATATTCCAAGAATTGGCATAATTCAATTATGTTTTATTAATACAAAGCCATTATATTAGAGAATATTTAGGGACAGCAAATTGATAATGAACGTTGATACATTAAAATTTAGCAAAATAAAATTAGTCTTTTATACACTCCTTTTAACGAAGCCTGCTGACCACATGGAAAGGAGACTGTACTAATAGAATTTTCAAAAAATACTACTTTGGTGGTATAGACTAGGTAGGAAATCTGAGCCAAATTAAATCTGTGGACCATTTCCTACATATTATGGAGACACAAGATTCTGCCCTAATTGCACAGAGTTAGTCAGTCAGTATTAGGTTGGCAACTGTGTTCCAAGAGAGCAGAGATACTTTAAATTAATTAGAGTTTCAAGGTGACAGAAACAGTTAAGAAGTGAGACAGCTAAGAAGGCATTGTTAATGATATATATGATTGTCAGCAAGGAGAAAGAATTTTCTTTTCAATGTCACAACCAATATTTCCTAATTAAAAGAAAAAAAAGTTATTTTCTGAGAAAAATACATTCTTAACAAATTTACCAAAAAAACATTCCAGTCATTGTGCTAGTTTGAGCTAATATGATGACTTTTTATTTTCATAAATACAATATACAGCATCATGAGACTGTGGAGATTTGTCTTTCAAATCTGAGAAGTGCATGTCACAGCCACACCGAACAATAGTTATAAAACACAAAGTACTGAAAACAACAAAATTATGCAAAACTTACAGTCATCAATGATCATTTAAATTAACAATATCCAAAGGTTCACAAATTCATAGTAACACATTGATACTAGTGTTAACTTGTAATAAATATATTGTAGTATTGTAATGTATTGAATTCTTGTCTATCCCCTATCACAGATCATGACATAATTACATGTGGCACTAGTCTATGAAATAAGTAACAGAGTTCAATATATTTACTATTCAGTAACTACAATCACTAACATCAGGAATAATTATGTCCTGAAATTATTTTAATCCCCTTCTGTGTATGTTAGCACATATAAGTACACTTCTCTATTTGAGTTAAATTATCTAGTAACATTACTGGCAATATTCACTTTTTGATTATCATGCTCATCTTTGAAAACCTTATGCAAAATCCTTTGAAACAGCTTCTATAAAATTTGGAGCAGACATGAGTATTGTGAATGTGCAAATGATGGCAAAAAGGGTAAATGCAACCAGACATAATCTGTCTATGACAGCAGCTGCAAACTTCCACTCACTGCAGATCTCTTCACCCTCATCTTGTTTCCTGAACCGCATTGCTATGAACTGGACTTCCTCCAGGATCTTCACCATCACTGGAAGAGTATCCATTAAAGCTTTCTTTTGCACAAGCTCAATATCTTCTGCTAAGGGGCAAGTCATCTTTCCACCCTTGCTGCCCAGGTCGTTCTTCTGGGGGCAGCAGGGGCTGTCCATGGCGTGGTAGCTGTAGATGGTGTTGCCGTTGCTGGACTGGTGCCCGGGAAGGACGTTCACCTCCATGCTGTTTACGCTCAGGTGGTGACTGGAATAGCTGTATTTGCAGGAGAGGGGCTTTATATTTTCCCCAGGTTTTTTCATTCGTAAGAACCAAGCACACCAATTCAGCAGGATGACGCGGACCTGAAAGAGAGGCAGGAATACAGGAGACTCTTCGGCATTTTGTGACTATTATAGTTAGGCTGCACAGCCTCTTAGAAATACTGATGGATTTCGGTGTTCTCCAGCTATCTGCTTTCAAAACATTTCTTTGAGGGTCTAGCTTTTTACCAAGGATGGCCTTTTTTTGGATCTCTCTTGAACAGAGGAGTGTTCAATGCCCACTCAGCTTATCAAGCAAAAGAGATGTAAAATCTTACTTTACAAAATGGTTCTTGAAGACTCATCTTTATCAAACAATCCCAGATCTCTGCAATTGAGCAGGCAGCACAAAACTGGCTGTATGGTTTTCAAACATTTCTCAGATTGTAAGGAAAGAGATACAGTTAAACATTTTTAGGGGCCAATGTTTGAATTTTTCTGAAAAAAAATCCCTATATGACAGATTCTAGAACATTTCCCACCCCCACTTCTATTGCTTACATCTAAATAAAAGACCTTGGTTAGGTGTTGGTGTTTTTTTTCAATGCTATTTTATACTCCTTTGAGGAGTTCAACCACATAATACAGCAGGCATTTTTTCAAAAGAGTAAATCAATTACATTTAGCAGTTCAAAATCTGAGTGCCACTATCAACTGCTGTCATTTCCCTGTGCGCTGGTGCATCACAAGAGTGCTCTAACCTGCACATGGCAGATTGTGCCCCATATGTTTCTTGTCAAGGTCATTAAGTGAGCTAACTCTGGAGAGTGCATCCAGAATTTTTTTCCAGTGAACTGATCTGAAGATCAGTTCAGTTTTCAGTTTTGTCTGAAATGTGGGCCTGCTAGAATTCCTATTGGTAACACTGTTAACTGCAAACGGCAGGAAAAAGGCTGTGGATTCAGTAACGTCTTGTGTGAAGAGCAGCAAACTAAATCAGCAAAATCTCGTAATTACAATACGTGTTATGCATACAAAATGGACATTTGCAATGTGCTTGAGAGGCACCCTCCATGCTGACAGGCCTCTTTGATGACTTTATCATCCTGGTTGCAAGCCAAATAATCTGACATTAAGGAGAGAACAGATGTGTCCTCTGGTTTCCCTTCTGAGCCTTGACTCAGAAGGACTCCCTGTGTAATCCTGCTCCTGTTACTTTGGTCATGTTTGACTTGAGACCACACTTTGCCTCCAAAGCTGTTTTAGATGCAGGAAAAGTTTAGTCCTGTGTTTGCACAGTACAGATACAGGGGAAATCACAGCTAGAACTTTGAGTTCCTGCTGTAATGGCAAGCATAATTTCAGAAAGGAGGAAGTACTAATAAGCACAGATAGGAATAATAATAATAATAATAATAATAATAGCCAAAGCCAATGATCAGTGAAAAGCAGTTACACAATATTTTAATTCTGCAGTGTGAGCTCTTCTAAGTCACAGTCCTGTGCCATTTTCTGTGAGCCATTTTGCTTCTCTCCCACTAATGAATGTTTTGTTCTTCATCATTGTCATGGTTTTGGCTGGAATTGAGTTAATTTTTTTCCTAGTAGCTGGTACAGTGTGGTGTTTTAGATTCAATATGAGAATAATGTTGATAAAACACTGATGTTTTAGTTGTTGGAAAATAGTGCTTACCCTGAATCAAGGACTTTTCAGTTTCCTGTGCTCTGCCAGTGAGCAGGTGCATACAATGCCATGAGGAAGCATGGCCAGGACAGCTGACCTGAACTAGCCAAAGGCATATTCCAAAAGGATATAAAGTGTGGGGAGTTGCTTGGAGGCTGTCAATTGCTGCTCAAAACCAGGCTGTGCATCAGTCAGCAGGTGGTGAGCAATTTTATTGTGCATCACTTGTTTCTCTTGCATTTTATTACTCTCTCTCTTTTCCTTGCTGTTATTATTGTATTTATTCATTACTATCATTAATATTATTCATATTATTATGTTGTATTCTGTTTCAATTATTAAGCTGTTCTTCTCTCAACCCACAAAGTGTTCTTTTCTGATTCTCATCCTCACAAGGGAAGGGAACTGGGGTGTGAGCAAGTGGCTGGCTGATACTTAGGTGCCGGCTGGGTTTAAATTATGACAGTCCTGAAAGACTGTTTTCCCATTATTCCTATTATTTTGCTTTAAATATTTCATTATTTCCTCCATAGTCACCACAAACAAATAGTAACCTGTACTGTTGCAGCCTAAAAAACTGATTCTGCTTTTAATTGAACTTACTTAATTACAATGTGTTCAGACTGCTCATGGACACAAAATGGGACATGGAACAAAATAAAGGTCTTAATTGCTAGCAATGTATCAACAGTGTCAGCTGCAAAGCGGGGAGAGAATTTAGTTCTCCAGGACTGTGAAATTCCAAAACACTAAGTCAGAGAAACTTTCTTATTAGAAAATGTAAATATGTCTGCCTTAACTCTGAAAGGAGATGTGAGGTGAAAAAGCCCTTTTATATAGGAATGCTACTTTTTCTTTCAAGACAGAGTTTTTACTCCTTAGGGAAATTACATTTATAACTACAGTCAAACCCATTTCCCATAGAAAAATAAATACCCAGAAGACAGTAACACAGCTTTTAATTAGCTTGAATTTCAAATGCCCTATTTCCTTGAAAACACAGACATTCAGGCATCAATCTGTTCTTGTCATACCAATTAATTCAAGAGACAGCTGCAGGATACAGGTTTTTGGAAAACAGCTGAGTATGATAATATGAATCTATACTCACACCTGCATTGTCATATATGGGTTTCTATGAAGGAAGTACACAGGTACAGCTCTCTTCAGTGGTCAACAACCCTTCTTTGAGCCTCTCCTAATTATAATGCAGTTGTACTGCTAGCTCCCATCACAGACACCTGCCTGGCCTAGGCCAGAGCAGAGAGTCTCCAATTAAAGCTCTCTTGATAAGGGGTATCTGCACCTGAGCAAAACTGTGCATGTCCAGGTTTGAAGCATATCAAAAGAGAAGCCTGAAATATAACAAACCTGATTTAGGCACAGCAAAGAGCTAGAGTTCTCTTGCCTTTTCCCACAAAACCCCTTCTTCCCTCAGTTCTTGGTCTCTCCATCTCTCTTTCCTATGCAAGTCTTGGCTGTCAATAGAGAAAGGTCAGTTGAGCTGTAATCCATGCCTCATGTTATCTACTCCCAAACAGCTCCTTATCTGGCCCTTCTTTACTGTTCTTTTCCATGCTAGCTCAGCAGACATTATCAAAAGTGTCAATCAGCCAGCAGCTCTCACTTCTCAACTGAGTAGCCAACAAATGCCCTGGCTGAACACCTTGGATTTAAATTCCTCTCCTGGAAAAAGCTGGTTTGTAAGTCATCAAAGATTAAGAGAAAGGAAGCCACAATTCTAAGCAGTGGCATAAGGGAAGTGAACACCTACAGAGAGGATTAACTCTGCACTATCAGGCACTCTCCTCCCTCTTCTGTTGCAAAGTGCAAGCACAGACCCCTTGAGAAACAGGCAGGGAAAATCAACTGCTCAACTGTAAATGGTTTAGAAAGCAGGTGTTTAGGGAATGTATTCAGTCAAATCTTCTGGGTCTGCAGAAGCTCCCACACATTCCCAATTGTCCAGTGCCTCTCTCTGCAACTGACTCCAGCAGACAAATCCATTTAAACAGGAGGTGAGAATAATCCTGTAACAAAACCCAATTAATCAGGGTTAGAGTTTGTAATAAACTGATGCCTGGCTCTGACAGTAAGAGGACATTGTGGGAAGTAAGTAGATGGTAAGGGCAGCTGCTGGTACTGGAAATGCAGACAAATTTCATGCAAAAAGTTTTCTTCTTTCTTAAGTTGCTTCTTCACTTTAGATAGTTTTTTTATACTGAGTAAGTCATTCAAGATGTCTCTGTAAGAAACACCTGACATAGGTGGACAGGCAAAATAGAAAAAAAAAATGGAGACTGCCATGAATTCTAATAACTGAGCCTTCCAACAATTAAGTCTTGTACAGTAAAAATGCCTACTTTTGTGGGGTCAGCCTCTTCCCTCCACACTTGGCATTCACTCTTTTTCTCTTGACATCCCTCGTCCCTGTCAGCTTGTCTGGTCTACAACTTTTACAGTCTATCATCGGCACTTCCCAGTAGTGCTTCCCACAGTTTTTGCTTCCTGATGGCATTTTTTGTAATGTATGCCAGTTCAGCTGTCAGGCCACTGAACAAGGTTCTTCCTGAGTGAGAATTTGGAGCACACTGTGTTTCCAGCCAAGAAAACAAGAGACTGTTAGAGAGCAAGAGCTGACTTGCAGGGCCTGTGAGCAGGTCTAACACAAGCCATTGTGTCTGGGCTCCTCAAAAAGCAGACAAACCAATAAAATGGGGTCTGTTACACTGCTGCAGACTCTGTCCATGTAGACATCTGAAGCATGTTTCCCCAGAGTTGTGCCCTCAGGTTTTGCTTACATGCAGGTTCATCCAGAATTCACATTCTCTTCTGCCTTGAAAATACAAGGTTTTTAAATCATACAGCACTTCGGGAAATAATTGTAAGTATGCTTAATTGTTATCGGACTTAAAAAAAAAAATTGCATTGAAGCTGCAGTTTATTTTAAGAGAGGAATTAGAAAGCAGTTCTGAACTTGGGCTGACATTGGTAACCATGTGATATCCAATTATCCAGCATGTCAGGGTAATTGTGTAGCATGACAAATGTGGTGAGCAAGATACCAGAGGATGCTGTACAACCAGAGTGCTGTGAAAACAGGGTGGTAAATAGTTGACTGTGACTATTTGTATCTGCTTCTGGTTTTGTTCTTTTTCATTTTGTAAACACAAGCACTCCTTGCCTATTCCAAAATCTATTAGGAAAAGGAGAGGGGGGGAAAAAAGCATAATTCTCTTTTAACTTGAAAATCTAAAGAAAACATTCAATTTGAAAGCCAGCTGGCATTGATGCCAGACCTCACTGGGCTGACAAAGTGTGCTGCTGTAGAGAAAAGAGGGTTCACATGCTAATGCACTGGGAATAGATCAGATGGAAGCAGACAAACTGCCCAGCAGAGACTAAAGTTTGTTTAGCACATTCTGTCAGTACTGGTGTCTGCTGGATAAGAAATCAAAGGCACTGCCCACAGGATTAGCACTTGCAAAGTGGGTGCTGAGTGAGATTACTTTGTCATGACTCAACCACTCCATCATAAGGTTAAAAAGAAAGGCCAAATAGGAGGAACTATTTTTAACGGAGAATATGAGAAACTGTTTTAAGTGGGAAAGCAAATTTAGTATGCTTGTTCTTTCCCTTCAATTGCAAACATGTCAACTATGCTGTTTGTAACTGACACTTCAGATTAATGGAGAACAACTTCTGCCTCTCGCCTATAATAAGTTTACTATAGCTTTTAGACAATCTTCTTTTCTTTCAGTAGTAACCTGCTGAATGTTTACCACCAGAACTGCTTACCCATTTGGGCATCTTTCCTGCTTGGGGGTCATGATGGTGAAACTGCAGAACCAGCACTGTTACCACCACAGACAGACCAACGATGACCATGATGCTAGCGAAATACTGAGCTGCAAGCAAAAGGAGGACTTGGTTAAGGGGTGGAAAGTACAAAAAGCAAATAATACTCCTTGGCCATGCCTCGATATCTACACTTGAGAAGCACTGCATCACATCTGAACACCCTCTTCTCTGGTCTGCTGCACTGGAGTATTTGAGGAGTGTATCTGCTCAGCTCCCTCCTCTCCTGTGAGGGAAGGGGCAGAACAGATGAAAGGTGAAAACTGTTTGGTTTTTGTCCCTGAAGAGGAGTGTAGAGCCTCATGGTAAGAACAGCTTTGTGCCTGCTACCAGGACAGTGAGAAGTTGAGCTGACAACATCTGAACACCAGCATTCCCAGTCAAGGCCTCCTGTGGTACCAGCAGAGGTGCTGGAGGGAGATGCTGTCCTCATGGTGACTCCAGACCCCTTCAAGAAGTGTCACCAGTTCCCCACCTTTGCCCCACTACTGCTCACAGGTGGCTAGGCATATTTCTCATTACTCTTCCTAACCCTCAAGACTACTTCTTCTAGTTCCTATGAAAGCACACTACAGCCTTCTTGAATGCTAAATTTAAATTTGCTGTGCAGGAAAGAAATCAAGAAAGCCAGAGCTGAGGATTGAAGCTGTATCTGCAAAGTGGCAGTACAGCTTCCTCGTGCCAGGCGTGAGGTTGATACGCTGGAGTGTAAAGCAGAATTACCCACAGGGGTAATGACATTTGAAGGTTTCAGTGGCAAAATACCAGGGAGCATTACTGGTGGCTGACATAATGGTGCAGTGTGGGAGAACACACCACACTGCCCCAGACTGCAGCCTCTTCCAGCCCTCCCTCCCACAGCTTGAAGGAAAAGTAAAAAATTCAATCAAATCTCCAGAGTACATTTTGCTCTGTCTGTGTTTCTTAATACCAAATCCCAGTGCTTCAGGAGCAAAAAGCTTGTTCATAATAATGAGGTTATAAGGCCTTCCTGAAAACAACACTGCAGTTGCTTCAAGAGGTATGACTTTTCATGACAAAATGAATTATGTATCTAGATTAGAAGAATAGTCCCAAGGATAAGATTAATTCAGAGGTCTCTGTTGCACTTATTCCTAGAGAGGAGAATCAACAAGCAGGCAGAAGCAGAGAAAACCAAGTTTCAGGGAAGTTGTTACATGTCCCATGTAATAGAAACACAGCAGTGTTGATATTATTGGTGTAATTACTGCCATGAGTCACTAAATAACGGGCTTAAATTCTGTGCATTTTGATGCCACCAGACTTCAAAGGCCTGAAATGGTCCACTTAAAATGGCTTTAGCTAAGATTGTTCTCATATCCTTGGAAAATTAGTCACCTGGTTAAACTTGGAAACAACCTGATAATATCTGTCTCAAGATCCTAGCCAATGATTAGCAAAGGAATTGACACTCCCAGGTTTTTTTTATGCTGTAAACCCAGGAACAGATGTCAGGAAAGTCCTGTGTAGATCTGCTAGTAAATGGAAAACAGTTCTCTCAGGAACAGACTGGGAACCAGAGAGGAGCCAGGAACCCATAAAGAAAGATATTTTAGATATTTTACAGTTTTGCCCAGTGGTAGGCAAGGAAGAGGCTGGGGATGTGTCAACTGCATTTGAGGGGGTGGAGTGGGATGCTCCTGTTCAAGGTACACTGAAGTCTTCATTTGGAAAGTAAGGATGGAGGACATAGTGCACGGTACTTGAGCCCTATGTGTTAGTGTGAGGCAGTCAAATGTGTACAAGATATCTGTGAAATCTGATAGGTACATTTATGCCCCCCAGGTAGGTGCAGGTGCTGTATTCAGAGAGAAAGTCGAAGTCCTGGAAATGCCCAGGACTGCTCTAAGGCTGGATTTTGTCAGTCCTGAAGAGACAACAGTGAAAGCGGAGGAAAAAGATAGCAATGACTGGCACAGCTGCTGGTCTTTCACATCTCTAGCTGGAGATATGATGAAGGCTGTTGCCTCCTTTTCTGTGGCAGGAGAAGGTAGAACTAATAGCCATGTCTCTTTGATTGAAAACATGACTGTCCTTACAATCTAGAACCAGGCAGGGATGGCCAAGACCCCATGTCTAGACTCAGTGACTATTCCTCTGCAAGGGAAGGAGAGGCCCCAGAACTCAGTGGATATGCCCACAAGGCAAAGTATTCCTGGCCCTGAAATGATGTCCTTACTTACTCAGCATTTTCTGATCTTTCCTTCCAGGGTTTAATCTTACATCCTCTCTTTCCTGGCAGCAGAGAGAACTGGTGAGGAAAACTCCTGTGCTGTATGCACCTCCCTAAAAGCATGGCCCAATCTTCCAGTCTGCTCATTTCTGTTCCTGATAGTCTTTCGCCTCACACCAGCAAGGTCAAAACCCATCACTCGGTGACAGCTACAAGGGCAGCTGGCCCTGTTCACCTCTAGCATACCCTCTGATTATGACCAGACTTGGCTTTCTCCAGCAACCCTATGAACAGAGAAGCCTTGCTGCTGAAAGGATCAAATGACAATGTTCATGGATAACACTTCCCTTGGAGACAGAGGACTGCAATCTTCTGCAATCACTCACTCTACCCTAGCCCCACACTGCCCAGAATTAGCAAACTCTGGTTTTGGGTCTCCACCGATGTTTCTGAGCACAGAAACAGGATGCTCTCCTCTGAGGTGGGGCATGGGGGAGACAAGTAACGAGCTTTGATCTCCTGAGCAACAGCCTTGGCCTAGCCACCAGACCTTTTTGTGGCAGTATTTTAGGAACCATCCTAAATCCTATAGCATTTATCCATTTAGCACTTTGAAGGTCTTGCTCCCACAAAGTGCTACGCCCATGTGAGTCTGTTGGCAAAGGTAAATGCAAATCTGATTTTACAAAGAAGCTCAGCCCCTTTCACTTAAACTGCAGGAGGGAAATGCTTAGCAGCTCTCACTAAACATCTCTCTGTGGCCTCCTTGTAATTAGGTTACTAGTTACTAGGTCAGCTTGGAGTCTTCAACAATTCCCTTCACTGTGGGAAGTGTCAGAAACAGCAATTCCTGATCAGGATGCACGTGAAAGACCAGGGATCTGGTCGCTGTTAACTCAGCCGCTCCGAGGCACAGCTTGGAAGTGACTGACACATTCTGGACGGGAAGTAGCTCATTTGCACTCTGTCCTGGGTAGCTGCCACAGGCCAGGAAAATGGACCAGAAGATCTGTGTTTGGAGCCCCTCAATATCCCTGACTTACACAGCAGCATTCCTCAGGGATACTGCGGTCTGTACTGGTCACTTCTAAATGCTTTTAAAACCTGCATGCTTTTGTCAGCAGAGGTGTGTGAACAAAAAAGCTATTTTGGATGCTTGATTGATCTTCAAGAAGTATGAAATATTTGCTCTTGTGCAATTGATTTTCTCTCCTTTTTTGCCAGACGCATTATGTAACATACTATCTGGACAGCAGTTTTGACATCTAGGAGTTGTCATCCTCTGTCCCAGCACAATCAGAAGATGATCAGGTGCTGTTGTCATAACAAATATGGATCTAATAAAATCACAGATAGTCAGAAGATCTTCTAAAAAGTCAGTGAGAACTGCTATTTGTCCTTGCAGGCATACTCTGACATCACCTATATCAAAAGGATGGCAATGATTTGCAATTCATAACTTGAAGAGCATTCAGTACCATTTTTGGATGTTTTGTGTCATTATCTGATGTTAGAGAAGCACCTTAGGATTATTTTAGAGATGTTTTGGAAGACATACTGCTGAAGTGGAACTGGATTAATTTCAAGGACTGATTAGGAATAGGGTAAATAAAACAAAATCCCTAGGATGGATGTTTTGCCTTGATTTGTCACTGAACAGTGATATCATATCATATCAAGTCAGCAGTTATCATATGATCCAGATTTGTTACCACAGTCAATCATAAGAGAGACACAGCATCCACATTGTGATCCTTGTTGTTCCTGTGAGATACTAGGGGAAGGAGGAAAGTGGTGTGCTCAGGTATTCACATTGATCAAGCTGGATGTTGGATGCCTCCCACTGGTGTTCCTGTTTCTATTCTATCTTTTCAGAAAACATCAAGTTTTGCCTGTGAAACGAACAACTGGGTTAGAGGCACTTTAAGTCCTGGTAATTTCAGTCATTCAGGGCTGAACGCTTTCTGCTTCTTGTGAGCTCAGAATGAGACATTCAGTGCTCTTCCTTCTGGAAATGGTCCAGGTTAATGAACTGAAGCCTGTGGAGGTTGCTGAAAACCTCAGACACCAGCAGAGGAGCTTCCGAACACTCTTCTTTCCTATGGTAGGGACCAGGCCTGGGCAGATGTTGTGGCAGTCTACAAAGGGCAATGACAGAGTTACACAGAGATCAAGAAAACCAAAACAGAGAGGAGAAAGTCTGTGAGTTACTGTTGTACAGAGACAGCAAAGAAATTCAGAAGAGGAAATATGATTATGGTACTTGTGTTTTGAAACTCTTCATCTCCTATATGCTTTTGAAGAATAGAAGTGGGAGTTTGAAAAGTAAAACTGTTGTCTTGGTTGGTTGGTTTGTTTGTTTGTTTGTTTGGGTTTTTTCTGTAAAGGACACTTGGCTTTGGGAAAAGCATCACTGATCCCGGGGTATGAAACTATAAGAGCTGCCATGAGTGAGAATTTCTGTTTCTTGAAAGAGATTGAACAGGGTCCTGATTCTGACAAGGAACAGGCAGGACCGTGAAAGGATAGGGGGGAAAGCACTCCAAAAATTCAAAAAGGGGCAGAGTAAAGTGAGGTGGCATCAGCTGAGAACATGCAGGAAGATGACAAAAAAATGTAATAGATTAATTTTCTCTCTCTAGTCAGAACAACTAATGCCTTATGTTCATAACTTAAAACAATCTGTAACTCCTGAAGGTGATAAAGCACCATATTGCTTCCCTGTCCTGGTAATTTGCAGTCTCATTTGCTGTATGACTAAATGCAAGAAATCACCCCAAGCATCTGCTGCAACAGTACTTATTTACAGTGGAAAGTGTTCATGCTTACTGAAATAAAATAGGCATGGTAAGGAACAGCAGGGAGGGGACACAGCTGGAAAATATCATCATAATGGAGCCCTAAGCAGCAAATAAGTGTTGTGATTTTTAAAAAAGCAAGCAGGGGAACTCATCAAAGTAAGACAGAGAGAAATGCAGTTTTGCTAACTGGAGATGGAGATAACTTTATTTTTATTGTGCTTTATTTGATAAATCCAGCCAAAATGTCAAGCATCACATGGATGTTAATCATAGGAAGTGACAGTTCCTCGTATTTCTGAGTCTCATGCTCCCCTTTCAACCACTGTCCACATACCAGCTTCCTGGTGTTCCACACTTTCTGCTATAAACTCCTTTTAAAACAAAATACAGACTCTTGATCCAAAATCAGTGGTATTATTTTGGAGGGAGCTGGTAGAAAATAAGGATTTGCAGCACTTTGGAATTATTTTGGCATGGAAAACAATCAGAAATTATTAACCACTTTTCCTGTGCAAGGGGAAGCCTTGAATTGCAAGGTGTAAAACGTGTTTCTAAAAGAAACAAATCATCTGATGGCCTGAGACATCTGAACATCTCATTTCAATACTTGGGTTTTGGGCAGAAGCATGCCTTATCTGCTTTGACAAAGTACTTTGAAAGTGATACTTCCTCAGAGCATGGGCAAGGATGGACAGAGAGCTGCTAAGTCAGAACTTATTGCAGCTTTGGTCTAAAGCTGAAAGAGTCCAGCTGTGGGTGCTGCTGGCTGGTTTTTTTATCTGTGTGACTGTACCTTCTGTGCTACCTGGGGCCTGAACTCAAGCCCTTCAGAGCTTTAGATCAATACAAGAGCAAAAAGCTGTGTGAAGTTTTCAAAGCAGGCATTTTAGGGTCTGTCTCTGCACGGTGCCACCTTGTCCTCACAGTGGTTGGAATGCAGCACAGTAAACCAGAGGTGAATGCAAGATGGATATGGGTCGGTGAAGTACATTCCTTACAGCTTTGTGTCTCACTGCAGAATGGAACAAGAGGTGAACCTGTGGCTTACTAGCACTGAGGACTGGTGTTTCCTTAAAAACAAAGCATCTGGTGCCGGCAGCAGACAGGATCACAGCAGGAGGGGGGAGGTGCAGACAGCTACAGACTTTTCAGTGCCATGTGGCCCGGAAAGTTTTGCCCCTCTGGAGGTGATATTGCAGGCAGGGGAAAAGAATAGTCAGGAAGATGTGCTGGTTAGGCTCCTCACTGTCTTGACCTGAATTTTCCAGAGCAATGGCTTTTGGCCATGTCTGACTTTAACATGGGCTGTGGATTGATCTCTCTTTCTGAAAAACTGGTTGATTTTGATAGGAACTAAATATTACATTAGGAGATTAATTTTTTTTAAGTCTATGAGCCCAAACTATCAGCTTATCCAGAGGCATTATGGAAGACTTTCCTACAGCAATGCATGATAAATTTGATTCTGGTCACTGCTTTATTTGATACCACTGGATGTGGGACCACATGACCACCAACTGTGTAATCTTAAGGAGGCTCCAGCCAAAGCACAGTAAAGAAAGGGAAGAGTTATAGTTAGGAATCTGTATTGACTTCAGGGAATTTATTCCTTAGTGACTTCGTAATGCATGATTTCCTAGTCTTAATTACAAGGTTGCTTTTGGATAGAAAACACAGTTTAATGAAACAGATCAGGGACATGACGACTTTGAAAGAATTCAGGCGTATGTCTATTGCCTAAGGAAGGAACTCATCCTTTCCTCAGAGATGGACATATAACCATTACCAAAACCACATCTGATGGTCTACTATTATTTACTTAGAATAATAGAATCATTTAGGTTTGAAAATACCTCTAATATAATTGAGTTCAACCATTCACCTAACATGGATCACAATGTCTTTTTAAAAAAGAAACAGTCCTTACAGCGTAGAGCTAAATATCTCAAATGTAGTTCTGAGATGAATTACCTAGGCCTTTAATTTCTAAAGGCAGAGCCTGAGCTTGTACAAAAGCTCTAATTAAAATAACAGCACTTGTTAATAACAGTGTTTGTTTAATTTTGATTTAGTTGCTGAACCAGGAAATCAACACAGTGGGACACGGTTATGTCTTCCCAGGTAATGCACTGGATGAGTGCAATAATAAGGACTGGAAGGTGCAGGAAATCCACATGAAAGTACTGGCATTTATAGTGCAAAACAAATCTGCTTAATTACATGGGTTTTTAGAAAGAGAAAAAACAGTTGGCATAAACCTGAGCTGTATCACACAGGCTTTATGATTTTACCCAGTGATTAGCACAGCCAGACCAGTAACTTAGTTGTGTAGCACATCTGGAGTTCTCTGCATTTCTGTACATACTTTCCTCAAGTAATGAACTTCAGTTCATTTTTTTTTTCCTACTTATATGGACTCTGGGTAAAAGTAACTTTAAAGAGAAAAATTGAAAGTCAGTAAAATCACAACTGCAGCAAGATACACTTCCTGCAAGGCATGATTAAGCTACCGTAGGAAGGGTAAGTTTAGGACACAGTCGCTGCTATATAGCCATGGTCTGAAAGTCTTTTAGGAGCTACACTCTAGAGGTTTTAAGTGCCAGGAGGGACTTACAGTACCCTGTAGAGAAAGAATCCTTGTTCATAAAGTTGTGCTGGATTCTTGCCAAAATGTTGTGTTTGTAGATGTCATGGGACTTCAACACTTTGATTTAAAAGGTTGAGCTTATTGCTGTGCTATGGGTGATTAATGTTTTAAACAGAAACAGAGGCATCCTCCCCTAGTTCAGCCTTCTCCTTTCATTGGCATCTCTGTGGAAGGGCAGGATTCAACTTTTGAAATGTTGTGGTGCCCTTCTTTGCATAGATGTGTGCTGTTGAAAACTGGGCTTTGAAAATACATAGTTTCCCCAAAAGGGAGGGTGTGCTAGAGAGGGGTGGGAACAGATGTGCTGCTGGGCAAGGAGCAGCTAGCTACTGATGTGAATGCAAACCCCAAGAAAGCTGAGTGAGAGCTGTCCAACTGGAAAGAGAAATGTCCAACTGGAACATTTCTTGGCACAGAAAGTGGATGGCTCACCGTGGAAAGGAAAGCTCTGCCCATAATCCTGCAGCAGGAGCAGCAGGGTCCTGGTGCTCAAAGGTGCTGCGTAGCCTGCTACTGATGCCTAGGCCAGTCTTGTCACTTGCTCTTTAGAAAAAAAGAAGTGGACTTGCTTTTAACATGTATTAAGACATGTTGGTAGGCTACCAAGAAATGGGAATCTCTCATCTGGGGAAGGTGGATGTGTGGAGTAAGAGAGTCTCTGCTTTGGGCAGCTTTACAAACAGAGAAGGCAGAGGACATACCAAGGAAGGGGCGACCCACCTTGCAAAGGTACAAAAAACCAACTGTCTTGTCCCACTTGCATCCTTCTATTTAATCTGAGAGGTGCCTTGTTTGTTATTAACATAATTTGAGGTTCCCCTTAACTAAGAGGAACTACATTATGATTTCCACATTAGTCTGTAAATATGTTCCAGATCACAAAAGCTAGTACTTTTCTTGGTGTCGTATTAGACCAGTTCTCCTTTGCTACCTCAATAAAGCCACTCCAACAGCAGCTGTGAGATTTTCCCATATTATTAGAGTTCAGTAGTTAAAGCTGAGGTCAGCAGGAGGAGAAAGTACAGCATGTTAGGCATTAGTGGCTTTGAAACAGCAAAGGCTGTGAGGGTTCATCCAGATCCAGAAAGGTGTGGATGCATGTTTGTGTCGCCCTGATTTCTGCAGTGCTTGGATGTTTTTAATTCTGTGACAGAAGTTCTCACGCACTTTTCTGTAAACACAGCTATGTTTGTCTAACTGTCCTTATTGTTTTTCATTCTTTCTCCTGGGTGGGGATGTTTGATGGATATTTCCTTTGACCAGTGTGATTGAGGGGTGGTAATATTCACCCTCCAATCCATGGTGATTGTTAAGAAGGTGTGTAACTGTCCGAATAAAGAGGCGCAGCCCCTTTTGGCCCTTTCGCCTGGCGTAAGTGTCCTTCCTCATGTCTGCATGCAATATGTTTGTTTTCGAAAACTCAGGCCCTAAGAATATAATGCAGATTTTTAAAGCATGTGGAGTCATGTTTTCAAAGTATCTCTGCGCCCACAGCCATGAAGACCAGTAACAGTGACGCTTCAGCAGATCAGCAAGGGACCTTTCTACTTCAAGATCAAATTATCTGCATCCTTCACAAACCACATGCTTTAGAAGATTTGTTTATTCCTGCAACCTGTTGCTAACGATGCTGATTCTTCAAAAATTGAATGAGCTTTCCAAATGTATTCATTTTCCTCATATTAATTCTGAAGATTTTAACTGGACCAGAGATCACACTGGAAAACTGCGATCATGAACTGGCACGTTCAGTTCAGCAGCTAAAATATCCCATTTGGGATCACCTGTAAGACCACTGTGAAGAGAAGATGCTATATTACTTTGTCAGAGTAAGGATAAGATTTTCAGAACTCGAGATCATGTAAAACTGCACAGCCCAGGTTTGAGCACTTGCTGAACAAGGGCTGTTTGGGTGCAGAAGCCAAGTGGATAAGAAGTCTCCCAGCCAATTTAGAGTGGAGCAGGGAGTTAGGGGCAAGGCTTTAAACTAGGAATACTGCAGAAGGGAGCAATTCTCTGATAAGCAGAAATTGTCTCTTATTACAGCATCAAAGTCTGTAAAAATACCTAACTATTCATAGCTTTTCTTGGTACAAATCCTACCTTCTGTGATAGAAGACTGTATTAGTAGAAACTGTTCCTGTTAAAGCTAGTGGACTGGCCATAGGCAAGTGTACTCTTTACTAATTCTAAATGGGATTTGTTATGTATTATACAAAGCAAAGTTATGTCAACAGTGGTTCAAGATGGCTTGTGTCTCCTCCCTACACAAAAGTTTCTCTTAGAATTGCTTCTGTTTCCATTGTGTCCTAGGTATATGTTCAGAAAGGGGTTTTGTTAGCTTTTTGGAAATTCCTGTATGACTGAAAGTCAGGAGTCCTGCTGACTTTCACTAAGATGTGTAAGTTTTTTGGAGGCTTTCAGGAAGTCTTGCCTATGTGTGCTATTGTCCTTACTGCTGCCTGCTTATCCTCCTTCCCCAGAGTCAGGCCTAGTTTTAAATCGTTGAAGAGAGATAATGAAGCTGGATGAGTATATGCTTTTTTTCTCCTAGTCACTATACAACTCTTTTGAGGCTTTCATTACACAGTTGTGAGATGCATCTTCCATCAGCACCTAGATAATATCGTTGACTATTTTGTTAATTTCTACTGTCTGTATAGAATTTGTACTTTAGTCATGATTTTTACTCACAGGTCTTTCAGGTAATATTCATTCTTTTTTATTTTTTAAAATAGGACGGGTTTATTCTCTCTACCCTGCAATAAGGCCCCATGAGACCAAGGTAAAGGGGTGGTCCTATAAAAACAAAGGATGTAACAATGTCTGTCTGGCCCACAATCCCAAAATGATGCTCTGTCCCACAGTTTTCAGTACATATTAAAAATGCTCCAGTGATATATTTAAATTTTGACTGTTGTACCCTGAATTGCTCTTCAGACAGAGAGAAGAGGAGGAGAAGGGGGAAGGTAGGAAGGAGTTGTGTAACAGCAGGGAGGTGGAATGATGCAGAAGAAGAGAGATGAATTTTCTGCACTGTTGATTCTGTGTCCCCTCAATCCTTGCCGTTACCTGCTTATCCAATATTTCCAGTGCTTTTTTGTAACCTCATGTAGGTCCTTTTCATACATGCACATGGTGAAGTCCATGTCCAGGCTGACATTTACTCCTGACATTTCTGAATGCTAGAGAACTGACATTTCTGAATGCTGAAAACTAGAGTAACAAAAAGAGTCCGTCCTCAAATTGGCTTTGAACAGCACTTGAGAGGCATCATACATGGTGAACAAAGCAGAGAAAATCAACTTACCTATTAGTGGGACAGAGTCAGAAGTTGCAGGCATGATCTCAGCCACAAGCAGCATGAATACAGTCAGGGAAAGAAGGACAGTGATACCTGGAGGGAGTGAACATGTTAGGGAAGAATGAAGAAAATGAACTCTGCAGCTGCTCCTCTGATGTCTTTGCTGTTAAATATAGCTTTGTCCTGATACATAGCTAAGCCAAACCCATGACTTCATGTCTGTCAATGCAGATTAGAACTTCCACAAAGTGCGAGCATTTTTAGATGCAACTCTATCTGCTCTCTTTTCACTTTTCTCTAATACACAGAAACCCTTGCTTCTCTCAAAGTAATGGAGCAATCTTTTCTGCTGAGTGAAACGAAGCTTGCAAAACTGGTGAGCTACAGTGCTTTTCCAAAACATTGCACAAAGCCCAAATGGCTGTTAAGGGCTAGGAGAGACTTGCACAGACAGGAGTCTAGGTTTTGCTGTTGCATATTACATAAAATCCCTCAAACACATGGAGTCTGCTTTAAAAGAAGCTCTTTGTTCTATCTGGAAAGGCTGTTGTTAAACCTAACCAGGCTGATACTGAGAAATCACAAGGTCAATGCATGAAAATTAACTCCTATTTCTGTGTCAACATTGTACTTCAGCTCAAATAACTCTTTTCCTTATCTTCATCCTATATTTCATAGACAGCAATTGTACCCCCAATAGCCTGTGTTTTACTTCTTGTAAGACAGGCTGCTCAGATACTTGGGTTTTTTACCAAAAAAAAAATAAAAAAAAAAAACAAAACCACTGAGGACACTTCATGTGATTTAAAACTCTCTGTCCTGAGACAGGACCATGCACTTAATTAACTCTTAAGGTCTCATCTGGGCCAGTCTGGTGTATTTACAGCTCTTCCCTATCTTCTCTTGGAAGAACTCTTCCCATTTTTATCAAAACACACACAACAGTAAATCTCATTTTAGCCCTTCCATGGCTGTCACTCCTTTGTCTTCTTAGGGGACTCATAGCTAGGTGTTTTGGGAGCTGAACTTTGAAGGTGAAATTCCAGTGCCCAGCTGCTGCTGTTCCTAGCCCTTCACTCTCTGCTTCCTAGTATGTCCTGTCTGAAAAAGAGAGTAATTGAGCTGTGAAATGCATTGAGACATACTAAAGAATGTAACAAAAGGCATGACAGAATACTATCACTGCCGCCTGTGCCAGCAACAAGTTCAGCTTCCTCCCAGTCCAAAAAATTTTATAAGTGTTTAGCACAGGATGTGTGAATGCCATACAGAAAGCAGTTATCCTTGTTCCTGCAACCAAAAAAGTACTTCAACTGTTCTTCTAGTGAAATCTTTATTCATCAAGCACCACAGCACCATGAGGTATTTATCTTCTATTTTATAGGATGCTTATGAAACAAATGAATATTTTAGCACTTACCTAAAGAAATCTTCTCCCCTGAATCAGCTGGCAAAAGGAATACAAGCAGTGCTAAGCCAGATATGAGAACACAGGGAATGAGTAAATTCAAGCCATAGTAGAGGGTGCGTCGACGCATGGTGATAGTGTAGGTCACATCTGGATATGGTTCTTTGCAGCATTCATAGTACATCTCATTCCTCTTCCCTGGGACACCTACAGAGAGGGTGATCAGAGCAGTGGGGAGACGTGCAGGACTCCCAGTTACCTCCCTGGACTGGACCAAGAAGTGATGGTTTTATGAGCCAATGTGTGTCACCTCTGCTGTTCCTAATCCACCTTCTGTGTTTTCTACAGTTTACTTTCATGCTTTCTGAGTCACTTGAACCTAGCTTAGCCAATAAAGCTCATCTGGGCCCAAACAAAACAGTCCTGGGCATCACAACCTCAACAAGAAAAATGTGCATTCTGCCTTCCCACATTCTGCGAATGGTGACATACTGTTAATGTGATATTCACTAGCACATGCCGCAGATTTTCTGTGTGACAAGTGCCACTGCTTCCTGTTTTTCTGTAAAAAAAATCCTCTATACATATTTGCTTTTTTTTTTGGCAGGAAAAACGGACAGGGTGTGGCTTAATTTTCAAAATGGATGTCAAGTTAAGCCCAAAGTCTATCATATCTGAGGTGAAGAGACATAGCTGTCCAATACAGAGGTACTGCAGGGTTGCCCATGGTGATCCCACTGCAGCAGACCGCCTGACATGCCGCGTGATGGGGACTGCAGCAGCACTGGAAATGTCAGGAGAGCTGGAAGAACTCAGCACCTTGTATCTTTCATGCCAAAATTGCTCACTTCTCTTTTGTTTCTGTGGACATGACAGATGCTGTGACAATGTGTGCATTTTGGCAGGGGCTTGGCAAAGTTTTCTTAAAGGGTATAGCTATGGCTTGCTTGAGGTGCTACTTAATGATTTTGCTGTATGAGCTAAATAAGTCCCTGTTTTGTTCTCCCCTGGTCAGGGTTGAAGGCAGATAAACCACAGGCTCTTAATCAGGTATGCAAAGTTATTGCACAAAGATACCCACTATAAAGGAGCACTGGACAGGGAGGAGTGCTCTGAAATAGCTGGACTTTAGGAGAACTTCACTAGGGAGTCCTCTGCTTCTCATAAAGCTGAAGATAATTCTTCAGATGCCCTAAATGGTAAAAATACTACATGCAGTTGGTCAGGGCAGCTATTTCCTCATCTGTGTATCCAGACTGGGAGACAAAATGTCTTTTTTGCAACCTCTCCTTGCAGTTGTCTAAGTTCCATCAATTTCCATAACATTGCTTGTGACTTACAGCTGCATAAATGAGTTCTAAATAACTCACTAGAATCTCACTCTGAATAACTAGTTCTGGGCATAAGTTCTTTTGAAAATACAGGTACCTTCCAAAGCATAGAAGAGAGACACACTAATCTGCAGGTTTTATGAACTGGTAGACACTTTGATGCTTTTCTGGGTGAGAAAGATCCCTTTACGTAAAAGTTTTGCTGAAATATTCTTTACACCAATCAATTTTGCTGTTGTGTTAGAGTAAATGTGACAGTAGTGTTCCATGCACCTACATGAGACACATCCAAGTTTAGTACTGACAAACTGCTCAGATGTGTCAGGACTAGTAGCTTTCATTTATGTACTCAGTGGCAGGCAATTGCTTCAGAACACAGTGTTTTCAGACAGTTCAATGAACATTGCTGAAAGGCTGTCTGATATGTGGTTTTATTTTTTCTCTTTTTTTGCTTCTTCTTAGATATGTATTTTTAATATCTATAGTCCATGTTCAATTGGTTGTTTATTTCTACACGTTTGAGGTTTGCCTTTGAAAATTAGACTATTGAAAATTTGTAGGCTGGCCAATTTACCCACTAAATCCCATTCTCCATTTGAGATGTAGTTGGAAATATCAGCCTCGAGCATCTGCAGGTCAATCAACCAGCCACTGTGAGTCCAGGAGCCAAACTTCAAATCACACTTCTGCACATCAAAGGGGAACCAGCGGACATCAATGTAACACGTGCTCTTCAAAATGCCTGTAGATAGAAATCAATCACAATCAAGTATGTGCAGGGGGCATTTCATTACCCTCATCTGTCTCTGACTGTGAGCAAATTTTGTCTTCAAAAATCTGTGTGACACCATCATGGGGTAACCAAACAAGTATTGGAGATGGAAGATGCTGCCATGAGTAGAATAACCTCCCTTCCTCCACCAGTGAGGATCTCTCTCACTGCATCCTTGAGGTAGGTTGCCCAGGACACTACAGCCACGCAGGAGCAGCCC
Source organism: Dicrurus megarhynchus (assembly GCA_013399195.1). Lineage (NCBI taxonomy): Eukaryota > Metazoa > Chordata > Aves > Passeriformes > Dicruridae > Dicrurus > Dicrurus megarhynchus. Next base: position 273,032 of record VXAD01001918.1, on the reverse strand, counting down.
AGCCTGTCTCCCAGTGCTGGCTGTCCCTAGCAGGTTACAGGCAGTGTTGCTTGGTCTGGCAGGAGCAAAGAGTACACTCCAGGGGCTGAGTGTACTGTGACCAGCTCTTTGAAAGGAGTTCCTGGTCAGGCCTGCCTCAGACCCACAGTCCCTTTACAATACATTGTTGTGCTAAACCTTGCCCAGTGCTGGCCTTTATCATCTGTGTGCTAACTGAGCCTTGAATTTTACTCTGGATGTGTCTAGTTCACTTTCTGGGATGCTTTAAGGGGTCTAAGGGGTAGGGAACAACAGTGGAGCAGCCATCAGGAAAGTCTTTGCTGATCCCCACTGGGCCCTATGGACCTGCTTGGGGACTATGCTATGCTATGACACAAAGTTTAGGAATTTTTTGTCCACCACAGTGAGCAATTGTGGGACAGCCTGTGTGTTTGCTGGTGAGTCCATGGCTGCTGGACCATGCAGGCAGGGAATCAGCAACACAGGTGAAAAGAGACTGAGACTTGGGCCCAGCTGGCTGAGACCAATCCCAGTTTGTCTTTTCACCTGGATTTGTAGCCTCAGCCTGGCAGGAAGGGCTTCAATGCTGAGTGCTGCTCTTGGGATCTCCTCTGCTCACCTCTCCACACAACAAAGACCTAGATGGACTGCACCTGAAACATGATGAGATGGTGCACACCTTCCTTTGGATGACACATCAGGTGGGCCTCTGGACGTTCTGAGCAAACTGCTCAGGAGAACATTTTACTCATTTGTAAAGTGGAAATACATCACTGATAATGGACTTAAATTTTCTTATTGGGTCTGTCCCGTTATTAGACAGCTTGCAAAATTACCACAGACAGGTTTTAAACACCTTGGTTTCATTCATGAAGGAAAACTGCTTGAAATTATTTGATTAAAAGTAAACAAATACTCTCTGTTCCCTACCTGGAGGAATATATTGGCAGGATCCAGAGTAGTTCACCAGCACATTTGTGTGAAATGTTGCATCAAACCTTTCATCTGCACTGTAATACAGTATAAACAAAACAGAACAAAACAAAGAAAAAGCAGGCTGATGTGTGAGTAAAGATGTAACTGTCAACATAAAAATAACATTTTGGCTGAATTAAGTTCCTACATCTGGGTGAGGAGTCTACCCTTGACCAGTATCTCAGTTCCTCGTAGTTACTGTTGGCCTGTACCTGGGCAGGCTGCTTGCACGCTGCATGTCCTCAAAGAAGTGAGATGCAGAGTGTTGTATATCTCAGAACAAAGGCAGAAGGAAAAGTGGCAAAAGTGTCACATTAGCTGTATCCAAAAACTGGACAGTCAGGACAATGAGGCTTTTCTAGGGCACCTGTCAAAATGAGGCAGCTCACCATTTAAATCAAGTTATCTGTTACCTTACCCAGATATCTGTTGTAATAGCAATGGTGGCCTGATGTAACAATTCTGCAGTCTCCTGAGACAGAGAGGACATGAGTTTGCTTCCAGCATTGGAAGAAACCACTGGAGAGAAGTTATTTTAGGGGCTTGTAGGAGGAGATTCATTGAGAGTCCAAGAGCAAAAGGGACCAAGAAAAGAGAATTTCCCTACTATTCCAACAATTAAAGGATTTAAATTAAATCAGACAAAGACATGATTCTTCAAAGAAGCAGGTCTGAAGGCTTGTTCCAGAGGGTGTCTTGGGAAGAGATTAACCACTGAGGGATCCCCTGACTTGTAGAGCCTTGCCTGTAGTGACTATGTGCAGGTCTATATTGCATGACTACATCATCCTTACCCCGTGTTTCAACCAGATGTAAAAAATTCAGAGCCTCCATTACTCTTCTGATCTGCTTTTTATCCATGCCATGAGTCCTCAATCCTCAGTATTGTCCCCACCACAAAACAGGGGATGACATGGAAAAGGCTAAGTCCAGAATGAGTGATAATTATCAAAGACATAAAAGGCAACAAAAAAGGGTTTTATAAATACAAGGGAACAAGGAAAAGACAAAGGATCAGATCGATCCCTCACTTGCTATGGAAGGGAAAAAAAACCAGGGTGCAGAGAGCTGCAGTATCCTGCACCCTGTGTGCTTCACTCTTTGCAATTAATTCTCACACAGTGGCAAGAGTCCATGACAGAACGGGGGACGAACAGGTTAAGGAAATGTAGATAAGACAGATTCTACTCAGCAGAGGTGATGAAATTTACTCTTGAGAACTGAAAGGACTGGCCGAAATACCCTCTGAAGCATTAACAATTATCTGTGAGAGCTCGTGGAGAAGAGGGAAGGGCATGGTGATTTAGGGGAGATCAAAGAGAATTCTGACTTCCTTTAAAGGTGAAATTATAGACACATCAGCCTAACTTCAAAGAAAATGGGGTGAAACATCTGGCACAGATTTGTGAAGGGCCAAATGCATCAAACCAATCTATTTTTCTGACTAAGAGGAGGCTGGTCATCTATCTGAATTTCAGCATGTTCTTATCAACTACAGTAATACGGACCAAGCTGTATGCCTCCTTTTTAGAAACTGAAAAGGAATAAAAAGACAGTAAGAAGCAAAGCTGAAGTAAAGAAGAACACTTAAACAAGCTAGGTCTCTCCAGGCCTCCTTTGGATATCTTGTAGTGAGGGTTTGGAATGGAAGATAGATCTTGGTGAACTCTGGGAACTAACAAAATGAAATTTATTCTGCATAATTAGAAAGCATTACCCTGAAAACTGTCAGAGAAAGACATAACAGAGAAAATCTAATAAGCCAGCAGAACTGAACTACAACATCTGGGGTTTGCAATAGATCAAAAAATAAGTCCAGAATTAAGATATTATTAGAGAAAACCCCAAATCCCCTCCTCCTGGAAAGCATTAAGGAAACAGCTGTCTAGAGAGCTTCCACTTCATTCAACACTGCAGAAATGCTGTCTAGAGAGCTAGATTCATCTCTGGAGAAGGAAAAACAGATTAGAGAGTATTCAGAGTGGAAGAAGAATGATGGAGAGGTTTATAAAATACGTGATAAGGAAAGGGAGAAGAAAATTCATTTGTTTACTTCAATCAGAAACACTATGACAGACATGACAATAGTTCTCCTGCAGATACGGTAATTTTGAAGATAATATAGATAATTTTCTCTCTGTGTTCACTGAGAAAAAGTTGAAGAAGACATATGCAAAACTACAGCAAGGAAGAGTTGGACTGGCTATTAGAAGAATCTCTTAGCTGATGCTTGCTTGTTTTTCTTACTCTTTAAGAGTAAGAGCCAAGTCCATAGAGGGCAAAAGGCCCATAATATCAGTGAAACATGGCTGATTTTCTGCACCTAGTTCTAGTCTCCTACTGGCCATTTCACATTTTGCTTACCTGTTATACAGAAGAATGTCTGGTACCCAAATCTGGTCAGCAGGAAATCGCAGGTTCTGCACTCCTGGGTATTCATACTGATCCCAAGACAAGTAAACATCAACCCAGGACTGTTGGCAAACACATACATCAGATTATATGACCTTGTAAAAGTCTCCTAAATTCTCTGGAATATTATGGGAACAGAACAGATTTTTCTAATAGCAATAGCAGCAGTATGATAATAGTTTAATGCTTGGCTTTACTTTTTAAGGAAGGGTGGCATACATAGAGGAAATAACAGTGTGACTACTGAAGACAGTGTCTAGCTCTTCATCTTGTGGCCTGAAGCCAGGCATCCCAAACCTTTCCTGGTGGGCTAGCAGAAACACTGGCAGTAGGCATCTCCATGAGGTATGCCAGTTCTGAGGTGAAGTGGTTTTTGAGGTGGTCAGTGGTAGGTGGGCCATGGCCTTAGAGTCCCCGTTGGGTAGAAATAATTTAATCTGTTACAAAGGTTGGGTGACTCTTTTACTAACCACCTTGCTTTGAGGTAGGCAAGTGAACTTCATATGCCAAGGAGTTGTTTCTGATCCCACCTCCTCCACCTCAACACAGTTAATTCAAGAAAGGTGCAGGAACAGCTTTTGGGATGAACCTTGTGACTTACAATGAAGCTCAATGGGAGGGCTGCAAGGGAAACCCTTATCAGTGCTATAACTGAAGAACATCTCTGCAAGGGACAGGACACCCGCAGGCTCTGACCTAACAATCCTGTAGTCATATAGGTTTGTCTGGGTTAGTTTTTGCAATATAAAAACACTCAGTTCTGCTGCAAATCCCAGCAGGTAGCTGGGGAAGAAACAGCCTGTTCAGTTGAACATGAGATAGCGTTTGGCTGTGAAAGTCGAAGCAGAATTAGTTTAATCATTCAAGTCTCCCAGTGTTTTTTCCTTCAAGAACTGCCTCTTTCCTGAGCACAAGCCCTTGAAGAGATCTGTTTACGCAGCCTAAGAAAACTCTGTATCCCTCACCAGAGGCAGCCAGGCAGACCTGATGGGAAACTCCCTCCAGCAAAGCCCTTACTGAAGGTCAGTTTTGCTTATCCTGCATGAGCAGTGCAGGTCAATCCTCAGTTGGAGCAATTGCAGAAGAGGGAGGAGGAATGTTTATGGAAGAGGTTTGTAAAGCACGAGGGAAGGCAGTATCCCAGAGAGGTGCCTGGGCGCTGCCAGCAGCAATGCAGCATCAGGCTCTCTGGGGTGCCTGGACATCCCACCACCCACTAGGAGTAGTCTCCACATGGTCCAGTGACCACTTCTGTGTCCAGGGGCAGGTGTCCTGGCTCCCAGTTTCACGCAGAGGTGGGATTTTCCCAGAATTGGCAAGTGCAGGTTGCCTAGGTCTTACTGGATGCCTGGCTTGTTCATAAGTCCCCATCACTGGTTATCGAGAGGGCCTTGAAGATTCTCTTCTTAGCTATGATGAGACTCTAACTCCCTCTTTGTTACTAGATCCCTACATCCACTGGTGAAACAATGCAGTTGGTTTCCTGAAAAGGTCAACAGGTCTGTCCAAAGGATTAGTGTAATCTCCTGAATTTAATTTTCAATGCTAAAAGGAGCACTAGGGAAATTTTAAAGGACTGAGAATGCCTGCTTGTATTACATTATACACAAGCTATAAGATAGCAGTCTTGCTTTTCAGCTAAGAAATCACATTCAGTAGTTTTCCATTAGACAGTTTACTTTATTGACAGAGGTTACTCACCATCTGTAGCCAAGCATTGGTGATCAACACCTGATTCTTCTCATCCTTTGAACAAAAGGAGGAAAAAGGGATGAAACAGTTTGATTAGAGGTGGAAGAGTTTCTGCATCTTTTAGAGAATCCTGGGGTACATAAACCAAACTCCATGGAGTAGATTGTGAGCTCACTGGAACACCACTATTTGGCCCAGACAATACTGACTTTTTTACTATCCTTTAAATCTACAGACCCCCTGTGTTTATCATAACTGATCAAAAATAGAAAGAAAAGTAACAGATGATTTCTCTTATTTTTCTGGGGACGAACTCCTTACCAAGTTTTACCTTCTAGTTACTTGCTCAAAACAAGATGTTTTCCAGTACCACACTGCATGTCATAGTTGGAGAGATTCTATGTTGTATTTGCTGCCACTGCAAAGCAATGGTGATATAATGCTGGAAGTGCTGTTCTTTTTGATCGTCAGTGCTATGTAACTTAGCTCTGGCTAAAAAGCAAAGGAAGGGCTGGCCTCGGGCAGAAGCTATCATTTGACAGAAAGGACACAAATGCTGCCTGAGAGGGAGCTCACACGGCACCTGCACAGAGCAGGAGTCTGCAGGTTCAGACCTGCATGCAGAGGCCATGGGGAAGAATCTCTTACAACAAAAACAAGATGCTCTCACCACCCAGCTGGTGCCCAGGTTCTTTGGGGAGTCACAAGGTGCCCAGTTTTCTGCAGTTACCCTGCAGGTGCAAGACCTGGAGAAGCAGGGCTGTGGAGATACTGTGGTGCAGATACACAGGTACACAAACACCACCACAGCCACGCCCTGCACGTCCCAGGAGCTGAGGCTGCGGTACTCAGGGGGACTGGCTTACTCTATGCCCAGCCGTCCCTGTGTGCATCCACGCCCTAGGAAGCTTACGTGGTTGTCTGCAGTGTTTGGGGTGGGAGACATTGCAATTGCAAGCTGCTTGGCAGGAATTTAAACCATGCAGAGAGTTCCCTGGACATGCAGGTCCTCTCTGGTCATGTCCTTGTTGCAGTACTTACTCTCTAACAGGTAGAAAAACCTAAACTGCCTTATTCACTTTGGAAAAAATACCAGTCTGCTCACCTCAAGCTACATTCCTTCTGCGTTTCCTCCCCTCCCCCCCTCCTGAGCTACCCTCACGGTACATACGCAAAGAAACTACTCCAAAAGTGTCAGGGAAGAGCTGCTCAAACCCAAACTGCAACATCTTAACACTGAGTTGCAACCCTCGGAGTGTGTGGTCTTCTGTGAGTCCTCTGGAGTTACTACTTCTGTGTCCCATGCAGGAACTGCAGACTCCTAGGCTAATGCATGAAGGAGAACTGCCCAGAGAAGTCTCCTAATTACTGATTCCCCAGCACACCAGACACTGGAGCAGTGGTACTGCTGAACTCTTAGCATGAACCTTGTCTGTAGCATGATCTCCTCTCCTTTCATTTGGGTTGTTGGAGCTCCAGAAATACCACAACCTGGAAAGGGAGACATCATTGATCTGGAGGATTCCTGATTGTTTCGGCACTGTGGCCAGAGTTAGGCTCTGCAGCCGGGCTCCTGTCCCCAGGAAAGGTAAATTTCAGACATGAAACAGGTCTCTGCCGTAGTGATTCACACAAAACTGTCTACCACACTACCTCCTCTTGAGTCCCCTTGAGACCTGACTACACTGCTTCTGCTGCTGTGAGATGCCACACAAAAATCGGATGTGATTTTATATTATACTGTCAGTACATTATACTGATTTTATGTTATACTGTCCATACATTTCCCTTTCTCCTCCCTGCTGCTCTAGCAAATGTATGCCTCTCTCTATGCAAACTACAACCCACCTCCAGAGGCCTGGTCCATCTGCACCCCCTTTTGTTCCCTTGGTTGCTGTGATTGAAGCAATTTTAAGAAAATCTGCAGAAAAATAAGAGAAGGACTGGGCTTGTTGAGACAAGTTTTTTAGATGCTGAAGGATTCAAACACCATCTTGAAAAATAAAATCCTAAAGTAAAGAATAACCCCGGAGCTGGTAATTGATAGAGTCATCAGAGCTATCCATGTCCACTGGCCTGGAAAATGAAAGCAACTCAGAAGCACACAGGTTGTGTCCCAGGGATCCTGAGAGGCCAGCCACCAGCCCATCTCAAGGATGCATTCCTGGCCACCAATGAGTCCTGTCGTGTCCCGTAGGGCTGGCAAGAATGATTGAATTGCACATCAAATCCTAACAGTATTTTGTGTTGTTAGCCAAATAATGCTTTATCCTTGTAAGCTGCACTTGTCCTCCTAACAAAGACTTTCTGTGCACTCTCAAAGCAGCTTGAACACCATGATTAAAAACATGGTCAGCAACAGTCAGCCAGTGCCTTTGCTGTGCAAAATTAAGGATTTTCCCCATCTATACTGAAACCTGCAGGGAAGAGGACATTCCTTATTTTGTCATCTACCTATGTAAACCACAGGGGACTGCATTAAAGTCCAGTGTACATCTGTGAGGCTGTGGGTTTCCAGCATGTGGAGATGCCTTCCATCAGGTGCCCTTCATATTTGGCTCTGAGTTACAAGGAAACTCACTTTTGTCTGGCACAGTAAGTTTATACTTGACAGCTTGCAAAGGAAGACATCTTGAGCTGACTTCCGTATTTCACAAAACAGTTTGTTGTCCTTACCTGTTTATCTGTGTGTCAGATACTAATGACCTGGCTAATCAGCTTTGACTCCAAATGATTCTTCAGCCAGGTATTTCACGTAGCATTAAATTTATTGTCTTGGGTCTGCTTTGCCTCCTTTTCACAGGGCTACTGTGCTTAGATTTGTTTTGCAGTCAAAGGAAAACTTATCTTTTTGAGTTCTCAAAATATTATCTACAGAGCAACAATGGTCTCCCTTGTCTTGAGTTTAGATAGCAGCAAAACCACAAGGTCTAACTCAGGCTTTGGGCTGCTTATGTCTCTCTTAGCTTGGGTGAAAAAAAATGTCTCTTCAGGATGTTGTCCTGGCCATTCAGAGACTATTCTCATCCTTGCCTTCAGGCTGCTGAGCTCTTAAATGGCATTTGACATTCTGGCAAAACACAGGAAATGTTTCCATATGCAGTGCTGGTCAACAGATGCAGCCTGACGGGTCCTTCTTATTGCACAACAGAACAAAATATTTTTCAAACAAGGATCTGAGTTTGCTAGAAGTGCCTGGTTTGCAGAAACAGCAAATCTGACTATGTTGGTTTTACATGGCCTGTTTTTTGTTAGTGGGGGCCCACAGAGATGGCTTCTGTGAGAAGCTGCTGGAAGCTTCCACCATGTCCAGCAGAGCCAATCCTTGATTGCTCTGAAGATGGACATGCCACTGGCCAAGGCTGGGCCAGTTAGAGAGGTTAGTAACACCTCTGTGATGCCATATTTAAGAAGAAAATCAAAACAGAGTACACACACTTTTTCTTCTAGTCAGAGAAGAGGAGGAGGTGAGAACATGTGAGGGAAACCATGGCGACACCAAGGTCAGTGGAGAAGGAGGGGGAGGAGGTGCTCCAGGCCCCAGAACTGAGATGCCTCTGCAGGTCGTGGTGCAGACCGTGGTGAAGCAGGTTGTCCCCCTACAGCCGATGGGGGTCCACAGGGGATGCAGAGATCCACTCACAGCCCGTGGGGGAGGTGCTCACACCAGAGCCGGTGGATGCCCAGAGGGGGCTGTGATCCAGTGGGAGACCTGGTTGAGAGAGAGGGCCCTGCTTCCAGGCTGGAGCAGCCTGTCCTTGGAGGACTGCACCCTGTGGAAAGAGTGACCCACATCACAGCAGTTTTGGGAGGACTGTGTGCCCGTGGGAGGGGTTCACGCTGCAGCAGATTTGGGAGGATTGTTTGCCTGTGGGGGGGAATTCAAGTTGCAGCAGGTGTGGCAGGACTGCTGCTCGTGAGAGTGGATCCACACTGGAGAAGTTCACAGAGAACTGTCTCCTGTGGGAGAGACCCCATGGCATAACAGGATCGTCTTGTCTCCCTGAGCAGCAGAAGAAAACCTCGGGTGATGAACTGNGTGGGGGAGACCCCATGGCATAACAGGATCGTCTTGTCTCCCTGAGCAGCAGAAGAAAACCTCGGGTGATGAACTGACCAAACCCCCATGCTCTGTCTCCCTGCACTGTCGGTGGGAAGGAGGGAGGGGCGTCAGGGAAAAAAAGTGTTCTTTAAGGGTTTCTTTTACTTCTCATTATCCTTTTCTGATTCTATTAGTAATAAATTCGCCTTGCAACTTTAAGTTGAGCCTGTTGTGCCCTTGAAGTGTTTTCTCCGGATCCTTATCTCAACTCATGAATCTTTCGTTAATTTTTTTTTCTCTCCTCTGCCCAGCTGTGGCATGAGACGGTGAGCGAGCAACTCTCATGGGTGCCTGGCGTTAGGCCAGTGTCAAAAGTCATGACACTGACTTTACACTGGGCAGGCATTTGTCCAGGTGTAACTCTATTGCTAAGTCCTTTCTAGAGAAAGACCCTGAGGAACGAAGGAAAAAGTGCCTGCTGAGGCTGCCAAGGAGATGAGGGCCATGGGAATCTTGAATCTGAATCCACCCCCTCTTAGAGCAAGAGGCATTTAAGAACTGAGGTGTTTATGAAGCTTTCCATCTTTGGGGTGGTTTACTGAGCCATGTAGCTTTGCATTCTGTAAGGAAATACTTTGGCCTTTGCAGTGGGCTGGTTGCCTTGCCTTTCCAGAGCTGCAGAAGAATTACAGTTCCTGCCATCTTTATCAGGACCTGTGTGCTGTATGCACCTCTAAAATACCTTGGCACAGAAGGGAATGTATTTCTCTGTTACATAGACACTCACAAACAAATAACCTGGAGCATGTGTGTGCTTTATTCTGTCTCAGGAGATCACTGGTCACTTAGCTTTGCCTAAGTAAAAGCTAGTTATTGAGCTTGGGAAGTGCTGGAGGCATTTCCCTCACTCTGTGTCATTGGTTTATGCAGAGGGGTTTACAGGTTAGTTGAGAGGATGACTTTCCTCCCAGGAGAAACCCTGAATAACCTATCACACTGCTTTTTCTCTTCAAGATTCCTGCCTTGGCACTGTCAGCCTTGGCGATGATCTTCCCCCTGCATTGGGCCGGCTCTCAGCGCCCATCTTCCTGTGCAGCAAAGCACTGAAAGCAGCTCTGCAAAGATTCTGGTGAGGCTGAAAATGATCAGCTCCCAAAGGTGCTTTTCCATCACTCCCTTGGCTGTTCTACTGGTTTGCAAATGTTCAGCTCAGACAAATAATTCTGCTCCTGGTATTTAAAAATGCTGGAAAAGCTGTGGTCACTAGTGAGTGCAACACTTGTTCTCTAAATCCTTCCTGTATTTATCTGGGTCATTTTCTCCCCTTTCTATCTCTAGCCTGACTCCAGTTAATCCTCTGCCCTGGATATCTGCTTATTCCTCAGCCACCTTTGACCCATGGAAAGTGACAGTTTGGTTTGTTCTGGTGCACATGCTATGACATGTGAATGTTTTAGTTTGGTTTTCTTTTCCCTGCCCTAAATTCAAAGCTTACAATGTATGTACATCTGCCTGCATTGTGCACCACTGCCTGTCAATAGATTCTCCCTTGCCGGGTCAACATCTAAGTGAAATATAACTGCCCTTAGCCACATAATTACCTGAGTCATATCACCTGGACAAAAAAACCCAAAGCCCTTCCTGGTTCAGTAGTCACATCCTATGATTACATGTCATCTCTGTAGCAAGGCATTTATTACCAGGTGACCAGCAGGAGTCATTAATTCTTGCCCTCTCACAGAGCCACAGAAGTGGGAGTTGAATCAGCCACTGAATTACAGAAGTGGGAGTTGAATCAGCCACTGAATTATTTCAAGACAATGATGAGAAAAGTCCCAAACTGAACAGGTAGCTCTCAGAGGTCATGTGTGACTACTTTGGTACTATTTCGGTTGATTTTTAATTTTTTTTCCCACTGTTTTTGTACCTGAAGATCTGAAGACGAGGAGGGAAACAGTCAAGTGACACAAAGACATTGACATGGAGACTTGGAAAGTTTTGTTAGCAGAGACATTGATCTTTGAGTGGGGTCTTATTCAAAATATCCAGAGGAATTGACCAAGCTTTCAAATGCTTGTATTCTCAGTCTATGACTGCACAGGCACTCCTTTCCATTGCTGAACCACCAATCTGCCCACAATCTTCAGCTGATTATCTAAAACTCAGCTCAAATGCATTGAATGGTTGAATGCTCACAGAACCAGTAAATTTGAGAAGTGCCCAGGCTGCCTTGGCAACATTCAGGTAAGTATCACTGGACAGCCTTTGTATTTCAGGGGTCTCGTTAATAAACTGGAATAAACCTTGCCATGGTAACATCAACTATGTAGGAATACCTAAAGTTTAGGTACTTCATCTCAATCCCTTTAACAAAGCACCCTCAGGAGGAAGATGGAAATCAGACAGGAGGGCCCAGAGTCAACGTGAAAGACTGGGGAGAAATACAAAAATACAAAGGAATAACAAAAGAACAAACATCTGCTGAGTATTTTGTTGCCCATCAGGATGAAGATACATCTAGGCAAGTGCTCATAGCTGAACACCTTTGTTGCTCAGGATTTTCTCCTATGAATGGTTGGAGGTGATGTCTTGTAAGTGTTTTTCATCTAGGGTTGAATCACATCCATCTGATGCCACTGGCTTCTCCCTTTCCACTGTGTAGCAGCTACTACAAAGGCAGTGCAGTAGCCTGTGTATGCTGTGTGGTCCCTCTGTCTGTAACCACCTGCATTCTTCTCTCCCCAGACGAGCAGTCTGGGAGAGTACCATTGCATCTCTGTCTGCTGCTTTCAGCAGTGTCTACTCACTTGCTTTTGAGACAGGAACTTTACATATTGGAGGTTTTGGCCACTGTCAGATCACACTCCTCCCCTTACAAGCCCCTGAGACAGGAGCAATCACTTCTGGTGAGAGTGGAGAGTTCAAGAGAACCTTGTACTGGTAGGATCACAGCACTGAAACAGGGACTGTGCCAGAGAAGCCTGCAAACACAGGGGTGCCAGCCATATTCCTTAGGCTATATAATGCATGGGTATCAAAGTACTCAAGAGGTATTCCTTGTGAAAGCCTTGGCTCCCTGTACGTCAGAGACCAACCAGATATGGACGTTAAAAGCAAATGCCTGGATACAAAAGCCACTGCAGCAAGTATTGAACCCATGCATTCCCCAAAAGTGAGCCTGGGAAAAAGAAATAAGGGAAGAAATGCCAGTTTCTGTTGCCAGTCAGGGCTTCAGAGTAGGCAGCCCTCCCACTCACTGGCACAACTGGTGACTGAGAATCTCCCAAGCCTACTTGATTCGTGTCTTACTTGCCTCTCCCCCCAGTATTTTCCAATTCTCCAATTTCCATTGTGGTGAAAAAAGGCAGTCTTGTTCTTGCCCTGCACCTGCGACATGACTTCCAACTTCTGCCTGGGGCTGTGGGTACTTGACTTAGGAAACTAATTTTATTTTTCTAGGTTGTAGCTTTGCACTAGTCCCTGAAGATCAGGACTCCTGTGAATTGTGACGCAATGTAGACTCCAACACTGGTCTTGAGACTGTTTGACTTCAAGTTCCTCCACAAAGACCTGCAAATTGCAGGACTCCCTGTCCCCCAGTTCTCTGGGATCCTGGGAGGAGTGCAGCCACCAGCTTTGTGCCACTGTTTCAAAGATACTTCTCATGGAAATGCCAGATGCTGGGTCAGAGGGCCTCACATGGCCTTCCAGCACAGTGCTGCTCTCTGACTGCTTGGATAAACTGACATATATGCTTAGTTCCTGGGGGTAAAGGTGTTATGTCACCGTACAAAAGCAGTCAGTCCTCCATTAAAATCCAAAATCATCCACACATAGCATGTAGGTGGCTTTTATATTATTCTCCAGGGTGGACACCTCCTCCTGAAATAGCCCTCCGTGTATTTTGCACACAGTTGGCAGGTGCTTCAACAAACAGGATTAGACACAAATCGTTATTCCAGGATATTAATTATTAACTGTCCTTTCCAGCATTTGAAATAACAAAACCGTAGAAGGATGGTTGAGGAAGCCAACCCTGAGTACTTATCAGAGACTCACACTCATTTTATCTGCAAGGTTGCCTTTGCTTTTTCTTTCTATATTTGCATGCTGCTGTGACAGCACAGCAAAAAGTAAGGGAATGGAGGCCTGTTCCAAAACTCAAGTGATCTCTTAAAGTCTGTGATCAGGGATAGAAAATGGGAGGAAAGGTTTTTACTGAGAAGCTGAACTCACTGTCTCTCAGGAGTTATACTCAGAGAACTCAGAGAAACTATGAAATACGAGGTTCGAGGCCACTCCAACAGCTTTGGCTTAACTGCTTTATTGCAAATCCTTGATGCGTCAGAGTAGTTACCCAAAATTAAGGACCATACATGAGCTCAAGATGTAAATTCCCACATCTAAAAACAACAGAGAACAGTATTTTCACCAGTCAGACAGAAAATTATTTAATTATCATGATATGCCCAAGCTGGATGACCACAACTAAAAATCCCAGAAGGAAATCAGCCTTTCTTTTGTTAGAGCCACTGCCACTAAGTACAGCTTGGGGGACCATGCTGAAAGAAAACAAACCATGGAATTGCTGCTCACTAAGTGAGCTGCCCCCACTCTGCACTGAGTGGGGCAGAAGTCAAATAAAATAAAAAGATGCCAGTAAGGTTTAGGTAACTAAAGCTCCATCATAATGTTTCATGCAAGTGTGTACAAGTAGTATTAGTCAGGAAGCCATGCTACCCATGGCACTTAACTTCATTGTGCTAGCAAATTCACACGTTGCATGTTTAATTGGTTTAGTGAGACTGGCATTTTGATAATGTCTGGCCCATAGGAGACAGCCAAAATAATAATTCATGGCTTAATTAGCCCAGAATTTCCCAGTTTTCAAGATCCTCCCATGCTAATGGAGAGGAATTTTATTTTTTCTTCACAGAGTTGAAAATTGGTCACACTAAGTGAGTTCTGTGACCAGGAGAGAGATTTTGGGATTTAACTCTAATGAATCTGCTGGTCTAGAATCCTTTCTGCAATTTTTCTGTCTGGAATTTTAATGACTACTATTCATGATCACTAATTACTGATTTTCAGCTTTTATAATGGCGTCCAGTCTGTTTTTCTTCTCAGCTGCACCATTTTGCATCAGCGTCACTGCTCTGGTCTCATTGAATTGGCTCTTGCAAGATGAGAGTGAAAAAAAACTTTCTGGAAAGATACGTGGTTTGATAGAGGAGGTCTTTCAAGGAGAAACAGAGTAAAAAGCTATGCAAATAAATATATATAAACAAATAAATGCAAAGGCATTATTAGGAAAGAAAAAAACATACTTTAATCTAGAAGGGCTGAAAGAGTCAGTTGAATGGTCAAGCTTACGTTGTTAAAGATATCTATCTGTAAAAGATTTGTACGGGATGTACTACAGGGATTATGGTTTAATCCATTAAATACTGATACTATATTGGGAATAACAAATGAAAAGGTGCTTATGTGCACTGCATACTTTTATTTGTTTCCTTGAATCACTTGCCTGTTGAGCTGGGTTTACTGCATAACACCCAGCATTGATTTTTGTATGTTTGATGGTGCTGGAATGAAAGGTGCGAGCTAGAAGCTGTAAGGTCAGTTCAAGAAGGAGGAGGTGCATTGGAGCTAGAAAATAAACCTTGAACTTTCTGGCCTTTCAGTACACCTGCAGAAGCAGCCCTAGAAAGCTTATGAAACAAAGTAATTTAAAAACAAGGATATCAACTGCTGAAGGCGTCCAGATCTGACAAAGATTTTGTGAAAAAGCCAACAGTAGGAGGACAGGATGCAACCCGGGGCCAGGCATAGCCTTGCTTTCTGCCTTCTCAACTTTAACTTCTGCCATAGTATACTGACAGGCAGCCTCTAGCTTCGGCAACTCTCACTCAAATAGAGAACTCCTCAGCAAAGAGGTCTGAGCTCTTGAGGACTGAGTTCAACAGTCCTATTATTTGGTGAGCAGATCACCTGAGAAATGAGCAGGCAGGTGAAGGCAGCTTCAAGGTCAACAGATGCCTGCATTTAAAAGTTGTTCTCTTACCAAACACTGCCTAAAAAAACCTCACAAACCAACCCAAAAAACCAAAAAACCCCAACTCCTTCAGGGCTGTAGTCTCCAATTTAGGGGAAACCACTGGAAGCTTAAATTTGAATCCAACATTTTGATAAGTTCTGGGTACAGAAGGCAAAAATATCTATGCTGCTAAGCTAGTATGCTGCTTATAGTGACAGCAACTGCACCTGAGCGCTCGGTGAAAGTATGTGAGGATCTTTTCCCTTGTTTTCTCTGAACAGCAAGGCACAGAACCCAGTTTTCAGGAAAAAAACCAAAGTGAGTCTTTGTTTTTGTTGTCCTACTAAACTCTTACATTACCTTGTCTTGCTGCTTTCCAAAAATGTGGAGAGCTTTGACACACTGTAGCAACAACATCTGCAGTTTAAAAGTGAGATTGTTTACAAGAATGTGATTAAGTTTGGGATAACCCTGCAGTCCTTAGGATGTACAATCATTTTACACACTGTGCAATTGAATCAAACAGTCCATAACAAATTTTTCAAGATACAGCATTTGTTTTGGGTTTGCAGCCCAAAATACAGGAAAATGATGTATTTTTTGGCTTCTGGAAGTGCAAAATGACTCATGGTGATATGCGGCATTGTTGGGCATTTTTTTCAGCACTTTTGTGGCTTTCCACTGGTCACTTGCAGTCACATTTTTTGTCATTATGACCTCCAACAGTGGTAGCTGGAAGGCTGAACATGAATGAGAAAAGGCTACAGGACTCCACCATATGCAGGGACCTTGACAGCTGTATTTTTTGTTAATAACTTAACAATGCAACCACATATACACCCCTTCAGATAAGGTCTCCTGCAAATGCCAACAGGAGCAATGAAAACCATCATTCATGATGACAAATAGTTTCCACCGAGCAGGTTCCTTTTACATTGTGCCAATGGAAAATGCTTGTATTTCCTCTGCTGCAGAAAATGTCATGCCTCATTTCTTAATTACTCTGGCCTCACCAACTGACTGGGCTCTTAGTCAAGATAAGAGAATTTTTGTTCCAGGTACTCTTGCACATCTACCCTTGCTTGGGTTGGCAGGGCTTGGCAGTGCCTGACAGTGCTCTGTGGGAGAGATCACCAGCCAATGCCCTTCTGATGCACAGGGAGTGCCTGGGGGTCAGGCTCCAAGCAAAAGTGACCCTCAGAAATGGCATACACATGAGACAGCTCAGCATGAAGTTGTCCTTACACACAGAGGACAAGGCAAACTGAACTGAACCCTGCTGTTAAACAGGGGCTGTAACTGTCTCTCTTTCTGCTCATTTGTTTCCTGAATGTAATGGGCCTGTCATGGCTGTAGTTATGAATTAATATAAGTTTGGGGAAAAGTCCGAACCCTAAAGTCCTTCATTTGCATTTGTCTGCCACAACTGTGACAAGCAGAGAACATGTTCTTCTCAGCTTTGAGTATGATGGCTGGCTTTGAATGCTAAAAACCATACATACCCTGTGTAGGCAAATACATGCAAGTAGAAGCAGAAAACCTAATCCAAAGCAGTCATGCTTTGACATTTTCTTTGAATGGTTGTAAGAAGAGGAGGTGAGATTTTAGGTAGTTACTTGTAGTACTGCTTGGAAAACCAGTGATCTCAGAGCAGTCTTTTCTATGTAGCAGAGTGCAACTAGATTGCCACCAACGCTGTTCTCAGCAGGCTGTCAGCAGAAGATGAATTTAAGATTAATTACATTTTAATACAGTATGTGTACAAAACAGACGTATGGAGGTATGTCATGGAACCTGTCCCAGACAGAAGTTCTTTAGATGTGATGCCAGGTCTTTGCATGGGTAAGGCAGAAGTTTTTTTTGAGTATCAGTGGCAAACCCCTTCTCATTTCCATGCAACAATAAAACAGGAGATTTGTTTTCATCTTCTTCACATTGTTTTCTCCTACAAGGAAACCAGAACAGGGTCCACTGTCTCATGCCCATTGCAGTGACTGCTTGCAAAGCATCTCATTGAGTCCAGCAATGCTGTAGTATGCCTTGGCACGTGACACTTGCGTGAGCATGGAGCACTTGTTTCCTCCCTGGGGAGCATGGTGTAAGAGGTGCCCTCATGCTGGAACCCTGCCTAGCACCCTGCTCTTTTATGGTAATGGACCACGCTGGACACACAAGTTCCTCAGAAAGAGCAGCTTTTCACTATGTTAATGCATACACCATTGCCAAGACTGTGACACTGTCTATTGTCTTCCCCAAGTGAAGAGCTGTGCACTGGCTGCTTTGTCTTCTGCCAGGCAGGGCAGCTGAGGAGGCAGAGTCAACTCACCCCCAGACTCCCATCTCAGTGAACAGAGATGGCCACTTGGTTTACCTCATGGTGTCTCAGCTGATAGAGGTTATCTCTTCCTTGTAGCTTGACTGCTTCTCTTTACATCACTGTGGCTGTAACGAGCCTCCTTTTAAACAGACATTTACTTCAGCAGCTGGGGCAGACAAATGTTGCTGTCTGTCCAGCCAGCAATGGAGGATGAGGAGCTCACAAGTACAGTGCTTGTTGCTAGCATATTTTTTCACTGATTCCTGATTTAAAGACCCAGGGGATCAGTGTTTTGTGCATTTTCAGGCTGGTTGGTTTACTTGTTGATGCCACAATTTTTACTAATACGGACTCACCTGCCAAGTGATTTTCTGTCCTCCACTGAGGAGACAGGCACCTTTTCACATCATCCAAGATAAACATATAAGGTGACTCTGGATGTTTTTTAAAACACCTTGAGTGCAGTTTGCAAGACCACAAGCCTTCTGATTAAAACTGATTAACATCTAGCATCTGTATTGGGTGCACAGATGTAGGGAAGAAAATCTTCATTTCTGATAGGTATGAACATTTAGCATACCTACTTCCTATTGTGGACAACCAAAAGGGAACAGTGAAACTAAATTTCTTGTAGGGGACATTGACATAATGTAGATAAAGTGCTTTTAGAAAAATGCCAATTTCCTTAAAGGTTGGGTTTCATATATGAATGTGAAACACAGCTGAAAAATTGTTTTATGTAACTCCTGACTTTGAAAATGTACAGTCACAGCCCTGTGGCTGAAGAGTCCCCTTTAGTACCCGCAACCTTCAAATTAGGTTGAAAGAAAATACCACAGAAAAAGAAGGGCTGAAGGAAGATCTTTGGAGCTGAGATGCCCCTGCTAAACCTAGAATTGCTTGCTGAAATTTACTTGAAATTAGCTTCAGGAAATCTTTGCTCTTTCATTCATGTAGAGAACTTTGGTTGACAGTACTGATTTCCTCTCTCTTCCAGTTCGATGCAGTTGGTAACATTTCAAAACAGAAAGATGCTTACCCTATCTGGGTGGCTGCTGCCTGCCTCCAGGAACACCACAGCTGACTGGACCTGCCACTTGCATGTTGGGATGCTGGGGGGCTACACCTGCAGGGTCCTGCTTACCTCTCCAGGGAGAGCACCTGGTGTACTACACATTTTCAGAAAGATTGTGAGAGCTTTAAAAAGTTTAAGTATTTGAGGCTTCTGTTAATTCACTTTGCAACTGCACAAATGTTTCCACATCTCTCTCTCTATTCGTCATTCCCTCCATAACAGTGTCAGGGTATCAGAAACCAGCCCCAAATACCCTTTATGGAACAGGTAGCATGAAGATAAGAGCACTAGTTTATAAGAACCTGTTTGCTTGGCTGACAGGGTGAAGATACTCAAATCTCCTGGCTCATTTTTCTCATATAGATGAAAGAAATCCTGTCTATATATATCATGGTTTATCAAACAGAATCCTCTTCCTGATGAAAAAAAGGATTTGGATTATTACGTTAAAATTTTCCATGGGTCAAATCTCCAATTCTGTAAAAGCATGTTGTAGTCAAGACAATTAGAGGGCTGCGCCTCCAGGTTTTGCTTTTTATGTATTTCTAAGCTCATCTCAGGGTAGACTCATTCGGCTGCAGTGCATGGTAGAAGTATGATGGGAGAAGAGGCCAATGCCATTATAATATCTAATGAAAAACTGTAAGTGCAGTGATGGTAGCTTTGAATGCTGCACATGGTCTTGAGTTATTGCATCCCACACAGCTCTGAGAAGCATGTAGCATTAATAATTTGTAGTAACACATGGCTTCTAATTGATTTAATTCTTTTTTCTGTTTAAAACAAATGGAAAAAAATACATAATTAATCTTCTTGCAGCTTGTTGTGTCAGAAATGGCTGTGCTTTTAGGAGGATATTCACTCCTCCAAAGTGTCAAAGCATGTACTCCAGCATTTAGGGAAGATGCTTAGCAAAAAGACTGCCTTCATCTCTGATACCCTGATAAAGAGGAAAAGTATGTCTCCTAGATGAGAGATCAGATTTGTTATGAATGGGTGCCACAGAGAAGAGAAGAGCAAGTAATTTACCACATCAATTATCTGCAGCAAGGAAAGCTGGAGCTCGACTACAAGTGGTTGGGAGTCATTCAGTACAGGTCGTTCCAGACGATTGTAGTTCCTCAGCAGCTCTCTGTACAAGCGTCTCTGGCTTTCACCCTGCTGAGAGACTAGAGGAAAAGAAACGTCTGTCATTCAAGCTGGTCACACTGTCACCATTGCTTGTCTGTTTTGTTGAAAAACCCCTCTTATTAGGTTTGCAATTAGAAAGCAGTTCTCAAAAATATCACCCAAATTCTGCACATTGATGTGACAGACACAGCTTTTCTGCAATGTTTATTAAAAAAACCAAAAACAACTAACACTCTAACTCATTACTAACATTCAGAAACTACTGAACAGAATTTGGGGCTCTGACTGAATGTCCCCATTTCTTGGAGTTCCTCCTACTGATGGTCAATAGAGTTGTGGCTCCAAAACCACCAGCTTCCTGAAAAGCAGTCACAGTTCTTTCATTTGCTTGTTCTTATTTCCTAGAGACTGGCTACTGTGAGCCAGCACTGGTATTACATAGACATATTGTGTTTTTACCGAGTATGGGTAACAGGTATCCTTATGTCTTGCAGCTGATGTATCAGGCCTTTTTCTATGTTCAAGAAATAGTAACAACCCCTCTTCATACCCTCTTCAGTTTTGTGTGGCAGTCTTTCCAGGCTTTGGGTTACTTCCCTTGACTTTTTTTTATTCTGATGGCAGCACACTTTGTTAACACCTGCAGAGGTGGTGCTAAGAAGGCTAGAGTATCTGACAGCTGTTACAGTGATATTGAATTTCTGGTAATACACGCTTAACTCAGTTTCCACTGGGAACAGACTCCACATGAAGCTGTCATGCAAACAACTGGAGCATGTTAAAGATTAGCAGAATTTCAGTCTATGCCTAATTTCCAAGACGCCCTACCTAGTTCCCAACTTTGTGGGGGGGGTGTGGAGAGCATCCATCTAACCTGCATGACCAGGTTTCCTTGTCATGACAGCTGTAGATGGTGAAGGTTTGGGTATCTTCCCTCAGCAAAGCAAGCAGTTTGCTGGGATACACTGCTCAGAACCCTGGTTCCCCAAAACTGTGTAGATCTTGGTGCTGTGGCTAGTGGCAGCCTGAGCTCTACTTAAGAGCTGCACCTAAGAGAGTAAGGGTCATGGACTGTAGGTTCCCTGAGGTCAAACAAGTCCTGTGTGCATGAGTGTGTATTCTCTGAACTGTGTAAATTCAATCCCTGGCAGAGAATCTGCACTCTAAATCATTATTACTTTGGACTGAAGCGTTTTTCATCCACTGCAGCTCCCAGTCTCTGTGTATGATGGTTTTTACATCTTAATCAGAGCTCTGCACATTGAGACCAAAATTTCTCTCACAGAGGTTGTGATGAATATTTTCTTGACAGTGCAAACAAAATATAACAACCCGTTCTGCCTTCCCAGTCTCTTACTGTGCTTAGCAAACCCTTCAAGCCTGAGAAAAGTTGCCCTACAACAAAGCAGACAGGCCTTTTAAAGGTAATAATAAATTAAGTTTATAAGCACTTCACAGGTCTGTTTAACTTGTGTTCTCTTCATTTTTGCTGATACTCAAGGGAGCTTTGTGACTTTCCAGAATGGCAGTGCCTGGTAAACAAGAAAGAAGAGTATTTTGGTTCACTTGGTAAATTACACCAACACATCAATTTCATGGGGCCTCTCTCTGCTTCTGTAATACTGTGTATGATCCCAGGCACCCAGAGGAGCAAATGCTGTAAGCACTCCTTCAATACCCCTTGCTGACACCTCAGTATTAGATGCTATGTTTTCACCAATTGCAAAAACAAGCTCTGACCACAGGAAATCTCCTTCAGCATCTTAAGTAAGCGTCCCTGCTTATTTAAGCAGTGATTTGTCCTCTGTTATGGCCTTAGTACTTTCCAGTGCCTCAGCAGGCCCAGACTCCATTATAAAAGTATTGTGTGGGAAGGAAACCCATGAAAATCACCACACGTTGTCCTGTGGAAAGAGGCTCTGTGTTTGGAGCAAATTTGCTGTCCTTTCACTCACCTACCCACCCATGTTCCTGTGCTTTAGGGAAGAAATGACTTCCTGAACTATTGCTCTCATCTTGAGTACTTACGTAATACTTGTCTTTAACCTTTCTTTTAAACTGTCTGCCTCAGCTTTTACAAGGAAAAAGCCCTTCACTGGTGTCTGGACCCAACTGGGCTGCTAGACTGCCTTGGTACCTCCATTGTCATGGTGCATTGAAGCAGGCCTCCAAGGGAGGTCTGACTTGCAGAAATCTGAGCATAACCCTTTGCTGTAGGCTTTGGAAAGCTGTCTTTGCACTGAGTGCTTCATCCATGCTGAAGCCAAGCCCCTTTCCCTGTTAAACTTTTTGAGGTGAAGTAGCCCAGAACTGCACCTAGTTTTCCATCCTTTCTTCCACTCTCCCCTCTGTAATGTGATCCTAATACTTTGCAATCTCTTGTATTCAAAATTGTTAACATAGTCGTAGCTGATCTATTCTTAGTCTGCCGAGCTGGCATTGGTGACCACATATTTGTGTGCTGCATGGTTTTGCTTACAAAATGACATGGATTCAGAAGCAATGGAGCCTTGGGGCATCCTGGCAAATAGCCATAGCAGCTGTTGGTACCACAAAGAGCTGGCTAGCCTAATTACACTGCCATCTCTCTGCTACAGCTGCTTTGGAGAAGGGAACTGAGGTGGATGTCTAGTCTGACTTGTATGTTCACAGACTTTTTCTTTAAATTGTAATTTTCAAATACTTAATGTTTCATACTCCACAGAGATTTCTGCTTTTTTCCCCTACAATGTTTGTGCTAATGCATTGTGACACTACAACTCTGTGTGCTAAATGGAGTGTTGCTGGTGATGGGGAAGCCTGAATCTCTCAGGATTAAGTGGTAGAATAGGCTTTATCACTGACTACCCCTCAGTCACAGAAGTTTAACCAAAAGCAGTGGGACTGTTTCATCTTTTCAACTAGGTTAGATGATGCATGTCAATATTTAAAACTGCCAAGTCAGTCTCCCAAAACCAGTGCCAGACCTACTTGCCTATGTATGTTACTGGTAAGTAAAAGTAACTGGCAGAGGGCATGATATTTTCGAGGTAAAGGATCTGAGAGTTTTTATGACCCACTGCCTCTGATACTGTCTACCTTGTTTCTGAAATGTCTTTGAAGCAGTAGGAAAACATACAAACTCGTTAAAATTTGAGGGAAGAGCAGTGTATGATGTCTACTTCAAGTTTAGCAAGACTTTTGACACCATCTCCGAGAAATTCTCAGACATTTGTCTATGCCTTACAGGCAAGATAAGTGAACAGTGAAGTGGACAGAAAAGTGGCTGAACTGTCAGGCTCAGAGGGTTGTAGCCAGCAGCAAAAAGTTCAGCTGAAGGCCAGCCAGTGGTAGAGTACTCCAGGGATGGATACTGGGGACAATGCTATTTAACATTGTTATAAATGATGTGACAGAGAGCACACTTAGCAAGTTTTCAGATGGTACAAAACTGGGAGGAATGGACGATACAGCACATGGTTTTCTGCCACTCAGAAGGACCTTAAAAAACTGGAAAAATGACTGACAGGAACCTCATGAAGTTCACTGAAATAAAGTCTAAAGCTGTCCTGCACTGGAGGAGTAACCCCAGGTACCAGAACAGGCTGGGGGCTTGCTGGCTGGCAAGCAGGTTAGCAGGAAAGCCCCGAGAAACCTTACAGGTACCAAGCTGACTATAAGCCTGCAATGCACCCTTGCAGCAAAGGTCACCAGCATCCTGAGTTGCAACAGGAAGAACCACACAAATAGGTCAAGAGAGGTGATCATTCCTCTCTACTCAGCACTGGTGATACACACCTGAAGTGCTGGATACAGTGCTGGGGGCTTATTCAGTGGAAAGGAGACATGGAATTACTAGACCAAGGACTGGATTGTTCCTCAGGATTTATTCTTGAATAATCTGAAAATGTTCCCTGGACTGCTCCTGGAGTTTGCAGACAATTGGGAGGCACAAGGCAACCAATCCCCTGATGGTTTTATGAAGAGCTCTATGGAAAGCAGGTACTCCTGGACTACATTAAACTTTTAAACACCTCTCTGAATTCCTTCCGTGCTTCTGCATGTGCAAAGAAGTCTGCAAGAAGCCCACTAATTGAATGACATGACCTATAAACTGCTACCAATCTTTTGAGAATACATGCTACAGTTGCATTTCATCTTTCTTTCCAGGATGTAATTGCTGAGAATTGCACAGCAAGGGAACCTGCAGCTAGATCTGGCCAGACTATCCATATGGCAGCCCCAGGAAGGACAGATGCTCTCTCCTTTCTAGAAGCTGTGCTGCCATGTCTGGTCTTGGCTGGTTGATTTTCCTGCTCTGCTTTGCACGCCAAGGTCCCTGAGCTATAAGGCAAGAGTCCAGCCCTTCCAGTTCCCCAGGTTTGTTCACAAAGTGGTCAGCTTCTTAACTGAGAATCCTGGTGTGAGACACATTCTGGCTTGTTGTGCACAGTAAAGAATAATGAAATATTAACAAGATGATAGGTAGCAGACCATGGATTTCCGCATGGATTTTTTCAGCAATGGTACCTGTATTATCAACCATTCCACCTCTGTTCTATAGTGTTCCCTGGCTTTGCTTTCATAATCTCTCAACTTTTTGAGGGGGGCAGCTGCTAGCTGTTTTCTAGCCATTGCTCATTTCTTTAGGCAGAGACCTGAGCCTGGATACACAAGTTATTCTTTTATTCATACAAGATTATTGGTACCTGAAGTGGTTTTCAGACAAAATACCATACTCTTTCCATATCACTTTATCAACATATATGCATTCTAACATGCCTCTGAATTAGAAAATGTTGCTGTTTTATTTTTGTTTTCAAAGACAGTTCCTAGAATAATTTTCATATATAATCTTTTTGAAGTATATGGTAAGATACAAACAACAGCATCTTTCTGGTCCATCACATTGTTGCTCTTATATATTTTCCCCCCCAATACGTCATAAAAGGTCTCAAACTGCACTGATACTGTGCTTGTGACATTTATTCACTCCCCTTGTACCTTTTGCAGGTATTTTACCATATTTATGTCACTTTTTTCTCTCTGTACTGTTACTTTGACATGTACCTTTTGCTTTGGTTTATTTGTTTGTTTTACTATTTCATAAAAGAAAATTAGTGAAGTTCTGGCATTTAAAAAAACCCAAACACAATAGTGTCATTATACTGTGAAGTATTGTTTAGTTGTGTAGTGATTGTATTTAACTTTGTTATAACTGCAATATTTACAGAGGAAAAAACCATTAAAACTATGGTTATCAGAGATAAATCCTAGAACTTTAAACTGTTTGCCTAAAACCTTCAGACTCCTCTGCCACAGCTCCTCTTCTATTATTTATTTTCTTTTTAGTTTATCACTGTACTCTTGCAGGGATTTTTAGCTATTGCTTTCAGAATCCAAACAGAATGATCACAGGAAGACACACACACACACAATATGCAATAATGAATTATGAGGGAAGTAACACGAGATGTATGAGGAAACAAGCAAGTTGTTTCACAGACAACTTCATTCGCTAAAGAACTGCAATGGCAAGAGCACTTACAAAATGAGGCATGTTCTAATGATTTGGTAGCTATAAAAAACAACTTATTTTGAATATTTTGCAGATTTTTAAGAATGTAAAGCATGTCACTGCCATATGTCACTTAATCCCCAGAGACACAGATGTGTCCCATCTGCTTTTGTTCTTATGTGCAGCACTGTTACTTTTATCTGTGGCTGCAAATGCATTATTTCTTTCAATGCCCTTTGATTTAAAATGCATGCCATCATGCCTTCAGGGAAGAGGATTCACATGAGAAACAATGGAATCACATCAGCTACCTCCACCCTGTGTGTGTCTGTGTGTGTGTGTATTTATGTGTTGTGTATTTTAATATTTCCCTCATTTAAAACCTCTTTTTAATCTACTTCCCTTCTGGGTAATCTTTGACTCTAATCTTTGTCTCTCGCTATGCAGATTGTTTCTGCATCTTACACACAAAATTCATCAGATACCCAGAGGAATGTGAGAAATGACACAATTTCCTAGGCAAGGAGGACCTAATACTCCTGAAACCGGTCATTTCTGTTCTTTCATAGCAGATAAAGAGTTCCCAGCAGTGATGGGTATTAAAAAGGTATGCTAGGAAAGGCTTCTTCTTAAAGACTCTAGGCCAATGACAACAGGCTAAAACTATATAATGAAAGGATGGGCTTATATTTTTGGTCCTACTGGCTTGGTGCAAGTGTTTTAAAGGCTGAGTTATGAGTGTAAGGTAGAGAGACACACTTTAAGGAATTAACGGTGGGATACTTCTCAAACATGTCATAGTTATCTGAACTGCCTCATTACTCCAGGTCAGAAACATAAACAACTATAGCCAGTGAAGGCAAAAACGTACTTTCACTGTAATGCTAGTTCACATTAGCTCTAGTTTACATTGCCTCAGTGTGTTGTTGATGAAGCAGTGGTAATAGGGTTTAATTTCTGTGGGCAATGCAGAGGACAGGCTGGAGTGGAAATGATACAGACAATAATACTGGGAAAATGAACTGCCCAGTGTGCTCAGAGATGTTGCAGTGCTTCTTTCCCTTTTCCTTCTGCAGTGCTCATCAGCTGGTTATGATCCCAGAGACGGCTGGTTTCCCAATAAGTGTTATTACTACAATAGTAGATGCAGAGGGGGCACAGGAGGAGGAATTTGGAGCAGTGATGAAGAGAGGGACTCCGCTTGCTGCACATTACAGAGCGCTGTGGCTGTCTCGAGGTGACTCTTGCCAGTCATCCTGGGATTTGTGGAGAGGAGTAGTAATGGAAGGCAAAGGAAAGAAACAAAACTTTAAGATAAAAGCTAGCTACCAGTGATATGGTCATCAGCGTACTGGAATGGGCTTTGCACTCCCTGCTCCCACTTCTTGCAGAGTGTCTTGTCACATCCCTTCATCTCTCCATGTTTCAGCACCCAAACCAGTTAACCCAGGAAAAGCCCTTATTGGGGAAAGCACTATGATCTTCACCCTCCAAGTGCCATCAATGAGGCAGCCACAGCAATACGCACAGCATTCACGGATGGCTCTGAAAAGGGTGAAGTCAGTCTGCACCTCCCCATCAAAAGCCCACTCTACACCATGGCAGGCACATGTGGAGAGCTCAGATCTGGGAAAGTCGTAAGTGAACCAACAGGTGTAATCATGATTTTTGTGGAAACAGGTAGGCAAGACTGATTATGCTAAGAAAACAATAGGCAGGAGGAGTTCTTTCTCCCAAACCCAGTGCAGATAATAGCAGTGATAGAGCCTACAGTGATGTTGTGGTTTAAGCTCACACTGCAACTGAGTACCATGCAATCATTTGCTCACAATCTCTCTCAATGGGATAGAGAGAAGAATTACAAAAAAATTACAATAATAACATTAATGGAAAATAATAATAACAATAACAATAATAATAATGATGATGATGATGATGATGATGATGATGATGATGATAATGATGATAATGATGATGATGAAAAGGGAGACAACAAAAAGAGAGACAGAAATAAAACCCGAAAAAGAGAAATGATGCACAATACAATTGCTTGCCACCCACTGATCTGTGCCCAGCCCGCACCTGAGCAGCAATCGGCTTCTTCTGGTTAGTTTCTCCAGTTTATGCACTGAGATATACGAACTTCCCAGGAAGAGAAAAATAAATCATTTTGTCCCAAGATGCGAAGAGAGCAAAGATTCCAAGAGCTGTTCCTTAGTCACAGGTATGTTCCCTTGTTTTGTGGTTCAGAGGTGAGGGAGGGATATTGCCTCTAAACCATTGCCTCAGTGTGTTGTTGATGAAGCAGTGGTAATAGGGTTTAATTTCTGTGGGCAATGCAGAGGACAGGCTGGAGTGGAAATGATACAGACAATAATACTGGGAAAATGAACTGCCCAGTGTGCTCAGAGATGTTGCAGTGCTTCTTTCCCTTTTCCTTCTGCAGTGCTCATCAGCTGGTTATGATCCCAGAGACGGCTGGTTTCCCAAACTGAACTTTTGCCTTGCCAGCCTGCCACCTGTACTTGCATAGCAAAGCTAAGCAGCAAAGGCATTGAGGATGCAATAGGGAAGGCTAGGGATGGCTTCTCCTGCCTTTTCCCCGCATCACTCAAGCCACAGCTGTTATCCATGAACAAAGTGAGAGCTCCACTGGCTGCAAGGCACAGGCAAGGCACAAATGTCCAAAGTGAACATGGGTCTGGGAATGTGAAGGAAGTTCCAAGTCCGTCCTTATAGTATCAGAACTCAAATGATGGATAATGAGAAACATAGTGTAAGAGCCCTCTGAAAGGGATGGGGATTAGTCCAATGAAAATTTTGACTGCACTCTGAATAGCTGCTAATTTGTTCAGTGCTTAGTATGTGAACTGGGAAATACGGAGATCCATTTTCCTAAATCTGAAACAGTTTCTCACTTGGGAAGCAAAACTTTCATAAGACACCTATAGATGAGGTGGGAAAGAAGTCTGAGGCTTTGCTGGTCAAGGTCTTCAAAGAGAAAGGGATGAAGGAGTGTGAAAATTCTCAGCAAGGAGTCTGAATTTATTTCACATTGAAGAGAAAAGCTGCTTCTAATACTGTCTTGATGAGGTAAATGACAGGCTCTGAGCAAATTGGACTTGTGACCAATCAAAAAAGGTTTGTGGAGGTCTGACCTAGGACACTTGAAACTGTAAGTGCTATGCTTTGGCTGATTCAGCCCAGATTTGTTTATATGTATATAAAGTGGCTTAAAAGCTACATCTGTTTTTTTGGTTTTTTTCCCAGACTTTAAAGGTAATAAGATCACAGTGACAGCTGAGTGTTGGTTAGCCTTGATCTGTTTTCAGAATGCTAGATGAAACTGTCTTTTCCTCGAGTACATGGCTCAGGTCCCGTTTTTGTTGGGATCAGTGGGTATATGAAATATTGGTCTCTCCCTGCTGCAAACCCTGCCAGCCAAACCTGCACTGGCTGAGTCACTCATCCTGACTAAGAACAGAAATGAACCACAGTAAAATTGAGGTACTTCTAGACAATGATGATCTGGGGAGCCTGATTTTGTCCTGTCTTTACTCTGTTGATTTTAAGCTTTGGTAACTTCAGTCTAATGCTCCTGAATTATGTCAGTGCAGACAAAACAAAATTAAAACAAAACTGGTGCCCCGTGTGTCCAGGGGGAATATGATTGTCATCTTGTAATACAGTAGCAGTGCCTGCAGGTGCGGGATGCCCGGTCTCTGAGTGAGACCAGAATGAGCCTGAAAGTCAGAAAGTGATCCTGTGCTGTCTGGGCTGCCCTCTTGTATTCCCCAGCAAAGACTTTCTGAGTCTGCTACAGCATTTTGAACCAAAGGTGAAACCATTTGCGTATTTGATGGAGGCCTCCTCTGGAGAAAGATGTCTCTTCTCCTTCCCACAGACCTCTTTCCCGTAGATTTACCTTTTCTCTACCCTGCTGCCCCCTCTTTGACATCATCAGGCAACACCTAAGTAGATCTGATGGTGCCAGGAGTGCTGAAGTGCTTGAGCTGAGATACCAATCCGATAAATTTAAATTAGAATTGGTGACCCTAATATCTTTGGAAATTACATTAGAAGGCTTAGATCTTGAACAAAATGCTACTACAGAGAGTATGCTTCAGGACAGCTGTTTGGTTATACTAGAAAGGCAAATCTTTTCCTTGGAGCTCCTGGAGCTGCCCAGTTGCCTTTTATGGATTGTGTGTGAAGCCTGAACATGAACAGGTTCAATTCAGCGTTGCTGCCTATTTGCCAACTGAAACAATGAAAACTGCAAACTATCTAGCAACTTCTGATTTAAGTTTTGATCTCTTCTTCCCATTGTTACAGTTGCTCAAGCTGGATTTCAGTTTGCGGACTACATTTCTAAAATGATATAGTATTAAAAGGAAAGCACTCCATCAATTGCCATGACTGCTCTATCATTCAGCAGGCTCTTCAAAAAAAACCACACAAGGTGACTGAGAATTATGTAATATATTATCTGTGCCATTATATGACTTCCTACATTTGGTTTTTCCCAAATGTACTGACTCAGAGGTGACGAGAACATTAAGCAGCATCATTCTCTACAGCCAGCTTGCGCTCAATGAGACCCACTGCATGACATGCTGTTAGCTCTGTCTCATGAAGCCTTCATAGGACAGCACTGATCCCCTGGAGTGCGTGGAGTGGAGGCCACTGAGACAACATGCTGCTGTAATACAGCAGACAGATTAGAGATAAAGAGATATGCCTTTGATCCGCTCAGAGATGAGAAAACAAGGGGGAGTTCTTTTGGCTGCCTTCAGCTTCTGTGAGGAAGGGTTCCGTCATGAAGAAGGCAGGCTCTTCTGGGAGGTGCACAGGGACAGCACTGGTAAGATAAAGTTGCATGATGGAGCAGTCCCACAGTACTAAGGGAGCCTTTTTTTTCCTCAAGGGTACTCTGCACAGGGGACACCACTGTCCTTGGAGATGTCTGCAGCTTGAGCCCTCAGACAGCAAGCCAGTAGAGAAGAAGGGCTGGCCTGGGCAACCTCTGGAGGTCCCTTCCAACCAAATTATTCTACTACTATATGAATCTGTATAGACAGACCCTCTCTCA
Organism: Dicrurus megarhynchus; assembly: GCA_013399195.1. Lineage (NCBI taxonomy): Eukaryota > Metazoa > Chordata > Aves > Passeriformes > Dicruridae > Dicrurus > Dicrurus megarhynchus. The sequence continues at coordinate 242,762 of VXAD01001918.1, read as the reverse complement.
CCTCAGCTGCCACAGACACATCTTTTCTAATTTACAACTTAATTTTCTCCCTTAGCATGGTGAAGATCTAAGTGACCAGTGATGCTTTTCCACATAACCACAGCTGAGCTTCAGGGACCACAGCGTACTGTCTTAGTCCAGTCTGCAAACTGACTTCAGCCTCTTTGAGCTCTCAGTGAGAAACGAGACCTCCTCAAGCCTGCCTCTTTCTTTTAAGTAATTTTTCTGTCCAAATCTATGTTGCATTAAGAATAGAAGTGAGGACTGTGGCTTTCTCTTCAACATTCTGGAATGCAGTAAGTGCTGAAAATATCAATTTCTGAATGGTGATAAGGTTTGCAGACATCTGTTACAGCACCCCATTAACCACAGATTTCCTAATTGAGCAAAGCCAATTGATAGCAAGGCAAGACAGAGACACCTGCACCTCACTGTTTTCATGCCCAACTAGTCATGTATGACTACAGGTTCTCCTTCCATTGCAATTTACTGACTTTAATTGCAAGGCCTGGCTGGGGAGATTTTTACTTCCAAACACTTCACCTGGTTCTGGTCTCAGACTTCTCATCAGCTGTTTTGCTCAATGCAGGAAGTATGTGATAAACAAAACTCTTTATTCAAGCCACCTTTTCTCAGGTGTGTATTCTAAAACAGCAGTAAACTCCTGTCTACCTTTCTCATTTCCCAGGATGATACTGATTGCCAGCGCTAGCCCTACCTGTCTCAGTCAGATCTGATCTCTTCCTTAATTAGATTATGTAGTATCTCTACCTAGTATGCATCTTCAACCAAACATGTCAGGACTGATGCAAAGGGTTTTGATCTACTTTAATCACACCCTAGAGGTGATTAAAGTAGATATCTTATCTCCCTCCCTGCTTGTCATATACAAATGAAATTGTATATGCTACCACCATCACTAACTCATGTTCTTGTCCATATGCCTTAGGAAAATAAACCAGAGAGAAAAAAGAGTTCTGAAGGTGTCTTTAGGAGATGAATCCTCTGCCTGGAATGGGAACTTCTGCTCTGAGACCACGAGAAAACCCTCTGAGCTGGAGCAAGGCTGAAGGCTCCCAAGGTGCCATCCGGCATCATCCCAAAGACCAGATGGGTGCTGCTTTTTCATGCACTGTATCTGCTTCTGGATCGCTCCCTACATGCAGAGTGCTGCATCAATAGGTGCATATAACAATAGGCACCGGTGATGTCACAGTGCTTTTTCTGGATCTTCCCACTTTTTGCAGTGATATTTGAGAAGAGTTAACACAAGATTTTGCTCAGATCACTATCAGCAAATGTGCATACAAATACCTCAAACTTTCCTGGAGCCTGGCAACTTCTCAGAAGCTTGGGCCAGCTCCACTGTCGCAGCTGTGCCTATGATAATACAGATCAGCCTTAGAGCTGTGCCAGTGAATGCACATAGAAGATTAGTGACTGAACACAAGGTCTGGTTCATTGAACTGAAAAGTCAACCTCAAGAAGCAAGCATGTACAGCAAGTTACTGTAGCAGACAGTAATTCAGAGGAAATAGGGGGTTGCCTAGGACTCTGCCAGCCTGTCTTAAATGTATTGACACATATCAGTGGCACTAGAGCTCTTGATCCCAGAGCATACGTGCATCTGCCATGGACAAGTACATTCACTCCCTCTGGCTCCATGTATACGTGATGCCTTAGCATGCTCTCAGCATTCAGAGTGATCAGCCCTGCTGTCTGTGCTGTTAGATATTAAAGGAATGGTAGGGATCTGACAGCAATTTCCCATCTCTGCAAGTTGCATGTGTGGCATCTTTTTATGCCATCAATATGGAAGAAAAGACCTACCAGTACAAGCTAAGGCCTAGCTCACATCTTTTCTATTTTAAATATGTTTCAGCTGCATTTTTGTCTTTGAAACTGTATCATTCAGTGCATCAACATAGAGAATGTGGAGAGCTGAGGTGAATACAACCTTCAGACCTCTAATTAAGGGTATGAAAGATTCTGAATTATCTAACTTTCACACTGGGTTCTACTGTGATAACAGTTATGAGATGTAAAAATAGAGCTACTTCACCAACCACCTAAATTATCAATGACATTACACTGTACTCTATTAAGGCACAGGAATCCTTTTATCTGTTCAACCGTGTCTCTTTGGCGTAAATGAGTTTGATTAACACACATCACTGCAGTTCCATCAGGCCTACACAGCTGAGGCCTGAAGTTTAGACTCCCTATATAGGTATTTAAGTAACATTCTTTGTTTTTCCTACTACACAGATCTCTAAACTCATGTCACCTCAGTCTAATTAGCTCACATTAGAGAAATTATAGCTTGGCAGCAGAACCTGGCCTTCTGAGGCTGTCTTGCCAACGCTTCTGCTGTTGCAGAAACAGCACCTGCTTGCATGGAAGTGAACCAAGAAATTTGTGAGGATTTGCTCCTACAGGTCATCAGTTGTGTTCTGATGTGATCACTAGAGCTCATTGAAATAAGCAAAGGTGTGAGAAAGCACAAAATGGGTGTAGGATAGCTATTCAACTCAGTATTGTGAGTGAGCCAAAGAAAAGCTGCCTTGGACCAGCTGAGTACACCAAGTCAGGCTGAATTACTTCATCATTTATATCTTTGAGCTGGTTAGCTCACTTGCAGCATCCCCTGCCACAGGATTTGTCCCATACAGCTGAGCACTTATATTCCCACCAGACTGCAGAGGAAGGTTGCTGTCCTCAGCTTGCCTTTGCCTTTGTTGGGCTTTTCAAAGCCATATGGCCAGATATGACCCTGATGGCAGCCTGTCCAGAGCAAAGCAACCGAGAGGTCTGACTCTGCTCTGTGTGGCATGTGGGCACTGTAATGGTCTCACTTGAGAAATAAAAAAGGATATAAAGGCATAGAAATTAGAATACATGGTTTGACTGGAGACTAGCCAAGTGTATGTTTAACTTCCCTGGCTGTTCAAACCCTGTAGGTGCCTGTGCCCTGAGCTGAAGGTAACTCCTCAGAGAGGCTACGTGCCCTTGTGGTCACTGTGACTTATTTCTCAAAACGTCCTTGCAGGGTTGTCTGCACTCTGTCTCTCAGACTGCACCACACTCAAAAAAAAAGGAGCAGGAATGGGTCTGATCCCTCCTTTCCAATCACTCCCTGGACCAGGGTTTTCAAGTCCCTCCACCTAAGGCTGTTAGGTAGCTGCTGAGACTCACTGAGTCCTTCTACATTCTGGGATTGTCCCCAGCCTGGAAGGGATGTCTGACCCTGAGAAATTTCACCTGGGATCTAGGAAGGTTGAAAACCAGTTTCCTGGTTTTTCCTAAGGCCCATGTCCCAAAAAATGCATCACCAGTTCTTTAAGAAGGGCTGCAACAACCTAGCTTAAATGACATGACTACTGGGGCTCCTAGAATTATTCCAGGTAAAGTCAGGGTGAAGCAGATAGTTGAGGAAAGAACTGTAAAAAAACCTGAGTTATTCATGTGTTGGTTTTGTTTGTTTTTACCTAGTTCTTGTCACAACTTTCCTGTTAAACAGCCCTACAGGAGTTTTCACTACATGATAAATTGTTATGAACAATGTTGAAACAACTCAGCACTATGTGAGAATGACGTTAGTTATGATTTGAATTTGCTGTGACTTCCATGTCAGTGAATTAAGGAATCCAGGGGGAGTTCATTTGGAGTTACTGTTAAAAAACTCTGCTACTGAAAACATGCTAAGATCATCTTGACTTTTTTCTCTTCTGCCCCAGCTGCTCAATTTCTAGGTCTTCCTGGGAGTTTTTCCCCCCTTTTTTTTTTTTAAGTTAAAAAAATCTGTAAATCAGAGGTCAGTTACAGACCAGCTTTATCAGAGATTCGTTATATTCTGCTTTGGCAGTTGTCTGTAAAACTGCATACTTGTAACATACATACCAACTGCTGTTGGTAAAAGCACCTAACAAAAAATCCTCTGAATTATTTATAAAGCAGTTTGTCTTCATGTGCTGCTGAGAGAAACTAAGCATCCCCCCTGATGAATTAGTGATTGCTCATTATTTCAAAGGCAGGATTTACATGACACACAACTTCTCAAAATGGGAATGTCCACAAAATTACTTACTTATAACTAGATGCTATAACCTGCCTGTTAGTTCAGCTCCTAAAGTAGCACAGAAATGTCTTGAAGATAGCAAGGTTCTTAATTTAGTAAGGTGGGGAAACATTTTTCTGCAGTACCATTGCTACATTAGGCAGATGAAATGTGGATCTGAAATGTCCAGATGTTTTCCAGTTTCAGGTGAATTAATGAGGAATTATCTATGTGGCATAAATAGCCCAGTGCAACATCACATATATGCAAGTTTCCTGTGCCCCTGCACTTCTGAAATAGGTGGACCACTTTCTCTGCTTTAAAAAGACAGTCTTGCTTTATATATAAATCATGAGAAACAAGACATGGTCCTTCACACCTGGAATACTCAGTTTTAGAATTTTTGGTTGCTGCAGGCATGTATGTTTCAGCTGAAAGGGAGCCATAAAAGCACATTTTGTCTAGAATACTGAATATCTTTCAGGACTGTGGCTATTTCAACATTCTCACTTAAAAACAATTTATTACCAGCCTTGCAATTCTGCATGTTTTGAAATAATCACACAGCTCCTATTTTTGTTTGCACCACACTGAAACTTCAGAAGATAGCTTGGTCACAGGTGACACCTTAGACTACAGAAGCCCATTACTATTTTTATTAGATGTTTCCAACTTATATATCCATCTCTGCCTGGACTGTTTCTTATCAAGCACACTAAGAGTATGTTTAATAAAAACAAACCAGAAATAGTAAATTTATGTATTTATACAGATTTAATCCTCCTAAATGATGCACAGAAAGTAAACAGTTATGAATTTTCTTCTGCTCATTTTTCTGTGTAGAACACCATTTCACCCGCACACCTACAGGGTTCTCAGAGTCATTCTGACCAGCCTAAAGTTATAATTTCCTGTTCTCAAAAAGCCATGGGAAGGTTAAATTTTTAAAGAAAGCGAGAACATACTTCTTTTGAAACATAGCCATTTCAATTAATTTCTGGAAGTTAAAATTACTCACTTTTAACTGAAAAATAAAACCACAAAAACAAACCCACACACCTCTTCCTTCTTAAAAAAATGTGCCCAGCACTTTAAGATCCACAAACTTAACTAAACTGATTACAAAAGTCAGTTAAACCAGCATGGGACTCTAATGAAGTTCAAAACAGAAGCAGACACAAGTCTTTCCGAAAACAGGAGTTGGGGTAAGATGTAACTAGCATTTAGAGAAAAAAAAACCAACCAAACAAAACAACAGCAACAAAAAAACCAAACCACAACAAAAAAAGCAAAGCCTTGGACAAACACAGATGAGCTTACCTTTAAAGAGTGAGAGGAACAAGGATGACCAGAGATACAGTGCAGAATAAACAAATGCCAAGCACTTTTCTGTGAGCATTGTCAAAATAAGCTGGCTCTTCTTCCTGAGCAGAGGGTGAAAGAAGATGAAGTCTTGGAGACAGCCTGCAATGACTGATGGATTTGGCAATTACGGTAATAAGGCATCAAACCAGCTTCCCACCAGGGGAGAGAAGTGCATTTGCTCATGTGCTTCTCCAGTCCCCAGGAGCCAAATCAGCTCAGTGCTTGGTCAGTAAATCCAAACACAAAGGAACAGGTTACATTCCTTTGGACTCACATTGCTAGACACACTGAGCGTTCCCTTGGTCAGCAGCAAATGCAAGTGATCCTCGCACACAGCTGTCTGTGTACTGCAAGAAGGGGGAGTGTGCTGCCTCGGAGATGCTTTCCACATCTCCACATATTGTACCTAACTCGAGACAGCACGGCTGCAGTGTTTCCAGTACTTGCACTCGAGTGCCTCTAGAGCTGTTTCCAGGCGAAATGAATTTGTGTTCCCCTCTGCTCTCTCCCATCTGCCAGGGCAACTTGCAGCAAGCACCTGTGGCACACACCTGCCTTTTCTCCCAGCAGAGGTGGCAGCGGAGATTCAATAGTGCAAAAGTTTGAACAGATGAACATACCCAATCTCCTGTCTGTTTTTGATGCACCCCTTCCTGCAATCACTTACACCAGATGTAGGGAGCTGCTCTGAGTGCCCTCTTCCCCAGCTGCCCCCTGTGGGATTTTGCAGCCTGGCCCTCTTCCCTTACCACAGTTTCATTCACCAGCCAAAGAAAAGCAAGGGGAGGCAAAGGCTTGAATAAATTATATTCATCGTTTGGGCCTTTCTTTTCTCATTCTGCACACTCACCCACTTCTCTTTCACTGCAAGCAGAGGCAGGGCTTTGCACTTCCCCTTGTTGAATTTCTTGGGGCTCCCATTTTGGCAGGGTACAACCCCGGGCTGATGCAGAGAGCAGCAGCAGGTCGTGGCTCCGGGCAGGAGGGAGGATTTGGGCGCTGCCGTAGTGAGGTTGCAGCGGGTAGTGCAGGCTGGTGGGAGAGCAGAGCCCCGGGATGTGGGGCACAGGGTGCGCTGAGGAGGAGGACTTGCGAGGTTGATTGGTGGGGCATGGGCTGACCGTGGAGTCCCCGTGGCTGGAAACTGCCCTGGGATCAACTGCAGAAATGCAAACCTGTAATGCTCAGGGAACACGTGAGAAATCCGTGGTCAAAGCACCAGGAAAGGGGAGGAAAACAGTGCAAGTGGGGAGAGCAACACCACCAGCATTACTTAGTAATACTGAAATGTTTTCTGCAGTTTTCATGCTTTCATTTTCTTTTAAAAAAATGTTAAATAGATTTGGAAGGCTGGGACCACAGGGGGCTGGTGTACATCCCAGCTGCAGCCTGTACTGATTTATCCTAGTGCAGTCTCTCCCTGTCACTGGATGGTGGGGTGTCTTCCTGGGGGCCTGGTAAGGGTCCTCAGAGCTGCTGGCCCTCTCTTTCCAGGCTTGCCGGGGTGCCCCAGGTGAGCTTTCATTGGCCAGCTGCACATGGAACGTCCAGGCACAGCCTCCTCTGGGTTCTCCCAGGCCCCTTCTCGCTCCCCATGGGTGAGAATGGGGACAGAACAGGACCTGCTACTGGGACACCATGAAGGCTGGCCTGGGAGATGCCCCTGGGTAGCATCAGGGCCAGGGACAGTAGTGGGGCTGTCCTCCCACCCTCCAGCTGCATTTCTGTCCTCCAGACCCATCTGATGCCGGGCCTCCCCACTGAGCCTGTGTGTGATGGTGTCAATAAGCTGGTGGGCAAAGCTCCTTGTGTGCCTGTGCAGGGAGGCCCATAGAAGCTGGAACAAAGCCTCCTCATTCAGGCCAAAGTAGTGCAGGCTGGATGGGACAAGGCACTACACTGCTGCTGCTTCCTACCATCCTCAAAGAGCTGCCCCAGCTCCTGATGCAACCATGACAGTAGGTGGTGAACAGCAAAGCAGAAGAGGGATGCCGAGACATGGGGGAGACACTCACCGGACCCCAGGGCGGTGGCCACATGGCTGATGGCAGGACTACTGCAGTGCTATGGGGACTGGTTCCTACTCTCAGGTGGAACATGCCTGATAGCACTGCAGGGCAATGGAGACTGGGGACAGCTATGTGCTCAGGAGATCATGCATAAAACTTTCTGTGAGTTTGATACAACACATGAGTTTGATCACAGCTCCCTGCAGGGGAGATCACTTGAGCAGCGTCCATAGCAGGGATGCCTGTTCCTGCACAGTTGTGCTGACTGGGCAGCACCTGTACCAAAACTGCTCCTTTTCCTCCTTCTCTACTCCCCTCACATCCTCACAGTAGAACAATGTGGACCGTAGTTTTGTCCATTCTTTTTGGTTTAGATTTGGGGTTTTTTAAAAATTCCTTTAAAAATGAAAGCTTTCATCAGTGAGTACAACTTCACACATATTGCAATTCCAGTCACTGTGCTCACCTGTGCAGTCCTCCCACTGATGGCCAGGGTGTGGTGACTGGGGGCAGCTTGGTATCTGGAACCTCCTGCTCTCAGGTGGAACATGTCTGATGGTGCCCCATGGGGTGGAATGACATGCTCCTCAAAGTTATCATCTCTCCACAATGAGTGCAGGATGGAGGTCACCCTCCTCTTTGCAGAGGAGCCACTCGGGCTTGCTCCCAGCCCACTGCCGGAGGCACACTTAGCAGAAGCAGAGCAGCCATGGCAGTACAGAGCTGGCCTCCTCCCAGCTGTCCAGGCTGGGACAGCAGCTGTCCAGCTCCATGGCCATGCTTGCCCTGCGCTGTGGGGTCCGGAGGCAGTGACAAACTTCCCAGAGGGAATAACAAACAGCTTCACTGCCTCTCAGTGACACTGCAGCAGTGAATGTTACGCTAGAAGAACGAGGACACAATTGTTGTCGGGTCCTAGGATGGATGGAAGCAATGCCCACGTCCCTCTGGAAGGAAACCCTCCCCACTCCCCAGATGGAGTTTTTCCCCTCCCTGATCACTTCTGCTGCCACAAAAGTGACTAGTGAGTGCCCTGCCTGCCTGAACAGAGAGCCCTATTTGCAAATGATTCACAGGGGTACAGGCTGAAGGTCACTGACCTCATGAGGATGGCAAATCCACCTATATTATGGCTCTCTGCAAGCAGGAGACTTGGTGCTGCAATACCCCACTTTGAGCCTGCAAATGCAGACAGCCGGAATCCAAGGGCTTTGCTGAAGTCCAGCTGCTTTCTGAGCTCCTCAGCTCTTAATCAGATTTCAAAATTCACATTTCCAAGTGAATTCTTGGAAATGCCTGAGTTGCTTTGCTCCACACACAGCCATTTAGCCATGTCATCTGGCAAAAATGAGCACGTCTGACAACCAAATATACACCCTGGAGTCTAGAAAACATAACTTACTGCACTCCTGATGTGCAATCGGGCTCTTTGTTGGGATCGCTGCTTACATAGGCTACATCTTCAGTGCAGGGACCTGAAGGTGTGTTTCCCTCACAGGCTGTTGTCAAGGAAGGAAACAGCAAGAACAGTATTATTGTGCAAGCCTGTCATGCTCCTCCTCTCCCATGTCCACCTGAACTGTGCTGCCACTGCAAAAGGCTTTCCCAAAGAAAGTAAAAGCCCTTCTGGCTGAGGTCCTATGGCGAGGATGCACACCTGCCCCTCAGCTCTGGATGGGTTCATTGCTTAGTCCCCTTCTCCTACAGAAGCAGATGACATGAACACAGAAACCAGGATTTTTCACCAAAGAGCTGGGAGGCAAACATTTTCTCTTATTGCCATTTCCCTGTGAAACCTGGGATGGACTGCTGCAGACTAGAGCTTATAGACAAGGTCCATATCAAAGCTCTACCTACTGGTTCAGGCCGTGTTCTGACCTTGTGAAGTTATGTGACTTGTTCCTCTTCGTCTTGAGCTTTTTTCTTCTTTGGGTCCTGTCAGTACAACTCTGCAAGTTTGGAGCTGGGCATCCTTCCTCTGTGGATGGGTTTGTCTGCAGGTGAAGCAGCTCTTCTTCCACTACCTCTCCCAAAGCTTGCTGCTGAGTTTGCCCAGTCAGCCCTTCTAGCACTAACTTGACTTCCAAGCCAGACCTCAGCACCTCATGCTATGAGCCAACAGATAAAGGACAATTGGCCACAGTTACACTTTACCACTTTGCAGCTGAGCAAGGAGAAAGGACGATGAAGAAAGCCCTTATAATGCAGATAGAGCTGCAGAATGCTTTTTCCCAGGAGTGATTTGGATGCGTTATGAGTGATTTGAGGCAATCTGGCAAAGGTGTCAAGTCCTGGAGTGGATACGGTGCGTTGTTCAGAAGTTATGTCACCAGGGGTTCACCACGAATGTCAAGCTGCAGAGACCACTCACTGGGTACAGCTCCTCTCCAAAGAAGGTGGATGACACGAAAGTGATGCTGCATCTCAGACAGCATTTCAGTAACTCGGAGGTCAATGGACAACAGAGTTGACATGCGGCTAGGATGGCCAAGGCTGACTCCAGGAGTTCAGCTCCTCTCCAAGGAAGGTGGATGAGACCAGGCCATACATGCACAGGCCACGCACCCTTGCTGGTGAGGCTGGGGATGCTGGAGGATAGGGAGGTACTGCAGGATGTGAACACCTGTCTGGTTAAGCAGGGCGCTAGGCTGGGGTAATCCAAATTCTGGTGGGTACTGGGATGAGGAAGCTGGGGAAGTGAGCTATGGAGGGGTCCACTGCTGGTGCAAAGGGAGGCAGATGGTGGCAGGAGGGTCTGCATGAACTAGGGATCTCATGGCTCCCCCCTCCTGCAGGCAGCAGATGCCTTGTGGATGGGTTGAGGTGACAATGGAGCTGCCACCTGAGCTCTGCATGCTCCAATGGCACAGAGCTGCACAACAAAAACAAGGTTCAAGAAGCTCCAGCCCTGTCAGGCAGGCATGCAGTAGCCCCTCATCCCCAAAGGCTGAGGCTCTGACACTTCGGCCCCTGCTCTGTCCTTTCCCCACACAAGGAGAGAAGCATAGAGGCGTAGGGCACTGTACCAGAGCTTGGCTGGGAGGGTGATTTCCCCTCCTCAGGTGCTGGGGTCTGCACCACTGGGCATGGTGAAAGCTCAGCTGGTGAGGTAGCACTGCCAGCCTTTGGCCTTGCTGACAGGGACTCAGCCAAGATGGGGTCTGTGCTCACGTGCAGTGCTCCTGGAGTCAGCCTTGGCCATCCTAGCCACGTGGCAACCCTGCTGTCCATTGACCTCTAAGTTACTGAAATGCTGCCTAAGATGCAGCATCACTTTGTGTGACGGCCCCAAGCCCCATCCCTTCCTCCAGGCCCTGACTGCCAAGAGCAGGTGGAGAGGGTTTCTCCTGATGCTTGTGTGGGGTGGTGAGGAGGCAAAGGAGTCCTTCCCCTACTTTGAAGGAGAAACATGAAATCATAGAATTGTTAGGGCTAGAAAGGACCTCTGGAGATTATCTAGTCCAAACCCACTGCTAAGGCAGGGTACCCTAGAGGGTTCCACCAGGAACTCCTCCACATGGGTTTTGAATGTTTCCAGTGAGGGAGAGTCCATGTAATAGGTGGTGAACCCCCGGACACAGCCCTGAAGCATATGCTCCAGAGAGACATGAGGCCTGGGGATCTTCTTATCTGTCCTATTTCCCATCTCTACATTTCTTTTCCAAATCAGTGTCCACCTCCCTCTTTCCCTTTGTGCTTCTTTCCTGCTTTCCATCCGTTTTCTTCTCTGTTTCTGCCCCACTTCCGCGTTTTTCCACTCCGACCCTATGTTTCCCAATTTCTCTTTCTGCTACTGCCAGGTCCTCAGGCTTGTTTCTGTATCCTTTTTGTTTATTTTCTTAGCCCTTTATTTCCCTGTCCCCACACGTTTTTCTTTATCCGCATCTCCCTTTAGCTCTCTCTACTTCTTCCTCATCATCCCTCATTTCATTCTCTCTATCCCCACTTCTTGTCTCACCATCCCTTTTCCTCTCCCGGTCCCTCCCTTCCACTCTCGGACACACTCCCCGCTCCTCGCTCCCTACCCTGCTCCCTCTCCCGTCTCGTCCCGGGGCAGTGCCCCTCCACCGCTCCTTCCCTGCCACCCTCCGTGCCCGGCACATGCGCGCTGCCCCTCGGAGCCCGCGGCGCTGCGGGCACACCNCAGCCCGAGCCCCGCGCTATTCCCGAGCACGGTCTGCGCGGCGCCGCTGCCCCTCTGCGGCGGCCGCCAGCACCCCGAGCACGGCCGCGGGGCGCGCTGCCTCCTGAGGCGGCACCGTGGGCAGCCGGCCCTGCTGCGACGGGAGCGCGCTGAGCAGCTGAGGGACGGCGGCGGGATGGCCTCTGCTGGCGGGAGCCGGGGGAGCGGCAAAGGCGTGCTCGGAGCCCGTCCCTGCAGCGGTGAGCCAGCCCGCCGCCACACGTGCGGTCAGTCTAAAAAGGCTCCCCCACATTAATTCGGGGTTCTTGGTGACCCCTGGGTGCACGCAGACCGGCTCTGGTGCCCCCAGAAAAGCCCGAACAAGCCCCAGTGCCTCAGACACCCAGAGCTCTGCTTGAGGCCCCCAAAGAGTCGGCCTCACATAATCCCAGAAACACAGAATGTACTGAGTTGGAAGGGACCCATGAGGATCATCGAGCCCAACTCCTGGCCCTGCACAGGACCATCCCCAAGAGTCACACCATGTGCCTAAGATCATTGTCGAAATGCTTCTTGAGCTCTGTCAGGCTGGTGCTGTGACCACTTCCCTGGGGAACCTGTTCCAGTGCCCAACCACCCTCTGGGTGAAGAACCTTTTTGTAATATCCAACCTAAACCTTCCCTGACACAAGTTCAGGCCATTCACTCAGATCCTGTGACTGGTCACCAGGGAGATCACTGCCTGCCCCTCCACCTTCCCTCACAAGGAAGTTGAACAATGGGATGAAGTTTCCCCTCAGTCTCCTCCAGAGAGTAACCTCAGCCACTCCTCAGACAGCCTCCTATCAAGGCTCCACTCAGGGCTCTTCACCATCTTCGTATCCTTCCTTTGGATGCAAGAGCCTCAAGATCCCAAATCCCTGCCTGACTAGACCCAAAAACCTCTTAAGTTCCCCAGACCCCCAAAACATCCCCAACCCTACTGTAGTCCCCTCCCTATGAACCTTGCTCAGCAGCTTCCGCCCACCCTACCTAAATGCCCCCAAACAGCCCATTCCCATGCCAGCAGCTCCAAACACTCCTAAGTCTTCCTCCAGGGTACATCCACTTATCCCCAAAGCCTTCTTGACCATCTCCAGCATTCTCCAATCCTGTCAGAGTACGCTCCTAAAAATGCTTTCAAGGTGTCCAAATACCTCTGAATGGGACCTGGAGAATGTCATCCAGGTGTCATGAATACCTGTAAACCCTACCCAAGTACCCCCAAAACCCCACAAACCTGCCACACAGCCCCCAAATTTCCCAACCCCTATTTCGGAACCCCTGAAAGTCCTTCTTCAAAGACCCACAAACCATAATTTTCGACAAACACCCCATAAACCTTTTTTGTAGTCCACAAAACATCCGTAAGTCCCTCCCAGGAGCCACCAAAACTGCAAGCTTGTCCATGGCCTCCAAAAGTTCCCATACCCTGTGTCCAGGTCTCCAAAGTCTTCCACTAAACAACCTGAAACCTTACTCTTGGGCCAGAAATACATCTCAAATCAAATCCAGCTGCCCCCAAAGACTCATCTAAAATGTGCGCAAAAAATCGAAACCCTAAACCCTCCCAAGACTTTCTCGGACTTCTCCGAGTCCATGCCAAAGGGTCCATAGACTGTCTCACCAAACCCCAAATATGCGCCATAGCTATTGCTGGCTCCCCAAGACTCCATGCCCAATTCTACTCGAAGAACCCAAAATTTGGGTTCTTTCCTACAAGGGGGATTGTCTGAATGGACTGCTTTCAACACTGAGGTGTGCTGTTTTCCCACAAAATAGGCTCACAATGGCCATAAAGTTTTGCAACTACCTGGCAGGTTCTGTGCAACTTTTCTGTAAGTAAGCTGCTAGCTTCACACCAAAGGATTTTGCACACATCCTGGCTACGCCAGGACAGCTCCTCTGCCTCCCCACTCACTACAATTTTATTCACCAGCCAAGAAAAGGCAAGGAGAGGCAAAGGCTTGAATAAATTATATTCATCGTTTGGGCCTTTCTTTTCTCATTTGCCTGTTCTGCACACTCACCCATTTCTCTTTCACTGGAAGCAGGGATGGGACTTTGCACTTCCCCTTGTTGAATTTCTTGGGACTCCCATTTTGGCAGGGTACAACCCCGGGCTGATGCAGAGAGCAGCAGCAGGTCGTGGCTCCGGGCAGGAGGGAGGATTTGGGCGCTGCCGTAGTGAGGTTGCAGCGGGCAGTGCAGGCTGGTGGGAGAGCAGAGCCCCGGGATGTGGGGCACAGGGTGCGCTGAGGAGGAGGACTTGCGAGGTTGATTGGTGGGGCATGGGCTGACCGTGGAGTCCCCGTGGCTGGAAACTGCCCTGGGATCAACTGCAGAAATGCAAACCTGGAGCAGGGTCTATTATTTTTGTGTTAGATTTGGGTTTTTTTTTAATTTCTCTGTAAATGAAAGCATTCATCACTGAGCACAACTTCACGCATATTGCAATTCTGGTCGCTGTGCTCACCTTCAGCCACTGGAGGTGGCAGTCCTCCCACTGATGGCCAGGGTGTTGCTATGCAAACCAGGGCAGCTCGGTATCTGGAACCTTCTCAGGTGGAACATGTCTGATGGTGCCCCATGGGGTGGAATGACATGCTCCTCAAAGTTATCATCTCTCCACAATGAGTGCAGGATGGAGGTCACCCTCCTCTTTGCAGAGGAGCCACTCGGGCTTGCTCCCAGCCCACTGCCGGAGGCACACTTAGCAGAAGCAGAGCAGCCATGGCAGTACAGAGCTGGCCTCCTCCCAGCTGTCCAGGCTGGGACAGCAGCTGTCCAGCTCCATGGCCATGCTTGCCACTGTGCAATCTGGGGGCACCTGGGATGTTTAGCTGTTCCATCACTGGTGCTGCAGCAGTGGGTGTCATGCTAGAAATGGGAGAGAGGCCACAATTGTTTTCTGGCCCTAGGAGGGATAGAAGAAATGCCCAGGTCCCTCATGAAGGAAGCCATCCCCAGCTCCCCAGTGTGAATTTTCCCTTCCCAGATCACCTCTGCTGCTATGAGAGTGAGTCCTGAGTGCCCCAGCCAGGGAAAATCCTCTGATGTCTCTGGGGCCAGGCAGTGAGAGCTTCACCAACCAGCTCCCTGAGCACAGTACCATTAACCAACAACTTTGCATGACACTCCTTTCTGGCTGTGCCAGCAATGCCTTTGGCTTAATAAAAGCCTTTGGAAATCTCTCTCTAGCCCACAGGCAACTACCAAAAGGTCTTGATATTGCTGAGTAAAAGACTTAGGCAAGGGATGCTTATGCTTCAACTGTTTGATTTTTGGATGTGTAACTTGATCAGTTTTATGTTCTTTCCTTTCTCCTACAAGCAGGGGAGGAGCACTCATTTGGGGGGAGGCCTGGCAATGAACTCCCTGGCCTGCATTATCATCCCCCATTCCTGCCACATCTCGAGGGTCAACAGAATTGTACTGGGCATGCATAGTCTGTGTTCCTGGTGCAAACAATAATCACCAAGTCAGAACATGTGGGAAGTGCTGTCTTTTCTCACTGTGGGCAAGAAGGGTCCATGGGAGTGAAGACTGCTGGACAATGAAGGGAGGGAAGAGACAAAGCAGTATGCATACAAGGGCTACCCATTCAAAGGGAGGGGCTGCTGCTTTAGCCACAAGAGATTTGACCATTGTGACAGCATGGGGGAACCCAGGGAAGTCTGGTGACTGTCAGCAGAGGAACAGCTTTAGACTGACTCCCCAGCTCCCTTGCAGGCTTGTTGGTGGGACTGGTCAGGAAGCCAGCGTCCCTGAAGACACCTTCAAGACACTTGTAAGCTCCTGCATCTGTGTGGAGTCACCACCTCAGAAAATCTGTCTGGGGAGCAGAGCCCCTCTGCCCAGCTGAAGACTGCCCTGTTGCAGGATGGACAGCCCATCCTGGATGACACTGGGAGAATGAAGCCTGCCTCTGTCAATACCCCAGCTGACCTAAGCAGCCCCAGCCTGAGTGCTTTTGTCTTGTCTGTGCTGACACCAAGCACTGTCCATCAGCAACCCTTCCTTGGCCCCTCCATGTCTCCCCTTTGCTTACTGCACGCTTCCAGAAACAGCAGCCCCTGAGTGGGACCTCTCCTTTTCCACTCACAACTTGCTTGGCAAGGAAAAGGCAGGTTAAGATGAGGTTGTATGATGAGTACAGCAGCATCTTTCATGGCTTCTTTTCCTCTGTTTCCTCAGTGGCAGACAAGGCTCAGTGAAGGCCATCAGGTTTCTCACTGTGTCCATGTTGTTTCCCTCACATGTTCTCACCTCCTTCTCTTCTCTGGCTAGAATTAAAACTGCGCCGCCACCTTTGTTTTTCTTTCTTCTTAAATATGTTATCACAGAAGCATTACCATTATCTCAATTTTCATAATTAGGCCAGCTTTGGCCAGCAGCATGTCCATCTCAGAGCCATCACGGATTGGTTCTGCCAGACATGGTGGAAGCTTCTAGAAGCTTCTCACAGAAGCCACCTCTGTGCCCCCCCCCGCCCCACTACCAAAAACCAGGCCATGCAAAACCAACACAGCTTTCCTAACTTGATCCCTGTCAGTTCAGACAATCTCTCCACTTCTCCCAGGCTACTTGTGCTTGCCTCCATCCTCCCTGTGTTTCCTTGTTGTGTTTGAGGTTGTCCAGGGGTTCCTTGTTCATCCATGCAGGCCTCCTGGCATTTTTTGCCTGACTTCCTCCTTGCTGGGATGCATCATTGCTGAGCTTGAAGGAGGTGATCCTTGAATATCAACCAGCTTTCCTGAGCTTCTCTTCCCTCCAGGACTATCCCTTAGTACCCCTGAGGACGCTAAAATCTGCTGTCCTGAAGTCCAGGGTAGTGAGCTTGCTGTGTGTATTCCTCACTGCCCTGAAGATCTCAAACTCCACCATTTCAGGGTCACTGCAACCAAGACTGCCCCTGAGCTTTACATTCCCCACCAGCCCCTCCTTCTTGGTGAGAACAAGGTCCTGCAAATTACCTCTCCTTCTTCTCTGTCACTTGGAGAAGGAAATTATCATTGTGTTCCAGAAACCTCCTGGATTGCTTTTGTCCTGCTGTGTTGTCCCTTGAACAGTTGTCAGGGTGGTTCAAATCCCCCCCTGTGGACCAGAGCTTGCAAATGTGAGGCTGCTCCTGTCTGTCTCTAGAGGGACTCATCCGCTCAGTGTTCCTGGTCAGGCAGCCTGTAGCAGGCCCCTGCTATAGTCACCTGTCCCTGCCCTCCCTTTAATCCAGACCCATAAGCTCTCAGTTGGGTCCTCACCCATCCCAGGGCAGGGCTCCATCCACTTCAGCATGTCGTTGGCACAGAGAGCAACACTCTGTCTCTCCTGCCTGTTTTGAAAAGAGCTTGTAACCTCCCATTCCAATGCCTGAGTTGTAGGAGCCATCCCACCACGTCTCTGTGATGCCTGTTAGCCCATCTCTAACTCCTCTTGTTCATCCCCAGGCTGTGTGTTTGCACAAAGGCATTTAGGTTCAGTCCCTGATGAAGCTGCCTTACTGGCTGGAGTGTCATGAATTTCTTCGTGACTTTTCATGTTCATTTCTCCTCCTGACCCGCTCCAAGCCTGGGCATTTCTTGCTGACTTGCCATCAGACTGGAAGGACTAAGATGGACTGAGGTTCCCATCTCCCGGCACTGTAAATTTAAAGTCCTCCTCACCAGCCTGGCAGGCCTGTGTCCAAAGATGCTTTTCCCCTTCTCTGACAGATGGACTCCATCAGCCCCCAGTTTCTCAAGGTGAGTCATGTGGCCCAAGAAGCCAAACCCTGCCTGTGGTACCAGCCTGTGACCATTTGTTGATTTGCCAGGTCTGACTGGCCCTTTCAAACACCTTCCGTTTGAGGGGAGGGTTGATGAAACAGCAGTGTGTAATAGTCAGTGGACTGTACAAGGCTCAGTGGTCTCTCAGCGACATCCCTGCTATGACTCCCCAGTAAGCAACACCTCTCTAGAGAGTGTGTCAGGTCATCAAATGGGTACCTCTGAGCCTCTCACAAGTCACCTGCTGCTACCACCCATTGCCTTTTCTTAGCTGTGCTGGCTGGGATGTGGGAGCAGATGGGGCTGCCTAACTGATTGTTATACAGGGAGCAGATGGGGCTGCGTTACTCAGCCCCAGTACCTCTCGTGATGTGACAGGTCTTTCCTCTTCACTCTGCAGAGCAACAAAGTGGTTATGCAAGGGCATTTCAGGCTTCAGGAGAGTCTCTTCCTCCTGTGGTCCTTGCTGTTGCAAGCCTCCATTCTTCTGCACTATTAGACCCCTCCCTTAAGTGTGTGCTGGCGAGGGAGGTTTTTTTGCTATTGGTTGTTGGTTTATGGGGCCACTGCAGGCTGTGCTTGGAACGAGCTATCTAACGCCTTCTCAGTCTCCCTGATGTTATGCAGCCTTCTCACTGCCTTCTGCAGCTCAGCCACCTGCTGCAGGAGGTGCACCACCTGAGCACACGTTTTGCAGGCAGGTCTGCTGCCTGTCCTTGCCCCAGGAAAAACGTGTCTTTTCCTGCAATCTGAGATCTGCCCTATCTACCCTGGTGGTGTCTGCTGTCCCCACCTAGGCTGCTGTAGGGAGAGGCTGCTTTGCAGACCTCAGATTGCAGCCACAGCAAGATTGTGTATCCCTGCCTGTTTCAGAGGGCTTCTCTCTGATCCACTGCTGTGATGGGACGAGAGACAAAACTGTGTCATCTCTCCTCCTTTGACTTCTACTTCAGCTATGGTAATTACAGACTAGCATGGACACTTGAGCCTCTTTTGTTCTCAACGCAAAACGTGGAGTTAGCTGAGCCAGCAGGAGCAGCTGATGGTGCAATAGTAGGCACCTGCATGAGCTGCCGGGCCTCACTATTGGCAGGGCTGTCATGCCTTTATGGCATGCTGTCAGGGTATGACAAACCATACAGTGAGGGAGCAACTACTCATTAGGAATCCAGAAAGAGCCTCACACACCTGTATGTCTCATGCATCAGCAGAGAGAGAAATCTCCCCTTTTTAGAATCTCTTTTATTTGCTTGGATAAAGATAAATGTCTCAGCTGGTGCAAGGCAGACTCTGACTAGGGCAACAGCAGATTTTGGAGACAATTATTAGAAGTATTTCTTTACTCCTTTAACGTATTCAAAATAGAGCTATCTGTAGTTTAACCTACAGCTAATTTCACATGGTCATTCTTGGGATTTGAGATTATACTTCACACATTGTCAGTATAAGCACAAATTAATGACATCTGAAAAATACAGGGGCCTTGGATTTGTGTTGCATAGCAGATCCAGTGCACCCTTGCATCTATAAAATACTTTTGTAAAGACTGATACAGTGAGAAAAGGTTAATCTTTTCTTAAACCACCCTTTATTAAAAAACATAAACATTTGTAAATATATAAAATTATAAAGTATCAAGTGCTTTTTGCTTCCCAGTACAGTGGAATTCAAAAGTGGCAGGTAAATTTGGTGTTAAATTGTTTGGTGTGTTAGTTTCAGGGCTGCAGAACTGACCAGTTAGTTTTGCAAAAGGCAGCTAATCTCATTCCTCTGACAGGTTTAAACAATCTTGTATCACTTTGGTTTCAGACTTCTTTCCTGCTTCTTTTGACAAACATCAGTGCTTACTAGTGAGAGCAAGGCTGGAGCNTCTCTGTGATGCCTGTTAGCCCATCTCTAACTCCTCTTGTTCATCCCCAGGCTGTGTGTTTGCACAAAGGCATTTAGGTTCAGTCCCTGATGAAGCTGCCTTACTGGCTGGAGTGTCATGAATTTCTTCGTGACTTTTCATGTTCATTTCTCCTCCTGACCCGCTCCAAGCCTGGGCATTTCTTGCTGACTTGCCATCAGACTGGAAGGACTAAGATGGACTGAGGTTCCCATCTCCCGGCACTGTAAATTTAAAGTCCTCCTCACCAGCCTGGCAGGCCTGTGTCCAAAGATGCTTTTCCCCTTCTCTGACAGATGGACTCCATCAGCCCCCAGTTTCTCAAGGTGAGTCATGTGGCCCAAGAAGCCAAACCCTGCCTGTGGTACCAGCCTGTGACCATTTGTTGATTTGCCAGGTCTGACTGGCCCTTTCAAACACCTTCCGTTTGAGGGGAGGGTTGATGAAACAGCAGTGTGTAATAGTCAGTGGACTGTACAAGGCTCAGTGGTCTCTCAGCGACATCCCTGCTATGACTCCCCAGTAAGCAACACCTCTCTAGAGAGTGTGTCAGGTCATCAAATGGGTACCTCTGAGCCTCTCACAAGTCACCTGCTGCTACCACCCATTGCCTTTTCTTAGCTGTGCTGGCTGGGATGTGGGAGCAGATGGGGCTGCCTAACTGATTGTTATACAGGGAGCAGATGGGGCTGCGTTACTCAGCCCCAGTACCTCTCGTGATGTGACAGGTCTTTCCTCTTCACTCTGCAGAGCAACAAAGTGGTTATGCAAGGGCATTTCAGGCTTCAGGAGAGTCTCTTCCTCCTGTGGTCCTTGCTGTTGCAAGCCTCCATTCTTCTGCACTATTAGACCCCTCCCTTAAGTGTGTGCTGGCGAGGGAGGTTTTTTTGCTATTGGTTGTTGGTTTATGGGGCCACTGCAGGCTGTGCTTGGAACGAGCTATCTAACGCCTTCTCAGTCTCCCTGATGTTATGCAGCCTTCTCACTGCCTTCTGCAGCTCAGCCACCTGCTGCAGGAGGTGCACCACCTGAGCACACGTTTTGCAGGCAGGTCTGCTGCCTGTCCTTGCCCCAGGAAAAACGTGTCTTTTCCTGCAATCTGAGATCTGCCCTATCTACCCTGGTGGTGTCTGCTGTCCCCACCCAGACTGCTGTAGGGAGAGGCTGCTTTGCAGACCTCAGATTGCAGCCACAGCAAGATTGTGTATCCCTGCCTGTTTCAGAGGGCTTCTCTCTGATCCACTGCTGTGATGGGACGAGAGACAAAACTGTGTCATCTCTCCTCCTTTGACTTCTACTTCAGCTATGGTAATTACAGACTAGCATGGACACTTGAGCCTCTTTTGTTCTCAACGCAAAACGTGGAGTTAGCTGAGCCAGCAGGAGCAGCTGATGGTGCAATAGTAGGCACCTGCATGAGCTGCCGGGCCTCACTATTGGCAGGGCTGTCATGCCTTTATGGCATGCTGTCAGGGTATGACAAACCATACAGTGAGGGAGCAACTACTCATTAGGAATCCAGAAAGAGCCTCACACACCTGTATGTCTCATGCATCAGCAGAGAGAGAAATCTCCCCTTTTTAGAATCTCTTTTATTTGCTTGGATAAAGATAAATGTCTCAGCTGGTGCAAGGCAGACTCTGACTAGGGCAACAGCAGATTTTGGAGACAATTATTAGAAGTATTTCTTTACTCCTTTAACGTATTCAAAATAGAGCTATCTGTAGTTTAACCTACAGCTAATTTCACATGGTCATTCTTGGGATTTGAGATTATACTTCACACATTGTCAGTATAAGCACAAATTAATGACATCTGAAAAATACAGGGGCCTTGGATTTGTGTTGCATAGCAGATCCAGTGCACCCTTGCATCTATAAAATACTTTTGTAAAGACTGATACAGTGAGAAAAGGTTAATCTTTTCTTAAACCACCCTTTATTAAAAAACATAAACATTTGTAAATATATAAAATTATAAAGTATCAAGTGCTTTTTGCTTCCCAGTACAGTGGAATTCAAAAGTGGCAGGTAAATTTGGTGTTAAATTGTTTGGTGTGTTAGTTTCAGGGCTGCAGAACTGACCAGTTAGTTTTGCAAAAGGCAGCTAATCTCATTCCTCTGACAGGTTTAAACAATCTTGTATCACTTTGGTTTCAGACTTCTTTCCTGCTTCTTTTGACAAACATCAGTGCTTACTAGTGAGAGCAAGGCTGGAGCTGTAGGAACAAGCAGGCTCCCTAGAAGGATGCAAACGGGTGTTTTACAAAGGGAGAGCTTTCCAGTTTCTAATGGGGAAGAGAATTCAGACACTGAGAGAGCTCCTTTGTAGTGTTCCTCAGCATTGAGATCATCTTCTAGCTGGACTGGATAAAGCTAGTCACAGGTTCAATTTGCATCAAGGTTCCTTAATCAGCGAATACTCAGATTGCCTTGAAATACGTATGATGTGAAGCATCACAAAATCCCAACTACCTTTTTTTTTTTTAACCACTTAAGTGTTATAAAGTAAGAATTTCTCAGCTGGTACACCTAGACCTGAACACCAAAGCAGGAGACTACACTGCTCTGGAAGTACTGTAAAATGAAAAATCCAGTTGTAACCACTGTAATTGTCACTGTAACTGAACTCTAAACGGGATCTTTTGTGTCACTTCCCATCTCTTCTAACAGTAAAGAACAGATGTCAGTTGCAGAGAGAACTGGAAGGTGTTAATGTTGTTTCTTACTTGGTCTCCCCCACAAAGCCCCTGCCACCAGCAGAAACTTATGACAAGTCCCTGCACTGAAGGGTCACCTTTGCCAGTTCTTCTGCCAGCTTCCACCATGCCAGGCACTACTGTGTCATTGCCCAAAGAATGATGCTCTATAGGAGAGCATCACACTAATTTAATACTAAACCAGCAAGTTCATCTTCTTGTGGAAAACTTAAACCACTGAAATTGCAAGAGAGGTGGAGAAACAGAATCCCAAGTGAAACAAGTTAATCCTGAATATCTCAGCATTTAGCAGGGAACCAGAGGGGTGAGAAATGCTGCAGTATTTAATTCTGCTGCTTACTGATACTTTCTTTTATATGCAGCACTACACGCAAGGCTTTTCTTCTCTTGTAGGAGAAGACAAAGTGACTCACTGTAACAGACTTGTATTACAGATCACATACTTACACGTTCCTGCTGGAATGGAAGGATGCTCTAGCATCTACTGTCCTTTAGCAAAGAGGCACAATTAGCTCCAACCAGAGTGGAAAAGTTGTTAATGCTGTACAAGAACCCACAGCCCTTAAATAGAAGTTTTCCACTGGGTTCCATCTTTCTGAAAACCTTCACCCTTGATCCACGTACATGAAAAAAAAAAAATGGCTGAAATGTGATGCTACCCTGCACTGTAACATTTCTTCAGCTTGAATCTAGTCAGCTAAAAATTTCAGTTGCGTGCCTTGTTGTCCATTCCCACTTTGACCTTTCTGACAGGACAGCCTTCCTTTAACAGCCCAGATCCCCAAATAAACACAAGACTGAGGGATGCCCAGCAAAGGTGCCATTTGCTCGAGTCCTTGCTTCTTGTGCAACAGGACACGGATATCCCAGTGTACCAGCTCAGGATTGGTCCATGCCCACAAGTCTGAGTCCTTGGCCCTTGGCATCCCCTTTTTGGCCTGTTTAGGATTCAGGAACATCTGCTGTTGCTGTATCCTCCGCCTTGATCAAATCAGCACCGATTGTCTCAGCACGGAGCCGCTTGTAGTCAGTATGGAAGAAGATGACGTAGAAACAAGCCATACCACTGCAGAGGCCAGCCAGCACCAGTACCGGAGCTGTGAGAGAGATACACTTTTAGGCAGTGAATCCAAAACTCCCCATTGGCGCAGAAATATACAGGTCACCTGCCCAAAACAGCACAATCTATCTGACCTCCTCCCAAGGGATACCCCTGAGAACAGGATGCTTGTAGGAGTGTGTGTCTCTCTGTAAGTGTACACGTGTGTGTCTTGGGGGGTGGTGAAAAACATTACAAAAAAGATTGAATCAAACCACTTGAGCTCCATAAGGTCCTCACAGGTAGTGCTTCTTGTTATATCATCTGAGAGCAAAGTGTAAAAAAAATTCACTTAACATGAACTTTTATTAACAACAAATTTGTATTTAAAGAATCTTTTCTTAAGGGAAAGAGAAGGTTTATCTAAAAGACTACACAACAAAGCCTGGAAGTAGTTCTCATTTCACCAGTGTCCCAAATAAACATCTCCACCCCTTTCATCACAGGTTTACCTGTAAGCATCAGACCACAAAATAGGAATGGGTATCTAATCCCAAGACTCAGCTCTGATGTGATTAAATGGCAAAGTGCAGGCTTTCAGAGATGAAGCACTCAAATTGCTATTTGGGGACAGTTATTATGAAGCCTTGATCCCTTACAGTTAGTAGACCTTGTTCTGGGGAGTTTCTGCTCAGGCAAGCAGGATATATTTAATAGGTGATGGTCAGCCTTTGCTTACGGTGTCCCCAGGTGTCAGTATTACATAAAAATGAACCAGCTGAGAGATCAAGACTAGGGTTTAGCCTGCATTGAAAGCACTTATGTACTCCTGTTCATCTCAGTTGCTGTCTCTTCTCCTGACCAGCTAGGAAAGGAAAGGAAATTTGGAGTAAGTCAGAACAAAGCTGTATGAGTATGTTACAAAGGCAGCTGTGTATGCAGGAGCAAGGGAGGTAGCTTTCAGTCAAAGCATTTGTAACCTTGGCCTCTGATATGAAAACCAGCCCTGGTTATGCTACATGGACAGTGTCTTCCCCTCAGAACAGCCACTTTCTAGCTTGATGAAACTCAAGTCTCTGCAGGGTGACTGCAAGAGAAATTTTAACCCACAGTCAGCAGTGGCATTCATGGCACCTTAGAGTTCTTCCCATTTCAGTCTTGCAGGATTGGTTTAGCAGGAGCAGCAAGGAGTGCACCATCGGGTTCAGAGAGGGGGTTAGAAGATACACTACAATAGGAATCAGACTTGCAGGGTTCCTCACACTGACACCTGGAGGAGAGTGGGGAGTACATGGGGTACAACCGAGTGTCCAGCATCATTTCCCAAGGACATACTTACTTGTCCAGTCCAGGGCTCCACCCTGGTCAAGGGCACAGGTGGAGAATGGATCCTCAGCAACATGGACGGTGAGAGCTTGTAGAAGAATCATTAAAATCACACCCTCAATCTGGCTGTGGGGAGAAGCCAACATGCACTTGTTACTTGCCTGAGTTACTAGTGCTCCAGACAAGGCCGCCTTCCCCAGCTGGAAGAGAATGATGCCTCTTTCTGGAGCATGGTCCTTCTAGCAGAGAAAGCTACTATGGGATTCCTGTGGCCCAGGCATTTGGTTAACTGGTTCTGGCCCACAGGGTGTCCAGGCCAACTCCAGATACAGGGCCAGTGTGCCAGGATCACTATATACTCCCTCTGAGGGCGAGCAGGTGTTGTTACACCTGCAAAAAAGCTGAGGCATATTCACTGGGCAGAGACTTGGAAACACCTCTCACTGCAGGACTGAGGATGCAGAAAAGTCAGGCTATGGCTTCAGCCTCCTCCTCATTCACAGCTGGGTGGCAGCAGTCACTAAGTCCACAACCTGTGAGAGACAACAGCCTTCAAAGGCGGTGTCTGCAACCTCTCACTGACTGATGTTTCTTGCTGCTGCATCGCCACCTGACACAAACACATGACACCAGATAACTTGTGTCACAGCTTAGAGCTCCAGCAAGTCATTCCTGCTGAAGTCCAGAGCCAGCCCTAGGCAGGTAAATTTGTGACAGGAAGAACAGTCACTTCCCCATCTGTTGTGACTGATGAGCCCCATGTCCCTCAGCAAAGCACTGAGAACTGACTTGTCCCTGTACTGTTGTGGGTGAATGGCTGCCTCTCTCAGGCATGCAGCCCTGACCTGCTTCAAAGGCAGGTGGTGCTGCACATGGTTAAATTATGCTTTGTGCCAAGCAAGGGAGACCTTCATCCTCCTTGCTTTTCTTCCACCTCTTCCACATAGTCCTCCTTGTTTTAAAACATATAGCTCTTCAGCTTTATGGCTCAGCCAGCCAGCTCCCCCCTTGCCACAGGCATGTGCACAAACACAAGAAAGGCATTAAGCAGGATGGTAAGCACTGATGTCCATGCTCTTCTCTATCTGCACTCACACCCCTGTGTGTGTGTGTATGTGTGTGTGTGTGTTGGAACTCAAGCTCATCTGTCAATTGGATTTGATCTGCCTGCTTACCTTGCAACAAAAATCAGGCCTGTAGACGTGCCCTCTCCCACGGGGTAGGAGCACTCCACAGCCAGCTCCATGGCAATGGGGTAGATGGCAAAACCAAAGAAACCAAAGAGCGAACTGGTGATGGCCAACATGATGGTTTGATGTCTGAACCGAGAAGTCTGTAGTCAAAAAAAGCAAGACCAAAGTCTCAATGTCAGCATTGCTGTGCAGAAAGTCTCTGAATCCTTAACCTGCAGGAATTCTCACGTGACTCACCAGTATATTCCCTACCTGTTCCTGAAATAATTTTTTTTATTTTCAACCCTCTAGAGTCAACAAAAGGCTACAAAATGGAGAGCAATCTGTTGAACTGAAGTACGGAGAGGATCAGCAAAACTATCTGCAAAGCACTGGTGTGGTTGTACTACTGTAACTTGACTCAGTAACTTACCAGGAGTGTGTTCAGCATCTCTCTAGGGCCAAGTGAAACACACACTTTCTTCCCAAAGCAAAGTAACATTTTGGAAATTATGTTTGTATTGGGTTATGTGTGAGAATTCTGGGTTGCTGCAGCTCAGTGATAAGGAAAATCAGTCAGACATGCATTTGTAACACTGGGATTTTAACATCATAAGAGCCAAACCAAAAAGCAAACAAAAAACCACCTGAAACATTTACAAAACCTGGAGATTAGTTTGGTGCCTTGAACAGCCTTGTCTCTAACTCTGGAGAAAAGAGCATGACCTTGTCCAGCCAATGCTAGTAAAGACAAAGTACTTTGCAGCCATGCTGCTGGTACCTCTTTCCTTAACTATGTAGTAAATTCCCACAGAGGAACACGAGGTGTCTGTCCTGGCATGGCAGCAGACCTGGCCCAGTTTGACTGGTTAAGTCAAGAAAAACTCTGTATGTCTGGAATCTAAGTTCAAAGCACAAAGGGAGCAAACAGATTGGAATGGGCGATTTTTGTTCTACTACTTTGAACTAGTAGTTCATCTGTATTGGGATGAAGGTGAAGGAGGGAAGGGGAGAAGGAATAAGTTTGCTTGTTGGTCCTAACACAGCCTCTTGCCTACTCAGTGTTTTAACTGAGTCCAGGCAAGCTGTATTGTATTCAGATCATGCTCAAAACAAATGCCAGAACATGAAAGGGGAAAATGCAAGGTTTGCTTTAGGCACCTTGTCCTACATTGACTAAGGCATTGCATTTGTCTGTCTCTTCCAAATGGAGAAGTCTTGGCCACAGAAGAGGTGTGATCACCCTCTACTGAAAGTCTGGATTTTTCATCACACAAGACAAATGCACAGCTTTAGACTGCTGGGAAAGCAGAAACCTGCACCCTTCTGGGTCCTCTGTGGTGCTGGGAGTTCTGTGTGTCACGGTCAGATTCCTGCTGTGTGATAGCTCCCATTGGCAGTGGCTGTGCTTGAGTGCAGTACTTGTACTCTCAGCCCCATGGGTGTAAAGTCTGCAGGTTGTGCATTCCTCTCCTGGCTGAATTCAAGTGTTCTCTTCTGCCTCTTTTGTCCCCCTCAAGGAACTACTTCAGAACTAGAATGTAACTAGGTCCTTTCTGCTAATGTTACAACCCTGACACCCACCACTGTTGAAGGCAGGTGTTGGGAAAACATGACATTCTTGTTCATTTATGTAAGATAAATACTTAGCAATTCCCTTTCTTTTTTTTTTTTTGAAAGAATGGTCTCGGGAGTCAGAAAGCAAACATGGTGATCCAGCATATGGAAGTAAAATTATCCAATATATCTATATCCAAAATCAGTCTATCTCAGGCTTCACAGTGACTGTCAAATCCTCAGTAAAGGGTTAAAATATTCCTAGCCCAGAGAGATAATCCCGAAGCATAACACACGGCTGAATAAACACTATGACATCAAATGATCTTGGTTTAAGGTGATCATTTATCAGATGGCAACAGAAATAAGCCCATGGGAACAGCACAATGCAAGGGAGAACTCACCACTGCAAACATGATGCTGGCAAGTGCACTCAGACAGAAACTAATCTTGGTGGACTCTATGAACTTCCTTGTCCGGTCGACATACATGCCTAGCAGGAAAGCACCCAACAAACCACACACTGTGAACAGTGCACCATTAAGGCCAGCAAAATCCTGGAGGGCAGAAAAATAAGTAATGAGAAACTAGAGCAGTTAGGAAAGAGGTTTTAATGTCATTGACCCATCTGCCAGCTACCAGTGGTTCACTTACTGAGGGAGGAAAAGCTTCCTTGCCCATTGCTGAGGCCTTCACAGGGCTCTGAGTAGCAAATAACCACAGAGTCCAAGTGCTTCTACAAGTGTGTGGGGACGGCAGGGTGACAGCACTCCCAAAGGATGACAAGTCTCTGTACATCCATCAAGGGAGGCCGGATGCAGAGCAATAGCAGTTCCCTGGCATTAAATACTCCAGCCTGGAGCCACTGGGTTCTTCCCGGGGCAATCAGGTGCTTTGTCCACACTGGTGGCAACAGGCTCAACTGCCTTGGGACCTGCTGCTGTTTATTATCACCCTCCTGGCCCTTTTCTTACCAGGGACCTGCACTGGCACACCCAAATCATGTTAGAGGAGACACCGGCTGTGTCAAAGTCTAATTAGAGAGGCAGTGAGCAGTGGCTAGGATAGGGTACATGCTCTGTTGCCTGCCATGATTGCCCTTTGCTTGTAGCACTTCTTCAGCTCCATAAGAATTCAAACGCAGACAGCAATCCTGAAAGCAAAGAAGCTTTTAACAAATTTGAGTAAACATTTTTCAGGACCCTCAGGGGCACTGGAAGGAAAGAGTATATGGAATAGTTTCTCTGTGCTAAAGGGCCAGAACAAGCCAGTCACACAGAGACAAAATCATGATGCACAAGAAAGCAAGGCTGCAAGGTTGAAGAGGTTTCTAGTTAAAAGCCAATAGAGTGTGCAAAATGTGACCTGGCTATGGAGCCCTGAGCCAGATATCAGATCTGGGAGCTGAAGAGGGGGTGGACAGAGACCAGACATGTAAATGTGTATGCATAACAGCTGGAGAGGTGTTTTAACAGGACGCTCATAGTGATACAAGCAGCAGGACTGAAGTGCAGCCTGCTGAGGGGAAACACCTGAACTGGGGGGGCCTCCTAATAAGCAGGAGGGAGAGAGCAGGAGGAACCAGCTGTGCACATACTGTGCTGAACTGTAAAAGCAGCACCTGGCCGGTGTCATGAGAAGGATGGGGAAGCAGCTGTCACAGTACCACTAGCTTCTGCTGCCTTGGCTTCATGTAAGTGTGTGCAAAGAGGAAAAGGTGTTTGCATCAGCCTGCCTTCAGATTCACTCTAGAGCCTGCTTGGGCCCCATTCTGCTCTGGAGTAGTTGACAGAAGGCTGCATAGACATCAGTGCTCTGGAGTGGCTAAGAAAAAACACAATATTCTTTTTTCCTAAAAAATTGTTCATTTGCAAGTGGGAGCTTGGCCACAGGCAGTAATGAAAGTGCAGGTCATCTATTATACTAAGAGATTGACTGTATTCTGGATTAATGTACTGCTTAATCTATATTAGATAATGTGAGCAAGTAAGATATGAGACTGCAGCATATTCAATTGTCTTCATTTTGCTCAGAGTCCTTTATGAGGGATAATCAATTTTATTGTATCAAAGATGATGTGGACAATGGGGAGAGAAGGAAGAAGACTCACATTTGAATACCCCTTTTCACAAAGGATCTGTTCTAGCAGAGCTGAAAAGCAGGTGAACATCCCAATTCCTCCTCCAAAACACACTGCCAGGATGATGTATGGCTTGTTTCTCAGGAGCTAAAAAAAGAAGTTTAATGTAAGTAAGTGGAGGAGGAAAAAGGCCTGGCTGTGACAGCAAACTTGAGGGAAACTTGAGGGTCAGTGTCTCTGACTGAAAATGCTGACAAGGTAACCCCATGATCATTGACCAAGTATGGCTTTGTCCTGTCAGACAAAGGACAGAGGACAAGTTACAATGGGGACCTTGTAGGGAGGAAGGAGCTCTTCAGTGCGCAAATTCTTCCTTCGCATTGCCATGTGCTATCCTACCTGTTACCACATCTGTTCAGAAGACTCAAGTTGTGTGCTCCTCTTGGATAAGCCCAAGTGTGCCTGTTTGAGCTATCTGAATGGCAGCCAGCCCACAGATACATGGTCAGATAGCATCTCTTGTGGCTTTGCTGTGAGCAGGTTCTGCTCGCTGAGGAAGGAGGGGATCCTGATCTCCTTCAAAGGGCTTTTCATGGCAGGTTTGGGAGAGTGGCATTCAGAGTCTGCTTTGTAAGCAGATCCTTCAGCATCTCCCTGTCTTGCAGGGCTGCCTTCCTCACTCCAGCATGGCAGTCCCTTTGCTGTAACACTTACCATTTTGAGCCCAGTGAAGAATGGCTGTGAGTTGGAATTAGTGGCACTGGCTGACGGAGGCGTTGGTGGGACCTTCTCGTGAATCCCCAGAGTTGCTAGAGCACAGGCTGTTACTGCTGGGACAGCATAAATACCCAGCTACACAACAAAAGGACAAGACAAGTTACCAGTCTTTCCAGCTCCACCACTTCCAAACAAATAAATCAGCTGGACCCAAATCAGCCCAGCTGACTGATTAAAGCAATTTTCATTTACCATCAATGGAATGTGCCTTCCTTCAGGAACTAGTGCAGGTGACAGCAAGTTTGCTATAAGAATGCCCAAGGGATTGGCTGGAATGAAATAAAAGAGAAAATTTTTTTTCATGCAAGCAGTCAGAATCGTGTATCCACCCCTACTGCATGCCAGCACCACAGCTGCAGTGTGCAGCAGTGTAATGAGTAAGGACAAAACAAGGCTTATATACAGAGAACCAGGAGGGGAATATTTGGAGAAGCTGACTGTGTAGTCTTACTGTTACCACATCTGTTGTCTCACCCCCATGAAGTCTGTTCTATAAAACCATTTCCCTTCAACTCCTAACTCCTATAAACTGTTTTATAACTATGGAGTATGATGTCCTCACCCTCACAAGGCTGCCTCAGTAAATGTCAAGCTGAAACGACAAAATTAAGATGGGCGAATCCATGTCATCTGTCCTGGTGTTACATAGCAGGAGTTGCAGAGGTGTTTTTCCTTCTAAATTCCCCTATGCCATTAGGCATGTATATATTGTGTACAGGATTCCCCTGTTCAAGGATGAACAACCACAGCTCTCCTACCCTCTGCTGCCATGACAGATGCTCCTTTCCCTTAATTGTCTTAGTGGCTCTTAATTGCACTTACACTAATATGTCCATATCCTTCTTATATACAGGAATCTACAACTAGACACAGCTCTTCAGATGCAGACATGGGACCTCCCTCGAGCTGTTGCCAAACTCTTTATGAGGGTCACCAGGATGCCACTAGTTTTCTTTGTCAAAAGGCCATGAACAGCATGACAGCTCTCTAAAGTGACACTAGGTCATTCCTGAGACCTTTCAAACCTTTATACTTCCTTTGCAAAGGCCAGGCAGGTATACAAGTTGATCTTTGCTACCAACTACAAAAATCACATGGCAGCAGAGAATCTTGCAGATTTTGTATTGGAGGAGGCAGTTGCATTCTTACGGGGCTGGAGCTGAGCAGTGTGTGAAGCAGCACCCCTGGGACTCAGCTTCGGAACATCCAAAATGGCAGGAGACAATTTGTTAATGTTAAGACAACATTCTGCAAATAGTCAAACAAGTAAACCTGCTTTTGTACTAGTGTGCAGGGATGGGGTTGAGAAAGCCAAACACAACCTGGTGAGTCTGGTGAAGAGCAGTGAGAAAGGCACCCTTATGTACTTTAGCAGCGAAAGGAAAGTTAGGGAAAATGTGGTCTCTTGCTAGATGGGGCAGGAGACTCAGTGACAAGGGACACAGAAAACACCAAGGTATTCAACACCTTCTTCACCCCTTTTGTGATTGGTAAGACTGACCTTCAGCCCTGAGACCAGAGGTAAAGTTTGAAGCAATGAAGATTTACCCTCAATGGAGAAAGATTAGGTTGGAGAACATTAAACAGCCCAGTCACACAAATCCATGGGACTGATGGGACACATCAGTGCTGAAGCAACAGATCATTTCCATTGCAAGGCCATTCTTGGTTACTCTTAAAAAGCCACAGCAATTCCAAGAGGCTCCTGAGGGCTGGAAGATAGCAAATGTCACTCCCATCTTTAAGAAGAACAAGAAGGAGAATCCAGGGAACTCCAGGCCTTTCAGTCTCACTTTGTTCACTGGGAAGGTCAGGAACAACCAATCCTTGCCACCATTTCCAGGCACATGAAGGGCGACAGGTGAAAAGGACAAATGCTTAACTAACCTGGTAGCTTCTATAGAGTGAAATTACTGCTGGATGGATGAGGGAAGAGCAATGGACACTGTCCCCATAACAACCTTGCAGACAAGCTGATGAAGTACTGACTAGACAAGTGGACATGAGATGAACTGAAATCCAGCTGAATGTCTGGGCCCACAGGATTGTCATCATTGACACGAAGACCAGCTGGAGGCCAGCCATCAGTGATGCAGCCCAGGGGTTGATCCTGGAGCCATACAGTTTACCTGGATGACAAGGACAGAGTGCACCCACAGCTAGTTTGCAGATGATGTGACACTGGGAGGAGTGCCTTGCAGATGAGATGGCCATGCTGCCATTCAGAGGTACTGCAACAGACTGGAGAAATAGGCAGAGGGGAACCTTGTGAAGTTCAGCTAAAGGAAATATAATATGCTGCACCTGGCAAAGAATAATAACTCATCTACCAGTACCCCTTGAGGCTCACCAGCTGGAAAGCAGCTCTGCGAGAAAGACCAGAGGAGGTGTGGGTAGGGGGTCCTGGTGGACACACAGCCTTCTGATAAAGAAAACCACCAGAATCCTAGGCTCAGCATTAGGCAGTGTTGTTGGTGGGAGCTGCTCTTTACCCTCTACTCAGCACTAGCAAGTCCACATCTGGAGTACTGCGTGCATTTCTCAGGTTCCCAGTGTGAATGAGACATTAATTTACCGGTCCAGAAAAAAGATGATTTGAGGACTGGAGCTTCTGTCATGTGAGAAGACTCTAAGACAGCTGGGACTGATCAGCCTGGAGAAGCTGCTGGAAAGCAGTTTGGCAGAGAAGGACATGGGGTCCTGGTGCATTGCAAGTTGACCATAAGCCAGCCATGTATCCTTGCAGAAAGGTGTCCAACAGCGTGTTGGGCTGCATTAGGAGGAGCACGTGGAAGATTGTGATCCTCCTCCTCTGCCAAGCCCTGGTGAGAAGCATACAGAGTGCAAGTCCAATGCTGGGTTCCTCGACACAAGGTACCGAGTCAGTGGAGCAAGTCCAGTCAAGGCCCAAAAACATGATTAAAGGTCTGGAACATCTCTCATACCTAAGGAGGCTGGGACAGCTCAGACTGGTCAGCCTGGAGAAAAGAACCTTGATCTGCAATTATAAAGATGGAACCAGACTTTTCTCAGTGGTGTACAAAGTATAATAAAGGAAACTCTACCTGATTATAAACTTCTTTACCATGATAGCTGTTCAGCACTGAAACAAGATGCTCAGATAAACTGCCACACCTCCATCCTTGGAGATAATCAAAACCTGACTCAACCTAAACCTCGTCAACCAGGTCTAGACAACCCTGGTTGAGCAGGGGTTGGACAAGATGATCCCAAGAGGTGCCTTCCAACCTTGCCTGTTCTATAATCATGCTGAGGCATCATTAATAGTCCTATAGCATACCACTGTTGCATTTCTACTCTGTGCTTGGGAAAGTGCTAGCTTATGATGCTGGTGAAATATTACCTGCTTCTAAGTGCATGGAAACAATTAAACAGTTTCCAAGGAGATGGATTACATTTTCTCACTTGGAGTAAAATGCAACTGGGCATTGTAGGGGACTGCCTGTAAACTAGTCAACTGTTTCCATGAACTATCAACATGCTGAAGCAGTTCCAGAGGAATAGATGAGGGTTGAAAATGTGAGCATTGGGCTAAATTCGAAAGGACTGAGACCACTTGAGTAATTACAGGGTTTTGGTTGCCTTGTTTTCCCGGGAAGAGCAATTACATGAACCTAGATTATGAATGGAAAGGAGGTCACTGGAGTTACTCAACTCTACATTATGATCCAGGGGTCCTGGTGGACTAGCTTGCAGTACTCCGCAGTGGGGCTGTGTGTTTTGTGGTCAGTGGTGCTGATGCACTGAAACTCTTCAGGGTGCAGAAAATGACATACCAAGAGACCTCAGTACATGAAGACTCCTATGGATGAAGCAGAGGTCACTTCAGTGGACCCAGGCAACTCTTTGTACTTCTGACACAGAATTTCTTGTGATCTTCACAGGAGATGAGTTCTTGGCCCTGCACTGCTTCTCTCTGAGTACATCTCTACAAGTGATGGGTAGAACAAACACTCAAGAGCTGAGTCATTAATCATTATGACAGCTGAGTCATAGTAATTTCAGCTGCTCAGCAGGATCCTGGGTGCAAGGTTTATATTTGTCACAAAAACCCAGGGAAGCCTATCCATAAGCATTACCAGCAGGAGGCTGTAGGGCCAGTTTCTGTATGCAGCACTGATACTGACAGTACCGGAATGCTGAGTGCTGCTCTGTTAATTATACAGGGAGTGGGCACTGATAAATTGGAGCAGAATGACACAAAAAGCTCAAATGAGCAACAGGAAGAATGGAGACAAGTGGAAAGAAGCAAAGGGAAATTTGGCTGTGAAGTTGCCGGGTGGGAGCTATTCAGTCTTTCAAGACAAAGAAGAGAAGAGCTGATTCTGTCCAT
Organism: Dicrurus megarhynchus; assembly: GCA_013399195.1. NCBI lineage: Eukaryota > Metazoa > Chordata > Aves > Passeriformes > Dicruridae > Dicrurus > Dicrurus megarhynchus. The sequence continues at coordinate 208,492 of VXAD01001918.1, read as the reverse complement.
AACTACCTGACAGACAGGTGCAACAAGACTGAATAGATGGGGCATAAAGAGCATCGAGATGAGAAGTAACATGTTGACATTTGCCATGAGGTAATTAACCACTGGGTTACATGACTGGGGCTGTGGTAGATGCTCCTTCCAGACAATATTTAAATTTTCTTGAAATGAAATCCTGATGTTGTACAGCAGGCATTATGGGTGTAACCAGGCATTATTAATGGAAGCCCTCCATAGAGCAACATGCAAGTGTTGCAGCAGACAACAACCACAGCCCATTCAGCCTGCACTCTGACATCCCAACATGGCAAACACTGAACAGCTTCAGGCCTTGGGATTCCACTGTTCCTTGCTCTTCAAGTTTGTTCTTTGTCCTAGTTAGATCCATTTGGTTCTGTAAAGACTGAGGATGCTATGTGAACAAAATGTTCTTCGGCTTCTCTGGCTGCTCTCTCACTTAAAAAGAGCCCATTGTTTGCAGGCTGGGGTCCTTCAGGGCAGCACTGAGTGCCCAGTGGTCCTTGGTAGTGCTTGTATCGTGCCACACTGACAAAAGATCTCCTTGTCCAGCAGGGAAGGTGAAGGTCTGTCTCAGTGCTGGAAAACCAGGTGAGTCATCGTGTCCACCCTATTCTAGGAAAAGCAGCGCAAAAATAATTTATTCGTTCTGAGGACAAATCCATTCTTGCTAAACAATAGTGCCCATGCTCCAGTCTAGCAGCAGCATTGGGAAAGCTGCATAGGGGAGCTCTTCTTTCCCCATGCTTAACCCTTCCTTACAGCTTCAAGGCAATGGAGAGGGAAGGTGGCTGCTGGCTGTTTTGAGGGAAGGACACATGGGGCTGCCACACACATGTAGGTACCATGAGACTTCACAGCTGGAGCCAGTGAACCAGCCCAGTTTCTGGAGCACCTCTCAAGTCCTTGGAAAAAAGAGGAAGAGATTTCTTTGGCTGCTGGGTAAAATGTCACATGAAAGGAGGAAACACGTCTATCAAGTGCAGTATCCTGTCTCTTATCTGTGCCCAAAGGAGCCAAGAGAGTAATGTGATTTAGAGCAAGCTTATCTGGTGCCTCTTCTCCAGCTTCCCAGCTTCCAGGCACTTAGTAATGCAGGTGTGCTTTCTGCCTGGATAGTCTTGCTATTTAGCATCCCCAACATGTTTGTGTGGACAGGCAAGTATATTTTATCTGTGTGTGCATACATACCAATTAGGAATACATGCTCAGCCTTCCTACTGGATGAACTGGTGGCCAAAATTGTCACAGCAGCCTCACCTCACCTATATCCTAGTTACAGACTTTGGCAACTGTGACCATTGGCACTACCATGCAATTTAAGACACCTTCCTAAGAAACTGCAAAATTAAGGCCACTAAAGACTTGGTAACATTAAGGGCTGTCCTCAACTTATGTGATATTTAGGCAAAGATGACAACCTGGTCCTGGAAGAGAGGAAGTAGGTTAGGAGTCTGGGTGGCTTATGCTCAATACTGCACCTGGATGTGGCTTAGACCCACTTCTTGTTCCCCTGTTTTGCTGCACATGGCTACAAGACTCCTGGGTGGAGCTGTAAGGGCAAATGGCTGTAGTACAAAGGACTTCCTCAGCCTGCTGCCTCTGGAAGGCAAACAAAGTGCTAGCAAGTTCTGTGAGGCAGCAATGTTACTTTGCAGCTATCACTTACACATTGATGCAATCATATTTGCTGTCGCTCTCTGGTGGTCTGGGAACCATAGTGCTGCCAGCTTTGTTGGTGAAAAGATGATAAGAGGCTGTGCTAATGCACAGAAGCATTGCCCAATGAACAGGTACCAGTAACTCTGGGAACCCAAGCTCAGGAACTTCAGAACGCTGAACATCCGGGTGATGCTACCAACCATGTTCAGCCATGCACTCAAGACCACCTGCAGTGAGCAGAAACAGCCAGGGTTTGTGTGCTGAAGCCTGAAGGGCAGAACTTAATACAACAGATTAGCATGAGCAGGGTCTCAAATGCACCACGAGACACTGGGTGTTAGTAATCACTGCCTGCAGACCATCCCCACCCCTCTTAGCCACTGCAAGATGTTCCTGATCCTACCTCCCTCCTTAGGGAGGCAGGTGGCTGTCTTAGCCCCATACAAGAACCACACTGATGAGAAATCCAAAGTTCACTAATTACACCTTGTTGGCAAGTTTGCACCATCACCCATGTTTTGCTGTGACAATCCAAAGATCATGGCAATGAATCATCCAGCTTATGGATCTTGCAAATGCTCTTCTATACCATTAGCATGCTAGTGTTTCAATGCCACATTCCACAACACAATTCTGGGATTGTGTAGAGATCCCAAGCTGGCTCAGCAGAGACCAAGCTCTGACCTGATAGGGGTCTCTTGCTTGCACTCTGCCCTGTTATTCCTTAAACTGGCCCTGCCAACAAAATTGTGGTGCCAACACTTTTCCACAGCAAATCTGACTCAATTATAGAAAACTCTTCACAGAGTCAGCTCACAGGATCCGTCCCTGTCAGTTGGCTAAGACAACGAAAACTAAAGCTGGAAAAGCCAAGCAGGAATGCAACTTTATTCTGACTTTTCCCACTGCTCTCTCTACCATCACCACAGAGGTGATGTGACAGCTGTTACTGAACTAGGACAGAGCTTTCAATGTGCTAATTCTCTGCAGCATTTGGCAAGACTCCTATTCAAAGCATGTATGTTAGTGCTTTGTGCATCTCTTGCTACCTCTAGGTGAAACTTCCTCAGAGAAACAGAAGACTTCAACTCACAGCACATCGGAGCCCCACGCTGTCAAGGACCCATGTTGCCACCAGACCAAATGGGATCGAGATGAGGAGGTACACCATTGAGAGCCAGTTGACCGTCTCCAGGGAAATGTGGAAGTAAGCAGCTGTCTTATCAGCCACAGGAGCAAACGTCAGCCACAGCTGCAGAATAGAGACCAAACATGGGTAAGCGTGAACAACTCCAATGGAACAGAAATTCAGCATCCTCTCAGAGTTGTGAAGACGCTTGCTGTCTTAGTCTCTCCTTGAAATTAGGATCTTAAGGCTGGTAATAAAATTTCAAACCCTCAGTGTCTGCAGTTACTTGGCCCAGCGCACCCCATCCATTTCACTGTCTCATCCCCAATCCCCTAGTCCTGATGCTGGAGGCTGGCAAAAGCAGAAGTCAACGTTGAACATGTTGGCCCTGATGCACTTACTTACCTGATGTAAACCACATGGAATCCTTCTGTGTTAGCATAAACAAAATAGCAGCTGCCACCTCCTCTCTGCAGCTAAGGTCCTCTTAAACTTGGACTGGTATTTTCAGTTCCATTTGTAATGCCTGGATGTCGCCTCCTAAGAAAAGCTTTACAATGTGTCAGCCAAGAGATACATTATCCCCTGCTTTCCTATACACACTCAACAGTTAGAAAAGGACCTAGAAATTGCATTATTTAATGTATCAGAACACATAACAAGGAGAGGTACACACAGAAGAAGTACTTCAACAACTATCCACATTTTTCTTCCAGTCCTATATCTGAATACAGCTCCCTAAACCTCGTGTTACACACTGATTTCACAGCTCCTGTGTGCTTCTGGTTTCTTACAGGAATGACGAGACCTGCTTGATCCTACAATCAGGTTCTGAGTTCACATCCACGAGGAAGAAAATGAGATACTACAAATTAGAGGATGTTTATGTAAATTCTTTGCCAAGATGCGTCCTGGTGCTTTTTAAAAAGACTTGTCTAACCTGTCAAATGGCCTAACCATCCAATAATGTTGATGTGAGTTACTCCACTGTTAGAAGATGATCTTGCTGCTGCTGAATACTCAAGGTTATAAAGTTTGCAGAAATGTGAACAAAAACTTCAGTTAGAGCTTTCTACAAAAGAACTCCAGCCACTGTCGCTTTCCAGGTATTCCCGTCTGTCATCACAAGCTTCCTCTTCACAGCCTGCATCCTGCAGCCAGCATCAGATGTGGTGTTTACGTGTAACTGAAAAAGGCTTGTGTAATCTCAGAGGAAGGCGTGTCCCAACAATCTGCTTGTTATTTCCAGTGTTCCTGGTTTTTTTTTCTTACATGCTAGGGACCATTAAAACTACCACATTAGACAGGAGCAGAAGGGGAGATGGATTTTTCTTCTCCCTACAGTCACTGTGTGAGAATAGCCACATGCATTCTTTTAGCTAGGCTTTTATTCTAGCAGGGATGCAATGAGTAAATGGTAGTAACAGAGCAATTCTGAATATATTATCAGCAGCCTTGCAAGGACTCCTAGCATCAGTCATTTCTTCTTCTCCATAAGGAGTTGCTATGCCATGTCTCCTGCATTCAGCTCAAAGCTCACATCACCATGCTGGGCTCAGACACACCTATGTGACATTCGTCAGGGGTTTGCTAGGGGATAGATTTGGTGTTTACTCAGCTTCTACAGTCAGGTGAATGAAGATGCTAGGTGCTGAAGGAACCTGTACTCTTAGACAACAAGGAGGCTAATTCAGGTCACCTCCCAGACTTCCACCAGACTGGGATAAGACTTTAAATGTTTAATTCTAATGTAACTGTTTAGATGTTACAAGCATTACTAAGGCATGAGGATTAGTTTGCTTATGGGATGCTAAACTGCTGCTAAAGAAACCCCAGCTGTGTATTTCCAGCAATAGCAATTCTGGGTTCCTCAACGCCTTCCACACGGGGATGGTGGTGATGAAACACTGTACCAGGAAACAGTAATTAAAGAGATTATGCATTTTGTAAGCCAGCTTCAGGTACATTTTCACTGCTCCTGCTCCTCTACACAAGATGCTCAACCATGCATTACATCATTAGCAAAGTGATGCCACAAGCCAGAGCACAGCATTTTGTGTTCACTGACTGTATGCATCTAGGTGATCTGGGATCAAGCACTGCCACAATTCCATTAGACCTAGTAAAACCATTTCTTGCAGAAAACCAAGCATATGAGCTGCCCCATATTCCTATCCTGAGCCAGAGCTCCAGTTCTAGCATATCCGTCTGAGAGCATGGAGGGTGGAAAGTTGCAGCCTTTCCAAGACATAGCTTTTCCCTCAAAACAGGAAGTGGGTTTATTTATGGGTCTGGAGAGAAAAAGTATGTTTCATTGTTTACCATATGTTGCTCTAACAGAGAAATTCAGAACTGGACAATGGAGCTCAAGCTGCAGCTGTAGTCAAAGAGGCCACCAAATGCCCCTGTGACAGAGGCAGCACTGTGGAGTTTTGCCTACGCAGGGAAACAGTGAGTATGCCACCTTCTGCTTTTGGTTTTCCCAGTTATGGTAACTTCACCCACAGTAGTTAGTAAGCTCTTCTGCTGGGAGCTAGAGTCCTTATCCTCCACGTTTTTCTGAAACTTTGCACTGCCAACGTTGGTACTTACGCAGTGGCTGCCCTACTGTAAGTCCTGTCAGGTGGAACAGGTAAAGAAGATGCAGCTCTTTCTTAGTGAGGTTGAAGTCCTGTAAGCTCTAAAGATGGAACAGCCAGTGTGATAATATACACCGTTTCTTCTCCAAAGGCAGGAATTTTAGTTCCTACACTCCTCTCCTGAGCTCAAGCTTTAGAAATATGTTCATCTCACTGTGGTTTCTGGGTTTAAAGATAGCAAAAGCTCCAGTGCATGCTAGTCTGGTCTGGAAGACATACCTCAGCACACACTCTTCACTATGAAAACTTGTGCTCAGCAGCTGAGGAAGAGAACAGAAGGGTCCCTGAAGATCCATAAGCCTGTTCTGGCTTGCACTGGAGTACTGCTGCAACTCCCACTGCACACAGCTGGCTGACTGGGGAGCCATGCCCCCACACTAGAAGAAAAGAACAGAAGTGTTTTCCACTCAGAGTCTACATACATCCTCAATTACAGGAGGGCTCCCTCCACACCTTCTTTAACAATGAAGCTTGTAGGGCCACGGCACTGACACTCAAACTACCTGACTACTACTGATGTTGGGAATGGTATGGGCTCCACTTTCAGCTCTCTTGCCCTCTGCTTTAACCTTCTTCTAGGTGACATTTTAATTCTCCTGCACCTCCCAATTCTGCCAACCCCAGCATGCTTTCTTTCATGTACCCGAACACTGCTTACAAGGTGACACAGGATGTCTTTCTGTGACATGCATGCTGCCTCCTTCTCCCCTGAGACAGGACAATGAAGCCCTTACAGCTGAGTCCTCATCTTCAAGGTTAGAAGGGCCACACAGTTTGGAAGCAAATAGCCCCTGGGCTCAGCTGAAGGCACCCATGCTGACACAGGAGTCTAGGATGTTAGGACAGAGGCATGATCTTCAGAAAAGGCCAGATCCTTGCCAAGATGTCTCTTTTAGCCTCTACAGCTCTCAGGAGAAGCAGCAGGAAAAAAGAGCAGCAGCTGTGTGCGCACGCGTATCTACAGGGGCACTGCTGGAGCAGACAGGTGTGGGTGCGGAGCGTGTGCACCCTGCCCTGGAGCATGCCAGGCACCACTTGTGCAGGTCTCCTTCCTCTCCCAAGTACACTAAGTGGTGGTGTAAGTCCTCCAGTTGGTGAGTCAGGAGCCACTTGGCCAAGTGTGAGCCAGCTCCAACCCCCTGCTCCTCCCCAGCACGCTCATGCTGGTGAACACAGAACTCAGCAGTAAACACTCTCGGTTTCATTCTTCTGTCTTCCTTCTGTGTCCCCAGTGCTGAAGCAAGAGAAAGTTTCTCCTGTGAAACACAAATTTCCCACCTGTTCAGCTTCACAGGAAGGAGGGAAGAAGGAAGGAGCTATTTGCTTCAACGGTTTAATGCTAGAGCAGCTGTGAGCACACCATGAATACTCTTAAACATTAAGCCTTCAGATTAAAAAAACCACACTCAAAACCACAGCATAAGTTTGGCAAAACAAATCTGGGGAGAAACCACAGGCAGAGTTATGTCACCCCCCCATAAGCAGCGCTGCAAGAGACAGCTGGGGATAAATCATCTAAGCTTAGCTATGGTCAGAACATCCTCTCTGCCCAGGACTTTGGGCAACAAGTGTATTATGCTGATGCCTGCTTACAGCCTTCTTAACATAAGGCAGAGTTTCTTACACCGTATTGTCAGCTAAAAATAAGCCCTATTTAGGAAATGAGAACAAATTCCTTTTAAGGTAGTACCCACTTTGTGCAGCAGGGAGAGACAGAGGCTTTTAAACTCAGGTCAGTAATAAAGGCACAAGTAAGGGGCTATTTATCGTCGGTGTAAAAGCCTCTACATCATATTAACCCCACTCTGCTCTGGTTAATGAAGGGATTTCACACAATGAAGTGGAGTGGGAGGATATAGGGAAGAGTGCCCCTTTCATCACCACATGGTCTGGTCTGGCTTTGCTCAATCACACTCGAAACCAGACTGAACTACGAAATACTCCTTCCTCAGCCTGCCCTTTCTGCACGACCAAATGTGCTGTCCCTGCAGTTAAGCTGCTTCTACCATGTCTTCCTGACACTGACAGTCTCCCCCACTCAGTACTATCTTCTGATTGCCACTTTTATTGACACCAAAGGCCACTAATAGAAAACTGCACGTATATGGACAAGACTGGGGAATACAAGGCATCATTCTGGAAGCTTGGTCCAACAAATGAGGTCCAAGTCAGACAATCCAAAAGTCATATGTCCTTACTGTAAGCATTTGCAGATAGCCTGACAGAGGTGTACATAGAACAAAGCGCTGCATGCAACAGCTTCACAGGAACTGAGGACACATCTTAACTTGCAGGGCAATTTTTCACACCACAGAACTGGTAAATTAATCTTTTCATCTGGAACTTTTAAACAGCAACCAACCACTTTGATTTCATGGACTTTCAACCACTCCCTCCATTTTAATGTGATTTTTATCAGGAACATTTAGGAGAAACTTTAACGTCAGGAAATGTTTGCTTACAACTTTATATGTCAGCATAGTTGCCATTCCAGATCTCGGCAATGGCTTAGAAGCAGTAATTCCACTCTAGGATATTATTAGGCGTACAGTTTTGAAGTGCTAAAGTTCTGGCCTAATTTCATTCCACGGAAAAATAATACTGTGGGCAGTCAGGAAGTTGTCAAAAGACAAAGGAGACAGAACAGGTCAGTATTCCAGGGCTACAAAGTTTTCAGCAACACACTGAGGACACAGTAATACTTGCAGATGTACTGAAAGGATCTGTTTAAGAAACCCTCCAGTTTCACTGTTAAGGTTTCAGCAAAGTCAAAATCTGACAAGACATCCTGGAAAAGGCTTGATACAGCTTCCTTCCCCCATGCTGTCACTGTCCACTTCTAGCAGGGTGGGTTTATTTCTTGCCACATAATGTTCTTCTGCTGTGCCAATTTAACTGCAAGCAAGCTGTGGGGCTTTTCTGCAGTACACTTTTTTACACTCTTAAAGGATTTTCCACTGAGAAGGTGCATTCATTTTTTTTTTCCATATACAGCCAAATTCTCACCATGTTTTTCCATTTCTCTGCACCAGTACTCTTGCATCATGGAATACCTAATCTTCCTTCAAAGCATTTAAATGTTTGCAGGTTGCAGTGCTTGATCTTGTCTGCCAGACAGCCTGCATTTACAGCATGGTAATCCTCAAAAACATGAATAATTCTACATCAGTCTGATAATTATCAACAATGTTCTCAATAACTTGATAAGCAAAGATCTGGGCTTCTTTTTCATATACTAGGCCTTGATAAGAGGAAACTTTATGGGTTTATCTCTGTAACTACTGAATTTAAATCTATTCAACAGGTGGGGTATGATCTGGCATCCCATTTTTTGGAGTCTCTCAGAATAAGGCAGTAAGAGTAGGCAAAAAGAACTTCATACAACCATTTGTTTAGTGCCAAATTACTCCCATAGTGTTCTGTATATGCAACAGACCCCGAAAGAATACTTGCTTCTCTTCCTGACCAGATAAATCTGCTGCCACAAGCCAGCAATGCAGCAGAGTTAACTCCTGTTCCTCTCCCACGGCGTTTCAACACTGCTCTGCTATTCTCAGGCTAGAAACATGTGACCCTCACAGACGATGAATACTTTCTGTGTCTCCCCATGGCCTACGAAGTGCACTCGGCAGCAACTTTTGCTGTGCTCCAGGACACATTTTGCTTCATCCCAGCCTGGCTTGACGCTGCGGCACTTCCTGCTGTGCTCTTGGAGATCACACACACCCTCCCGCCCCATCCTGCCCTTCCGTCACCACCCCTCGGTGCCCCGGATCCCACCGGTCAGAAAGGAAAGCGTGCAGGCCAAGGTCGCAACCAGAACAACAAAAAGTTCAAAAGTAAAAGCCGCCTATTCCTTCCATAAGTCACGGCCAGGCTGAGGCTTCTCTGAGCTGCGCGCGTACAACCGAGTCCCGGTGCTCAAAGGATGAGGAGGTGGTTTTGAGACAGGGCACTGGGGCAGAGCCCTGAAGATTGCCTGGCTGCTTCTAGGAAGAAACAGGAGGTGGTTTTGGCTCCGGCGAGCCATCTCAGCCCGTCTTCCCGCAGCAGCAGCAGCAGCAGCCAGAGCTGCTCTCCAGATCTGCTGCACGGCGAGGCAGCAAGGGAGGGCTGTGTGCTCTGCCTGCTCTGCGCCTCCGCCTGCTGCTCGGGCACCCGGGACTGCCGGCGCCCGCCCCTTTCCCTTTCCCCCGGAGGAGCGTCCCAACCCCAGGCCGGCTGCGGGAGCGGCTGCCCGCGGCCGCACTCACCATGGCGTTGGAGCAGTTCAGCAGGCACACGACGGCCAGCAGGAACCACCGCCGCCGGTACGTCTTGAACTCGGCCGGCAGCCCCACGCTGCGCTCCCCCAGCAGGCTGGCCGCCTCGGCACCCTCCATCNCCCCGCCGAGCCGCGTCTGCCCTGCCGCGCTCCTCAGCGGGGAAAAGCCCCGGCGCTCCGCATGGGGGCTGCTGAGGGGCGCGGGAAGTGGGGCGCCCTGGCGAGGAGACGCCTGTCCTGCTCGTGTGTCATTAAAGCGACAACATCAGCATCGCCGCCGTCACCAATGCCCGCTGAGGGCTCCGCGTTACCGTGGGAGTCACCGTTAGCTCTCGCCTCCGGGCAGCACCCGAGCGGCAGCTGCCGCGGCTGGGGGTGCTGGTGGTGGCATGAGGAGGGAGAAGCCTTGCAGGAGCAGCCCTCTCCGAGGGGTGATCTCTTACTGGAGTAGAAAAAGGACTAGAGGAGAATAAAGGGAGAACGTTAAGACCCACAGGCGTCTGTCGGCCACAGGATATATAGTTTGGTTATGGATTTGTATGACTGGTTTTGCTGCAGACAGCAGTGTTTTCTTTCCCCGATGCAGAGACACCCACACGAGCTGTTACCTCCTACTCAAAAACTCGCCAAGGGAAAATGCCAAGAGTGCAAAGGAAAAGCCTCCCCTGCTTCCAAACAAGACCTGTGACTTCGGGTCAGTTGAACATTGGTCGTGCCTTGATGTCTTTACCCCAACTCTGAGATTTAATCCCCCTCACACACCCACCACACACCAACTGCTTGGCTTCAGCAGTACTGAGCTGACAGGCCAATGGATTCCAGAAACGGCCCCAAAATACTAACATCCACCATGTCACCTCTTGCTCAGCCCTTTGAAATCCTTGTGCCATTCCTTACCACAGCCTGCTAGGAGCACAACACCCTCTCAGTAAGAGGCTGGGGTCACTTACTGTTAAAAGGACTTTATGCTGAATGCTTTGAACATATTTGGAAGAGTGGGTAAGGAAGGTGATCCTGCATGCCCGTATTCTCTTATGAACATTTTCTTATGAATTTTAGCTGAAATTTTCTGGGCTGGGAGAGGATTAGGGATTGGGGAGAGGAAAATGAGGGAGAAGAAACTATCTCTAGCCCATGTCAAGCCTGTTGTTTCAGGGTAGAGAGAAGCATGGGTTATTTGTGCTAGTGAGCAAGCTTTACTGACTGATAGATTGTACCTTCTCGTTTCTCTCAGCTGGCATTAGGGGTTGACATTTAGTAAGAGCAGTTGACATTTTGTAACAGCAAGTGGGAATATAAAGGTAATATTATTGATTGACATGGTCCTCTGTCTACAAATGCCTGACCTCGTTTGCCCGGTGTGTGAGCTGCTGACAAATGTACACTGCGGTTTGTATGTTGTAGGCTGACGCACAGTGACTTCTGCCCTGCGCTGGAAAGACATGCAGTGATCTGGGTTGTGTGCATGAGTGAACTGCCCTCCTGATCCAGCAATGCTGTCACGTGGGGAGAAACTTGTACATCAACATGCTAGAAAGAGGACTTGTGGGACAGCAGAAAGGCACAGCAGCCAGCGCTCACCAGAAGAACCGTCATTCCCCTCCTCACCCTGGTCTCTCCTGGCAGACAAGCCCTGTGTGAAAATGAACTTCACTAAGGCTCTGTCTACATGATCATCACCGTGCTCACTCCTTTTTCTGCTTAAAATCTGTTATCATTAAAGATATCTGAATAATGCTGTCAGAAACCAAGATCCCATGTGAAATTCCTTTCCTGATTAATTTTGTTAAAATATGTTAAAAGCTCAAATTGCACGTGTTTGTAGGACTGATCAGAATCAAGTCTGCCCTATTTAGCCCCTTTCTGTATTATTTGTGTCAAGATAATATGGCGTGCTGTTTTCTACTTGAAATAGGGTCCCAGAGCAAATTGGAGCTGGATGGGGAGGGAGATGCCTTCTGTGAGAGCTCTGTTGCTTTGGGTGCAGACATCAGAAATCCAGGGTCAAAGAGGACCACAGAAAGGGAAAAAGACAATGCAGCAGGAGAGAACCGCTTTGCTGCTTGGAGCAGAACAATTTACTCCCACACCTGGGAGTAAAATAAATCTTTTTCTCCACTCATCTTCTAGATGTATTGCCTTGCTCTATGTACCCTGTGAGGACTGGTTTGGGGCTGCAGGAGGGTAAGAGTACTTAGAGCAGCTCTTTGCAACCTCATTCCTCTGCTCTATACCACATCCCCTATGAACAGGGGCACCATTCGTACTGACAGCACAACAAGGACAGCAACAGGATTAGTGTTGAAGGAGAATGGCCTCATCTGCCCTGCATCTTCTCATTCTTTCCTGGTGCTCTGCTTCTTCCTTCCTTTCTTTCCAGTGTCACCCTCTCTTTTGCATACCTAAGCACATCCTGTCCCTATTTTCATCCTCCTTCTTGTTTCTAGGATCAGGAAGCATAAGCCAGATGTCTGCTTCTTAGCTAAGCAGTTTTTTGTTTCGTAGGTACTTGTGCTGAGATACCTGTAGCCTCTGATGTGTGAGCATATCCAATATACACTGAACATATCCAACTATGCAACTGATACACTAAGTATGGGAAAGAAAATTTTCAGCAATGGAGTAGTTGAAGTCTCTGTACCTTGGTTGAAAATGAATGTGAAATAACTTAATCTTGGGAGAGAATTCTGCACTCATAGCACTTTTCCAGTATTCAGCCCCCATGATGGTAATTACAGGATCATCCAGTTCAAAGCAGAAATTGTTAAGAGAGAAGGGAGTACCCAAGATTTGTAAATGCTCATGGTTGAAAGAAAGTCAGAAGGTCCACAAAAGCTTACAAAGTTTTATTAGTAAATGACTCTTGGCATGTAAATTGGTATGAGCACATGGCACTGGGTTTGGGTAATGGGGTAGGGTGAAAAGGAACAGAGGGATGAATTGAAGAGGAGGAGAGAGAGTGAAAGGAAAAAAAGGGAGAAGGTGAGATCACCAGTCCTGGCTCTAGCATTGATCCAGCTGATGGTATGTTCAGGGTTCTGGGAGTGCCTGCCCACCTGCGCTTTATGGGGGTACCTTTTACAGATAAATCCCCCATCTTGGAGATCAGTTTCTCACTTTCTATGCAAATCAGGAATCCTGTGCAGTCCATTCCTCTAGACCTTTCTGGAAATGGGTCATAAGGCTTCGGGGATCTTTGATGGTCTTGATCCACTCTTACAGTCCATGACCCCTTCTCAGCCTCATCCCTGCACTTGCACTTAGCCCCCTAGGATTCTACAGCAATGAAGTCAGACCAGTTTGCTTAGGACTCAATCTGGTCTTGAAAACCCTCAGCAATGGAGACTGCACAACCTCTTTGGGCAATTGATTCTGCTGCTGGATCAGTCCTAGGATAGATGCCACAACACAGCCCTCAGACAGCATACAAATCATTAACTGTAACCCTCTGGCCTCATTTAAAGTTGGATCAGTTGGCTACCCATCCAGACCATAATGTCTTAACTTAAATACAAGAACACTAGTAGACAGAATTGAAAATGTTGCTCAATTCATGGTAAATGACATCCATTGCTCTCACCCATCCACAAATCCCACAAATCTTTTTTTTATCAAAAAAGGACAATCAGGCATGTTCACAGTTACGATTTATCCTTGGTGAACCTGTGCTGATTATTCACAGTTGTCTACTTCTTATTCATGTGTTCAGAAGTATCATGTAAGGGAACTTGTTTTGTGTTTTTTTTCCCAGGGACTGAAGTGTGACTGGACAATCTGCAGTTGCTTGGGCTGTTTTTTCAGTTCTTTTTAAGTATAGGTGATACACTTCTGCAGTTGGCAGGGGTATCCATGGCTCCTCAAAGATGATCAAAAGGGATCTTGGGGCTGGCATCAGACAGCTCTCTCAGCATCCTTGGACACAGCCCTTGTGTTTCCATGGACTTGTATAAGCCAAGTTTTCCCCAGCAATTTCTCACTCACCCACTCATGGTCATCTCTGCCCTCCATGAATCCCAGGTCTGAAGGCCTGGGAGACCTTGCTGTATAAAGAAGGCATTGAGTTCCTTAGGTTTGACTGTGTCCACTTTCAGTGTATCACCCAGCCTACTCAGTGACCAGATGCCATTGTTCAGCTACTTACCATTTAGCAGCTGAAGCTCTTTTTGTTACTATTGACATGCAAGTTAACATTCCAGCTGAGCTTTTACTTTCCTGACACCATCCCTACATGCCCAGGCAATGTTAAATTCCTCCTGTGTAGCCCATCCCTGCTTCCATCTTCTGTATATTCTTCTTTTGCACTGGAGTTCTGCCACAATTCCCTACTTATCCAAGCTGGTCTGCTTATTTGTCTGTTTTTTTCCTGAAAACTGAGATGGCCTGTTCTTACACTTGGTTGAAGCTTCGGAGATCTCATCACTGCTGGAAAGAATGACAGAGTGAAAAGCAGCTCCTTCACCTGCTGTGCAGTGAAAGAGGTAGGGAACAAGGTGTCCTGAGCTGCAGAACTAAGAAGTCAGATACCTTAGGGCTGCACCTTTGGGTTGACAAGCACTGAGTAAGTTGCAACCCTTTCATCATGGTTGGGGCATTAGTAACACCGTCCTGCATGGATCATCTGCTTGCTGCTGACACTGCAGGTTTTCTGTGCTGGGGTGCTAACAGGTTCTTCTCTCTCTTTAGCCACAGGTTTTCATGAAACTGTAGAGACTTTGCTGCTGTTGAGAATGCTGTCCCTCTGTCATGTATCATTAAAACTTGGTAACATTTAAAAAAAAAAGAAAGAAAGGGGAAATAAATAAGCAAATTTACTAGTTTTGTGCATTCTATATTATCTAAGGAGCCCACATGGTACCTAAAAGTGTAATTAAAGGCCATGCAGGCTCATAAAGTAGGAAATGTGTGTATGGGGGTGGAGGTGAAATTAGGATTGCTCAAGGAATTTTTATTCTGGCATCTCCTAATGTTTTAATGTTTAAATTAGCAAGTCTTAATTAATTGTCATTACGTAAAAATATGGGGAAAAGTGCTGTTGTTACATAAACGGATCCACTGTCCATTGCTGTTTTCTTGCTGGGTCTCAGAAGCATAAGGAGGTTTCCCCAGGGAATCCTAAATTTTGTTTAATCTGGAAGTTTTAATGCTAATTAAAGTGTGTATTTGTTTGGTTTGTAGCAGAGAGGGCTCTGAAGACTCATTCTGCAAACCTGAAGGCCAGCAAGCACACTGTTTGTTTCCACAGTGCACTCTGGAAGGTGAATTGGGAGACACTAGTTAAATCTTTATGTCAAAGACTGCCATGGTTCAAGTCTGAGACCCTTCGTGGAGCAGATCATACATTAAAAACAACAGCAACAATAAAAGATTTTAAAAGGGAGAGCAATTGTTGAGTGCACAGAGCAAACTAGCAGCAAAGTATCTCCCAGACTGCAAGAGAGTATTGGATATGCAAGTTCCTCATTACTGGCAGGTATGGAGAGGAAACAGGAATGCAGAAGTCACTGCACTGGCATGTTTGCATGCTGAACCACACACTTTCCTGCAGACATAGATTAGCTGCTTGCTTCGACAAACAGACCAAAACAGGCCAGTCAAATCACAAAAAATACTACAGGAGACAGCAAAATGCATGTCCAGCACTCCGGGTGGCAAACCAGTTGTCCAGTGGCTGAACCTCTTCACAGTGAAGCAGGTCCTGGGAATGATTCCTCTTGTTCCCATCTCTGGCAGTTGTGAGCCAGGGAAACCACTGTAAGGGAACTGTGAGCAGCTGCCAAAAGCATGGGAAGCTAAGTCACCTCTGCTGCTCTAAACACCAGTGAAAGACTAGTCCATCGTGCAGTCTCATCTCGCAATAATTTTCTCCAGGGTAAGTTTAAAGACTTGTCTACACTTTGTCTCGCTCCTCCTTGTGTGGATGTTCCTTCTCCCAAAGCTGAGTACAGATCTGTCTTTGTAGCTATAACCATTCCTGCAAATGGGAAGATCCAACCTCACAACAGGTCTTTTTGGCCAAAATAAATTACATATGCCTTAGAAAGTTCTGCATGTGGACTCTATGAATGTGAAGTAAAACACACTCTTGACTGCTGTATTTGTGCTGCCAGTCTTTTCTGAAGCCTAAGATCCCTCAATGAAAGGTGTAAAAATTTCCTAATATTTCACAGTATTTTATTTTATATTTAATCATCCTTGAGCTATTTTGTTTCCATTTATAGTTATACCAATTTTTCCTACTTACATAAGACAAACAAGTGGAATTATAGTTTATCTGCATAAAAGTCTGTCCTTTGTGAACTCACAGCTTCATTAGTGCCTTGTAAAATTAATTTTTCAAGGACAAAATTGGAAATAATATTTTAGTTTACTATTTTATTTTATTTATTTATTTTATTTTCTGTGTAGAAAGACATAATTTTAATGGCTTTGCAAACACGCATAGCTGAAACTATCTCAGAGTCATTATATCTGACCATATTTCATGCTCCATTTAAAATAAGTGAATGCAAAATCCAAACAAAATAGGTGTCCAATTTACATTTTGAAGTAAAAGGAAATTTTAATGATTAGCTTTCCTGAGGTAGTATTGTCTCTGCTCTTTTTTTTCTTTTTGCATTTCTTTATCCGCACAAAGGTGGCTCAGTGGGTCAGCAATGGCTGGGCTTTGTCCCCCAGGTTCAGGCAAGCAAAGACAGGCTTTTTCTCAAACACATTCCCAGATTTATCCTTTGTTCTCTGCACAAAGAAATGTTTTAAATGGGAGCTAATGAGTGAAGTAAGGATCCACTAACACGGTTAGATGCCTGATGGTCCCAGAAAGCAGTCAGTGATACCTGTGGGCAGTAGCTCCCTGTTCTGCCTATCTCCTTCTCTCTCTCTCCTCTTCCTCTTTCCCCTTCCTTCTCTCTGCAAGACAACAAAAAGGTTGGATGATTTATCTATGCATTTCCTGCATGTTGCTCATCTTAGTTCAATTTCTAGTGTTCAGAAGGCCTGTTTTGTGGTAATTTCATTTTCTCTTCAGTGCCATTTACCATCTCATTGGATGCATATTCTGTTACATGCTCCTTCAGCTGGACATTTATCTGGAATGGAACTCCCTTCCTAAACCCAATTCAAAACACCAAAGAGGAAGTTGTCATTTTTGATTGCTAATAACTACAGAGTTCTCAAAAACCTTTAGTTTTGCCTTTCAGTAGTCAAATGTACTAATGTATTCCTTCTGCTTTATACAAATTTGCAGATGTAGAGAGCAGCTACAATTATACAGGCTGGGTGAGGTGTATATACGCTGGTAGAAGATTGTAGACAACAAAGTGCAAAGGTCTACAAGATTATTTCCTTCCTCTTCTGTTTTGCCTCTATCTGTGCATGCCAGAAATCCCCAGCAGGGGACTTCTTAATCCCTCTGCAGGAGGACACACAGTATGTTCACACACCCACAACACATGGAGGCATGCACGCTTGCTTTACTCCTGGTCTTCTGCTGTCAGTTTGTGTAATTGGAAAAGAGCAATTCAATATTTTTATTACACAGTGGCAGCAGAAACTGGCATATGAAAACTTCACAGAAGTCCAGAATTAACCAGGTTAGGGAGTAATGTCAGTCCTTCTTTTGTTTCTGAAATAGCTGCTGACCAGTAAACATAAAACAAACCAACTGGGTCCTAAACCAACCCAGAAGGATGAGAAATGGCAAAGTGATTTTGTTTGTCATGCATGTAGTCAGTGTTAGTGAAAATGAGAGCTAGCAAGTATTTGTGAAAGAAGGACAATTCGCTTAGTCCTGCACTAGAAGACCCAAGCCTTTGCCAAGGAAAAAGTCTGTTGTCTGTATAAGTAGCTTTTTTTATGTGTTGACTGGCTTCAGTCATGCTGGATAGAAGGGTGGAAGTTCCAGTGGCTTTGATGTCGTATAAATTTCGTAAAAATCAGTCTCTAGGAGGATGAGAAGGAAGGCATAGCACTGTGTTTAAGGGAAGGCAGAGAAGGGTCAGGTATTCTGTCTTCTGATGAGCTCCCCAAAAGCTCAGGAGCAGAGTTAAGCTGGGTAGTTGGCACCCCGTCTCCTGTTCCAAGCCAGCCAAGGCACACACTGCCCCTTGACCTGCTGTCTGCTCAACCAAAAAGAGCTTAGGGTCATGGGAGACACTCTAGGTCTTAGAGGGAGACCAAAAGATTCATATGGCAGAGTGGATACTGGGCAGAAATGCATGGCTTTTGGAAAGATCAATTTGTTTAGATTTTTATTACACCCGACCAAAAAGTTAAAGCCATCTGGTTAAAAACTTGCTGACTTTCTTGCTGCTTTTTTCAGCTTTAATGATTCTTGGTATCACAGAGTTGTTAGGAAAATACGTAGGGTAGAGTTTAGGTCTTTCTTCCAATTTCTTAGACTAGGATAGTATTTCACAAAGAACCTTCTCTGTGTTTGAATGGTGAATTTCACAGTTGCTTCCCACCTTGAGAAAATACCCAGTTCTTATTTCCATGCATAATTAACAGATCTGAAGGCAGAATTATTTAATACAGATCCCAATTGTTATGATTTTAAATTTTCTTTATGGCCCTACAGAATCACTGAAATCTTTTAAAGCTCAATTCCTATCAGAACTTTATCCACCAGAGGCTGATTTGTTTTCTGTCCTGTGCTGTCACACATGCTAATATAGCTGAAAACGCAATTACACCATTTAAATGTTCTCTGTAGAACAAATTTTTAAAATAAAAACTGTTACAGACAATTTTAAATACTTTTAGGGAATAATTAGCCTCAGTGTAAATTATGGGGTACATCCTGTGGCTTGAGACTAGGAAGCTGGAATTTTTTGACTTTGGAAAACTCATAGACTACATGGATAGCAAAGCTTCTATGTGACAGACCCAAACAATTTTTTATTCCCGCAGAAATAAAGAGATGGATATTTGACAGTAATTGTGGCCTTTGCACGTGCTGAAGAGAAACACTATAATGTGTTACCCAGAGGAGTTGTTCATACAAAGAGCATGGGATAAATTACATACTACAGAGGCCAGTGAAGGTAACCTGTGCAGAACTGGTTGCTTGTAAAGCAAAGGTCAACTGTGATAGCAATGCCAATGCAATCAGCCATTCAGGCTGGTGCTGCAGTATATTATGCTGACTCATCACTAATGTAAAGGGAAAAAACTACACAAAAATAATTTATTTTACTGTATTAATGCTCTAAAATCCAGCTGTTCAGTTCCACATTGAACATGCCATCAATTGCATTCCTTGTAGACTGAAAGACTTTCCAGGAAGATCTTATACTTTCAATGTGAGTGGGGAAGTGTGCACACTCCTTTCATAAATGTGAGGTTGCTTACTTTTCACCTATGCACTCAGAAAATAAGACTGTTGTGAAAAAAGCATGCCCTCACCTTTCACATGTCAGAAGTACTGTGAACTGCAGCAGGGGCTACTGTTGCCTCCTCAGACACTACATTCCTCCACTGGAAGGAGCAGCTTCCTGCTGACAATAAATCAAGCTGCTCTCCTCTGCTTTGTCTCTAAGTACAGTCAGCATGAGCTCAACTGCTTAGTCTGCCTGGTTACTGAACAGTCAACAGGGTACAAGGAAATTTTATTTGTCAAGGTAAGCTTCTGATTTGGCACTGAAATCTAGAGAGAGGACCAACAAAAAAAGTTGAGTAGGGAAAGCTGTGTCATAAAACTAAATTTCTCTTCCATGACTTCCTCTATTTCTTGGGCAGAGAAAGTGTCTTCAATGGGCTGTAAACAAGAGGCTTAGACTGCCTGGCTCTTGTGCTTCACTACAGTATCCTCATAAGCTTTCCCTGCAGTCAGCTGCTATACACTCATCACTTCTGACACGGGTGCAATTTATTTATATTCCTAAATTCCCCTTGGGCTGGGGCTAAGACTGTAGCTTCTGATAGCTTTTTTTAAAATCATATAGGCCAGGTTTTCTCCTCTGACCCATCTATATCTTTAGCAGTCTGCATTTTATTTAAAAGATAAGGCTTCCCTCTATACTGGAATAAATATCTCAAACACCTTTGAGAAAGCAAAAAGCCATCTCTCTGCAATTTAGCTATACAACCTTTCTCCCACATTTTCATTTTCCTAAGGGGAAGTATTTTGCATAAGACTTATTGATATCATTCTTAAAACCAAAGGCATTCATACATTCAAACTTACCTAATTTTCTTTTTTGACCTCTGACTATCTTAGCGCAGTGTTGGCAGCCTCAAAAGTTGACCTATAATGCTAATTCCATTGTAAAAAGTACAAATAAGTTTCCTTTATTTAGGTCCAACATCTAGGTTCACTTAGATAAAAGACTTTATAATAAAATAATCATTGAAGATCTCAGGGAGCTTTTCAAGTATGTATTTAGGTCCTGTATTAATAGTTCATGTTCTGTTCTTTAATCTGGTTCTAACTGGGTGAAGTAGCACCATTTTAAGTGACAGCATATTAACTAATTAGGGAAATAAAAGACTTAGAATTATATCCCTGAACAGTAACTATGCTAGGTAATGTTCAGTGTTTAAACTAGGGTAACTATCTGCAACTCAATAGTGAAGAAACTGTGAATGGAGACACCTGTTATGATGAAGACTATTGGTAGGGGAAGGAAGATAAATCATAACAGCATGGAAATCCTCTTGCTGAGAACATGCAAGTGGAACTAACAACAAGCACCACTCAAACCAAAGCTTCTCATGCTCTGTGACACTGGCAATGCTTTGCCTTTCTTTTTCAAAGGCCTCCTCCTGCTGTGGATTGTTCTGGACCACAGGGTAAAATACATGAATGGTCTGCTTTGGAAACATGGTTGAAGAGCTGTGGAATGAGTCAGTCATGTACTTGCAGTCAATTCCTCTTTGACCTGTAGCTCAAAGGCACATCAGAAGTACAATTTAACTAATCTCATTAATAACTTGATGAAACCCATACCACATACATTGGAGGGCAACTGTTAAGCTAAAACTAATTTGCATGAAATTGTAGGAGTTTTCCATAGTCCAAGTGCAGAAAGAAGTACTGTTTTAGCATGTTTGTCATCTATTGGTGATGACAAATATCTGGAAAAAATATTTGGTGTATTGTGCCCAGTTTTCAAGATGAAAACATCTGACACAGGCGTGTTGGTTGTAATTAAGTCATAGAGCGTTCTGATGGGAAGTTGCCTCCCTCTTTGCAGGATTAGCTTCCATCTATTCATCTACACAGATATAATGTCTCTTGAGCATGTGTAAAGGCTACAATGAAAATCAAATCTCAGTGAGATTTCTGCTGAAATAAAGAAATTATTTGGGTCTCTTAGAAGTCTGCACAGGCAGATGGAAACTAACGAAGGTCTCTAGCCTGCTGCACGGTTACTGCTTGAGAAACAACAAGAAAAGCTTTCCAAATCTGCTGCTGCATTCCCTCTGCAGAGCATGCAGAAAGCCTAGCTTGCATTTAAAAGCAGGAGCAAAAGCACATGTCATAGTAATGAATCCTTTTGTACAGCAAAGTACCTACCTCCACCAAATCCTCCTGAAAAAAGACTTCTAACAAGATAATTTACAGGCCAGGCCTAAGTAGGAAAATGCCTGCTATAAAACTCTGCTCTGTCCTGAGCAAACTGGGAAAAGAGCAACTTTCAAGCAACAGCACATCTGGTATGGGCAATGTGGTTTATAATCTGCTTTTTCAGATAACGCCATAATAGCAGAACATGAACATGTCTAGTGGTTAGCCCCACGCCTGCCTGAAATAAACATTCAGTACTGAAGAAAAGATAATTCCTATGTTTTCCATTTTCCCCAATGCTACTCAGATAGTAAATCACTCATTTAAGAGAAATAAAATGTGAACTTTATCATTGTCTCCTGGTCATCAAGCTTTTAGAATCTCTCATTTGATTTCTACATTTCCAGAAGCCTGGAACTTTACTTAGGCATTTTCAAGAGGTCTTTCTGGTAAAAATTTAACATTCACATGCAGTCATATGTACCATGAGAACAAGTTCTCATTGCAGAGAGATCTGGACTGCAATAGGGTAAGGAAACCACAATGCCCATTTGCAGCAATATCTGCATTGTCCAGTGTGTTTTCCCTTATGGGTATTATTACTCAGACTCATGCTTAGCATAAAATTTGACTATGTATTGTTGCCATATCCACATCTCTAAATCATTCTGTGTTCAGGAATTTTGTCTCTTGCTTCTATTTAATGAGTCAGCAGTTGAATTATATTTGTTCAATTTAGGTCCAGCAAGAATGACTTGTTAGGCTATTTTTTTAGCATCCTTTTGAACAGGGTTCATTGTACAGAAGAGAATGACAAGATTGTTTTTGTTGCAAGAACATTAAAGAACATAATAAATTAGATCAGCCATGCCCAGGTAATTTCTGCATATAGTCTGTAAAATTGCTCTTTAAAGTAATTTCAGGGCAGGAATGTATTTGTTCAGATTAACAATGTCTTAAAGGGTATGGAAAATAAACTCACGTCAGCTCCTCCTATCCCAACAAATGTTCTACCTCTGATGTGTAGCCTGTTTTTCCTGCTGGTAGTTTGCTGTGGGTGGGTATGGGAGGATGTTTGGAGCACAGAAATGTTATTACAGAGGCAAGTCAGGACTCCAAAAGCCATGTCTCCTAAAGCCTATGGTGTTTGTGAGGGTTTCTCATGATTATCACTCTGGCTGCACTTGTGTCTCCTGTCTATGACCCTGACAGCCCAGTGCAGCTCTGACCCTTGAACCATGCTGCCTGTGAGCATGTGGGCTTCTGTTTTCTCTGTCTCACTGATATGTCCCATGTACTGATCATAGCTATTTCACTGAGGCCAGATGGTGGCTCAATGTCTGCAAAGGGCTTCCTCCCACATGCAGGGACAGCAAACAAGGAGTTCCTCAAGAACTGCTCCATCATCACCAAGCATAATAATGTAAAGCGGCCCTCAGTACCAGCACAGGCTTCCACAGAAGCAGCCTGTGTCACCTGAAAGAAACCTTTTTCCCATCTCAGCTGGGAGTCTGTGTTTCCTGGGCTTCTAAGCTTTGGGGTCTCCTTGATCCCTCAGGTCAGGCCAGGGAATTCATGGGCCTTCAGCCCTGGTGGGGCAGCTCTGCTGTGCAGCTCAGCATTCCATGCTGAGGTGAGCACCTCACTATTACCACCCCCCTTCATCTTTCTTCTGAGTGTGAGCTCCTACCAAGTGACTTCAGCCTGTTGGGAAAGGGGGCTTCATCTTGCCCTTTCCCTGCCATTGCAGCTGGTAGGGGTCTTGCTGGACTCTGGCGCAGATCAGGAGCAAGGAGCTGAGACCTCCTGACGTGGGATTTGACTGGGGCACTTCTCTGCGCAGCGAGGAGGGCTGTCTTGGTGTGGCTGCTGACAGCACCTCCTTGTTGCTGTGGCGGGGATCGCAGCATCACAGGGCCACAAAACAGCTGAGGGTGGCAGGGGTCTCTGGAGGACCTGGTCCAGTCCAACCCCCCTGCTCCAGCAGGGTCCCTGAGGGCCAGTTGCCCAGGTGAGATGTGAGTGAGCTCGATTTAATTGCAGAGAGAGTTTATGTTAGACAGAGCCTGCAAACTCTCTGCAATTAAAGGCGGCTAGTGGCTCCAAGACTGCAGACAGTAATTATATGTGGTTTCTCACTTCCCCATCGTATGAGAACTGACGCTGTGGGTTTACAACAATAAGCTCTTGGCACTCCAAGGAAAGAGCTGCTCTTGTTTTCTCGTCTCCTAGGGTTGTTTGTAAGTATTTTCTATCTAAAATGATTACAGAAGAACTGAGTTTGAACCATGGGATTTACTCTGCTAAGGTGATTGATTTTAGTTTCTCAAATTTAGATCTTAGTCAAGCTACTTAGAGTGCAATAATGACTGATCATCTTTAAAGTCAAGCTCCAAATTCAATTGTTTACTTAAAGAATCTAAAATTATTTCTATGCATTTTTGTGTCTAAAATTAATTCTGTCTTTTTGAGAAAGAAATTTCAGAGACAATTTTAGATTAATTGTTTAGTCCTGAAAATAATTTGTTTCAATGGAAGTGGATAGCATTTAGATCATTGTACAAAGACAAGTCTTTGTGCAGTTTCTGAAAGGTACTTACAAAAATTTGAACTAAAATACTTTTATCAATGTTAAAGTATTAGTATGGAGTGTGTAGATATCCCAGGTAAAGGTTAGGGAGCCTTTCAGTTATTTTCTCATGGACAAGAAAACTTCTTGTAGTGGGACAGTGTTCATTTTATTATGTTAGACTCTGGATCACTGTTTCACACATCAGCATCTGCCAGACATGAAAAACCAAAATGAGTAAGTGCAATTATTTAAAGGGGTCTCATGGCATAAAATAGATTACAAGCTTAAACCTATCACCTTTTTACCTCTTATGAGGCCAAAGAAAATCAGTTAAAAGGATTTAAGGTATAAAACAGTAGAAAGAAACACATCTAGTCCAGCATCCCCTCAAGGACAGTTTAAAAAGTGTTGCCCTGCAGAGCTGGCACAGTGTTAAGGAACAATTCTATACACCTTATTCTGTGCCACTCACACTTTGATGTCTCCTCCTGGAAAAATCAGTATCTCGTACACAAAAACTTCTCACCAAGAATTCCCCTGTCAGGTTCAGGAGAGAAACAAGGCCACTGCTTCAGATGACTCTAATAGACTCAGCTGCCTGAACTTGCTTCTGTGCCACTTCATCCCAAACTTAGGTGTCTTCTTGCATCAGCACCAGTGAGCCTAGCTGCATCTGGAGACTTGTGCCCAGTTTTGCCTCCTTGGAACTGGGCAGCCATTGACTCCATGGAAAAAGTCCAGCAGTTGCCATAGAGATAGAGAAGGTGCTGTAGCACAGTACATCTAGAAAGGGATGGAGAACTTTTGTTCAATCTGGAGACACGAAGGGAGAGGAGGACTCTTTTGGATGTCTTCAACTTCTTTGCGGTGGGGAAACAGAAAGAGACAGACTCTTCTCTGAGGTACAGAGGGACAGCACCAAAGAGACTTGCCAGAGACCAAAGGGGCCTCTTATCCCCCAGCAGGATGCTTGACTGAGGATGAGAGACACGGAGAAGCCATGGGATCTCCTCTCCTGTGGATCTTCCCTGCTCTACTGAACAAGTCCTGAGGCACCCTGATTCAGCTGGCACTCCTTCAAGCATGGAGCTTAAAAGGTGTGGTGGGGCAAGTGGTGGATCACAGACCTCCAGAGGTCCCCTGTGAAAAAAAATATTCTACAATACTATGTCACAGCTTCCTGAACACTGTTTCAGCTCATTTTCCTGAAATATCCTCTGCAGTCTGATAGCATTGCAGAGCTAACAGGAGTCATACTCAGTGTGTTGGATGAATCATTGCCTTGGAGGACAAATACAGGCAATAGGAGATAATTTGTTGTGAGGCTTCTTTGCCCTGAAACTGTAGTATTGGTGACAACTGCCCTGGTGGCAGGCCACCAAGGATATTTCTACTGCATGTTCTTCATCAAACTGTTACGGCTGGATTTATCCTGATTTCAGAGGCATTTTTAAAAAAGAGACTTCTAATTTGTCATGTTACAGCCAGGCAAACAAACTGGATTCTTACAAATAAAGCCTTAAGAAAGCCTTACAGGAAGAAAGGGGGTCAGAGGCTTCTGTAAGTCAAGCTAGATGATGGCTACTGGTGAGGGCTAAGGACAGTTGGTGGTAGAATCTGTAGTAGCAGTACCAGGTGCAAGCAGGTACAAGAAGAGTGTAATGGCCTAATCCAGGGAGGAAAGTAGCAGAAGAAAATGTTTATGAATGTATTACTTGAGAAAACCAAACAAAATAAAACAAAAACCACCTTAGCAAGGAATGGGATAGACCTGAAGTCTAACACAAGTATATGCTTTCCATTTGTCACAAAAATGAAATACTATCAGTTTGGCTTGCTCAAAATATGAAGGTTTTTCAGAGGAAAATTATCACAGAGCTAAGGGACAATGTGTTTCCCTTTACAAATAGCTCTTCTAAGAAAAAATGTGTGATTTATAGCTAGATATGGACTTTGGGATTACTTTCTATTTCCTGGGTCTGAGCCTTGTATCCCCTGATTTGCCCTGGCTTCCTTAGCAACAAAACATCAATGTGCAAGCTGAAAACAATTGAGCTGTGATGTGTTCCTTACAAGAATCTGAAAATACAGGCTTTGTGTTCCTCTAGTATTCAGCTTCACAAATGCACCCATTGTTTCTGCTTGTTTTCTGCCTGTTGCCCTAGAAATACTGAGAAAGTAATGCTGTAGTCTCAGAGCTGTACTTGGGAATCCAAGAGCCCTCATATCTCAGCTCCAAACTTCTGCATGGCTAGGACAGTCTTTCTGTCTGTGTTTTTGGTTTGTTATCACCTTGAAACACCTTCATCCTCCTTTTAAAGTGTACTTAGCTCCCCTAAAGGTCTGGCTGCTTCAGGAGCCAGGATTCTGCCACTAACATCTCTTATCACTGTAGTCTAAATATGATGCTGCACTGGTCACCATAGAAATACCCTGTCACTGTGAGTCTTTTGTGCATTTCTCATCATGCAAATACACTTCTCAAATTTCTTTTTAAAATCTGAACTGCAGTAAGATAACCCACAAATGTCTTGGCATGATCACACTATTAATCACTGACATTGCTTTTTAGGAGCCTGGCATCTTGTTTCATCCTGTGTTTGCAGTTTGCTCTTTGATATTAAAGCTGACTTGTGAGAAGGGAAGAAAGGTGGGATGGCAGCTTTACTGCCCTCCAACTCTTGCCCACTCAGGGCTGCAAAAGCTTATGGAATTTCTATGCCACTGAAATAAACCTGCAGCCTGCAGATCCTCCCCCACGAGCTTGGAAATGTGGCACAGATGGAGCTGTACTGTCTGTGGGGATTACATACTGGGGAGAGTGGCTATGCATAAGAACCCTGTCAGTGTTTAAACCCACTCACTGGAGGCTCATGGGGCGAGTGGGTAGAAAAAGAACACGGGGAAGAGCTGTGATATCCCAGTATTGGGCTGGGTCCTGTCCTGGGCAGGGAAGCACAGATTGAGTTGAAAGGTTTTCTTCTGACCAGAGAGAGAGAACCACCTCTGGAAATCCACAGTGGAAATGGATTTCCTAGCACCTCTAGGAAGACCATAAGTGTGGCTGAAAAGTAGATTTTTAATGAGCAAAAGACAGTCAGAAAAAAAGTCAAACTATGTCTGTTTGCACATAATGCGAGTTACAATCCAGGAACCCAAAAGGATCATATCATGTCAAATGGAAGTAAGTTCTGTCTTTTGCAACTGTTCTCTGCAGGGTTGCTTCTCCACAGCTCCTATTTTCAGGACACAGTAACTCCTCCATGCTGCACCACTCGAAGGCTACACATACTACTGTATCAGGAAGTGCCAAAAACCTTTGTGAGATAATTTGTCCTCCTCAAAGGAGAATCATGCACTGTTTTGTATTCAGGAGAGTTTCAGGGTTTTCAGTGTCCATCTGGTGTTAGACATGGGGCTAATGAGGAGGAATTACTTCTGAGGCCACTTACTCAAGTGTAGGTCTCTGGGCTCTCGCAGATTTTTTTCTTGCTGTGCTTTTTTAACAATAGTTGAGCATTATATGTACCTCAGATAACGTGGTAATTGAGCTGGTACTGTTGACCGAAGAGGCTATTTTTGAAGTCGTGGATGGCTGCTCAGTATGCAAAATGTCATAATGACACTGATCTCTGGAAAGTGAAAAGCACCCATAGGGGAACTGTATGCTGTAGTATGCAACAAATCTTTGAATTGCCCAGTGTTAAATGAGCCAAGCTGAATCTTTAAATAAATGGGTGTGGATTAACCATTAGAGTATTATCTTCAGTAATTGATTAAGTTCTAACCCACAGCACTCAACAGAATTCTCTTTGACAGAGATTTGGACCCCACAGTGTGGAGCCCCTTCCCACCCATCCCTTCCTACCCATCCCATCCCAAAGTCAAAGGTTGTCCTGTAGGAATCTGCTGAGGGATTTGTACATCTCTAAATGAGGAGCATAAAACAGCTGCAATCCTGGCTCAGATTGCCCCAACATTGTTCTCAGTCCATGCCACAGCCTATTGAGCAGATTGACCACTTCATTAGACTGGAGATAGATGTGAAGATTTGACTCTCTCTTTACATATAATGGAAATTTAATGTAAATGTCTTAGGCCTAGATTTAAATACAAAACTATGTATCCACAAACCTGGTTAGGTTGACATTAGTGGCTGGATCTGATTTCAGAGAGTGCTGGCTAAAGGAGCCATATAATTGGTGTTTGCCCTGTTAACTGCTCGCCTTCTCTGAGGTCCTTTACTGTCAGCCTAGTTTTCTCCCAGGTTAACAGTGAGAACTAGCTCTCCAAAATAAGGTAGCATTTGAGGTACAAATAAGGAAGAAAAATATTAAGAAAAAAATCCAGATTTCAAAGCAGGCTAGTACCATGGTTGGTACTTCAGAAGTGCTTGCAGTTGTATTTTTTGTTCTCAGAGAAACATGGCACACTTTCATTCAAGCCAAAAACTTAAGGGAACCTAAAAGGGATTTAAGAATGGAAGCAAGGTTCTAGCTTAATTTTGCTTCTTATTAAAAAAAAAACAAAATTAAATCCAATCTATTTCAAAATCAATATATTTCAAAAGGGACTAAAGGTATTGATTTAAGAAACCAAAACCAGATGCCTGACTTCTAGAGCATCTGACTATAAGCAATGCTTCTTAATACTGCACCAATTTGAAATACCCCAAATCATTCACCCCTGGTGAGTAACATCATCTTTAGAGTTCATAGAAGGGATAAATGTGTTGCTGTCCATGACTGGGAACCTTAGCAGACTAAGATTCATTAATCAGAACTGCCTTTTCCTCAAGCAAAATGACGGCACTTATAAATTTTATCTGTAGTTTTCATACGTGTGGGTGATTTGGCTGACTCATTAATCCAGGCAGAGATTGTTAATCAGCGGATGACTGCTATGTGTGCCACAAAATCATGATTCAGATTTGCTCCTTTATAGAAACACCTGATTGAAATAATAGTATGTCTTACATTAAGCTGTAGCCTGCTCATTTTGATCTTTGCTTTCCTAAGAAAAATGGCTTATGTCTGCCTCCTCCAAATCTTTGCTTTCCTTTGCCAATCTCCAAGACATTCAGCAATGAACTGGTGACCTCATTCTCTAGTTGTCACGAGGTTTATGATAGCAGGTGGCTGGGTCGAGAGACACTACATCACTGTAGCCCTCTTGATGGAAAGAGCTGCAGTCCTTATGAAACCTGGGAGGAAGAAGGGGTACAGGAGCCAGGCCTTCACTTCCCTTGTCAGGCTCAGTGAGTGCATCTTTGTGGGAAGCTCCTTCATGGCCAATACAGAAGGAGTTTTAGATATGCAATTACAGATCTCCTGCTGAAATGTTTGCCTTTTTTCCATTCAGAGAGTTGGCTTATTTCTTTGGTTTTGAGGGAACTAGTTCTTCTACAGTTGTGTAGAAGAACAGTCAAGGTGTGCGGTTACAGAATGGGACAGATAGTGTAGATGTGAAGAGGACGAAGAGGAGGCAGTTAGTAGACTTCATTCAAATCAGGATTCTCCAGTATAAACTACTGTAAAAAGTTATCTTAGTCATAAGCCTGAAAGTGCTACAGGCTTTGGTACACTTTGCTGGACAAAGACTAAGTCGTCAATTCCTTAACCAAAGCTATTTAAAGGAAATACAAAAAAACTCAACCCAGAAATTCCTGGGCTTTATAGTGGCTGTGCTTTAGAAGAAGGCCTGCATTCTAAAGGCCTGTGCTTTAGAAGAAGGCCTGCATGTAAATTCACAGCTTCAACTATACCGTAGTTCAGCATACCTTGTTTTGAAAGTAAAAGAGGAATGCGCTAGTGTCAATTTGAAAATACAATAAATCTAACAAGACAGGTCATTGCACATTAACCTTGAGACACTGCCACATAACCTCTTAGGCTCAGTCACAGGTCACACACCAAACAGCAGGGGGGACATCCATTTCATTTTGCCTACCAATGCTTTCAAGTTTCATGCAAAAGAGAAGTGTGTTTGCAGAAGGGATATCTGAAAGTGAAAAATGGGGAATTGGCTTTCACATACAGTTATTACATTTTCTGTAAAACTTCAGAAAAATACAAATCCAAACTTCATATGCTCCATTCCTCCACTTTTTCTCTTCCTCCTTTTTCTCCCCTCCCACAGACTTTCAAAATTTGTATTAACTTTTTCCCCCCTTCTCTGCAGTATTCTTCTCTCCCTTATTATTAATTTGTGCTTAATTTTTCTCTGCTTAGTTTGCTTAGCAGATCTCAAGGTGTGCATCTTCCAGCCTCCTTTCACTGCTCTCACACAGCCTATTGCTGGGCTCCTTGGCCATTTCTCCTCACTCTCTGTAGCCATTAATTTGACGCTCCTCCATTGCTCTGCTTCCTCACAATCCTTATAATTTGCTCCTTTCTCCTTAGTCTTTTGCAGTTTTGTCTATTCCCTTCCGTCTTGTTTCCCATCAGTGGCTGAGGCTCCGATGTACTTCTGACCTCTCTTCTTTTCCTCCCTTCTTTCTAGTTAGCAAGAGCTCCTTATTTCCCCACAGAGAAAGCCAGACCCAATCTGTAGTTTTTCACTTGCGAACTAGGTTTATGTGACAAGGTTTCAGTGCAGGCGCTGCAGGGAGACTTTTGTGAGAGGAGGCCAGGGCTGCTCCATGCCAGACACACCACTGGGCACACCTGAGCCCTTCAGCCAAGATGGTGGCACCTTAAGAAAGGGCAAAAATGCCACAAAAGCGAAGAAGGTAATTAAAGAAGAGGTGTGAGCAACAGCCCTGCAGACACCAAGATCACTGAAGAAACAGGAAGAGGAAGTGCTTCAGATGCTGGGGCAGAGATACCCCTGAAGCCCATGGAGAAGCCCATGGTGGAGAAGGTGTGGCTCATGGAAGACACACACTGGAACAGTCTGTTCCTGAAGATCTTTACTTTGTGGGGAAGGCCCACATTGATCCCATAGGAGAAACCCCACATAGGAGCAGGGGAACAGTGTATGAAGGAGGGAACAGCAGGTAGGAACCATTATGGCCCGAACACAACTCCTGCTGCCCATTCCTCTGCATGTCCCTTTGTGGTCTTAAGGTTAATTATTCACTGAGAAGTCCTCCCAGCTGTCAGTGGAAGCACTGATGCTTGTCTCCACAGCCAGTAATAAACTGTCAGTAAGTCTTGTGGTTGTGGCAGCTTGTCCAGATTTCCTATGGTGTAGCATAGTGTAACAGTTCTGGTTAAATTTCTTCAGTAGCTTGAAGGTTAGCACGTACACCTCTGGCTGATCAGCCCTGGGCTTCTGTACCACCTAGGAAAGCATTTGTTTTCCTGTTACATTATCTAGAGCCTCACTCAGAGCTGAGGCCCTACAAATGATTTTAATTTTCCTCCTTGTCCTGTGGGTTATAAACTGACCTGTGACCAAACATGTCCACTGAAAACTGTGCTCCCATTCAGAAAGACCAGAAAGTGCTGACTCCACACAACTGCTTTTGAAGCTGAAGCATCCTTGAGGAACTGTTGGAAATTCTACATGTTGGTGCAGGGGCAAGCAGAACTTACCGAACATCTTGCTGCAACCAGTGTATTAAAAACCCATGAATTTTCCTTCTTTTCATGTTCTGATGAAAACAGAGTGGTGTGCAAACCTCCTCCAAAGCAGAAATCAAACATGAGGAAAATAGGAAAGAGACAGGAAGAAAGAAGAAATATTTGGAAAAAGTTTATTGAGGAAGAATAAGTGTGGTCTTGGTTTTGAGGTATGCATTACTTAACGGGTGCTTGGCCTGATTTATAATAATGTCTGTTTGAGTTCAGGGAGTGGATTGTAGGAAATCTGCCCATGGCTTGTGTGCGGGACCTCATTTTTTCCAGTGGTGCAGACAGGAACTGTGCAACTGTTTAACAATTTAAATATAAAACCCTTCTGCCTGAGGCAAAAATATGCAAGGGGTGGCAAATATTGAGACTGTGAGTACATGCAGATGAAATGGTGGCCACTTCTGCCTTCCACCTGCCAATCCTGCTTCTGCAGCAGAGGTGATTTCCTCCTTGCCAGGGATGGCCAGCTGACACGGCCATTTGCTTCTGGTCACCAGTTACTAACTGCACTGACACAAACAAGTTCAGAAAAGTGGGCAACTTGTATTGTTCCCATTGCCAGTGAGTAGGTACCGAGGTTTAGAACAATTAAACAACTTTGTCAGGAGAATGACAATTTTTTAGAAGTTTTGTATACTTATACATAACCTTGAGCTAGACCTATGAAGAAATTAACTCTATCCCAGCCAAATCTAGGACATTCGTCTCCTAGATACGGACAACTTTGTTATGTATCTAAATGTTTGAAGTAATATTGTTAAATAAAGAGTTGGGCAGATATAAATAGGAGGTAAAATGGTACCAAACTGAAAATCAGACTACTGTAACTAAATGATATTTAATACTTTCAATAGCATATTTTATTTTCTTTTCATCCTTCATTTTTGTTTCATTTTCTTGATGGATTAGGTGATGGATGGGATAGTAAATATATAATATTTCTTTGTGATAGTCAGCTGTTTTCCCCTCATCCTTCACAGAATGTACCATGTTCTGACTTGCAAGTAAAGTGGGAGGCACTTTTTGTCTGTGAAATGTTAAAGCTGGTATAATTTCTACCTCTTGCCTGAGCGCAGGAAAAGAAATAATTTCTGCTGCTCTGGTGAACCATTCTTCCTCTTGGAAGGAGCAATTATTAATTGTAGTGTTTTGAAGGCAGTGCTGGCATCACAATTCTTCTTTACCTGCCCACCAACCCTGCAAAATTCCAAGGATGATCTTAATCTTTGGCCCATATTTTTTTAATCTTGCTGAGTCCTTAAAATTGAAATACTTTCAAAATGTCACCTAGGACAAAAAAGGCATGCTGAATGAGTGATGCTGATTTGACTGGTAGAGTTCAAGGTGGAGGCAACATTTTTGTCCATTAAATTGTTAGACCTAAGAATCCAGAATCTCTCTATATCCCTCTTTCAGAAGTTCCTAAACTATATGTCCTCGTGGTAATAGGCATACCATTTCAGAGTAGTGTTCTGCAACAACAGACAGCCTTTTCCCTTATGTTGACCTAGAAAAGCTTGGAAACCTTTGATCAGTCAGGATGAATGAAAGATCAGTCATTCTTCCTCTTCCTCATCTAGCTGAGAGGTAGAGGCACAGAAGTAGTAGAGCCAGGATGACAGTGGAGATCCATGCAAACACTGAGATTCCAGTTTGAGTGTGCCTCAACTGCTGCTTTGCTGTTTCTTTGCTTGGGAGAAATTGTCCTTTCCTTGTTGGGTACATGGCAGTAAGGCTCTACTTGAGTTGGCAACCAGAGAACCTTAACTGCAAGTTCTCAAGCACGACAGCTGTGTTGTCTCTGCGAAAAAAAATAGCACAGATTTCTCCCTGCTGAGGTGAAGACTTCCTCTTGCTCCCTGCATTCTCTGCCAAATCCCCAGAGGCCACAGGGTTCAGGGAAGGGTAAAACTCTGCAGGACCTATTGCTGCACATAGTTCATGGGATGACTGGGCCTTTTCCTTAATTACCTCTCACTTGTCCCTGTGTTTTCAGATATTGTTTCTCTTAGAGAAAAAGGAAAAATACTATGCAGTATCAGATGATGGAGAAGTGGAGGAACCAGGTAAAGATTTATGAGTAGGTTCTGTGATTATAAAAAGGAATACAGTCCAAACACTTCAGTGTCAATATCTACAAGAGATTTGTCTTCAACTTGAGATGTCTAAGACTGTCTTTGGACAATTATCCCATAAAAGTGTATCAGTATCTCATCCAAAAGAAATAGCTACTTTGGGGACTTTCACTCACCATTGAACATTTCTCTTTGTCCTGTTCTTCCTTCTTGGTACAAACTCTTCCAAGTATACATCACAGAAGCAGGAAACTTGTTCCCCTGTGAGACAGGATCACAAGGATCAACCAGAAAAAAATTGATTTACAGTGAAGTGAAGTGCCTTGCCTTGCCAAGTGACTTGCCAAGGTGGATATTTTTCACTGGGTCACATTATCTAACTGAATGTTAAATTATAAAACGTAGTTCCTAGGTGTGGGTACAGCTCTTTATAGGTCCAGGTCAATAGTAAACTGGTTTAATCAAACAGCTTTAGACATGCTGTTTGCCCTTCATATATATAAACATTTGAATCCTTTCCAGTCTCGTGAGTCTCTGCCTCAAGTTGAATGGCTCACATGCTTCTGTAGAGCTTCATGGTAATTAGGTGGTAGTTTTAGTAGTTCCTGCTTTGAGAAGGGCTGGGAGAAACACCTAGGTGATGCAGACCCAGATATTTCATGGGATGGTTTGTGTCACTTAGCACAGGAGTTCTCATGCAGAATCCCTGTAGCTCTTTGAACACAGTCACAATGGAAAGTCCAATCCAGACCCATCTAAAGCTTCTCAGGACATGATTTTCCCCCCGTGCTTGCAGGTGCAGCCTATTCTTGCCATACTCAAGTCCAGCCATCTGATGCAGCTTATCATAAGATAACATTTTCATAATGGACTATAACTATTTATTCAGAGTGGGGTGGCTGTTTGTGGCTGTGGCTGGCTCAGTATGAATATGCTAGTCTCCCAAATGGATAAGATCAGAAGGTGAATGTATGAATTCCTGAGGTCTTGATGGCAGTAAACGATTATTTTTGAGCTTTTTTTACTCCCTGTGTCTCTCTCCTGATACCTAGATCAACAGCATACTTCACCTCAAAAGCTGCAGCAGCCTCTGGAAACATTTCCACTCCAGCATATCTGCTATTGTCACTGATCTGACAAACTTTAGCATATCATCAGATGTCCCCCTATTTTTCCTGCCACAAGAAAGCTAATCCTAAATTTATAAAACCTATGGTGGACTTTCCTAACTACATGTCCAATTCCATATGGATGAAATACCAGGTGACCACATTTATCCACAGCATACTGGACATGTCCATCTACTTCCAAGACAATTCATAAATTTCTTGCAATACCATTGTGAAAATTGCTATAGGGAAGCCTTGCAGAGAATTGGAAAGCTTAGGGGGGAAAGTCCAAGGATGCTCAGGAAGGGTTTAAAAAGCAGATTGTTAAAGGCTTCAGGATTCCCCATACGACACTGAGGATCACAGCATGGGCTGTATGTGTCTTCCCATGGAAGGAAGTATTTGCACTTCAGCACAAAAGACAATAGGTGATATGGATCTGGATCAGCCAGGATGCCGTTGGTTTTCTTGGCCACCTGGGCACACTCCTTGCTCATGTTCAGCCAGCTGTCAACCAACACCCCCAGGTCCTTTTCCACCAGGCAGTTTCCAGCCACTCTTCCTCAAGCCTGTAGTACTGCCTGGGGTTGTTATGACCCAAGGGCAGGACCCGGCATTTCATCTCGTTGAACCTTATACAATTGGCCTCAGCCCATTGATCCAGCCTGTCCAGATCCTTCAGCAGAACCTTCCTGCCCTGCAGCAGAGCAACACTTCTGCCCAATTTGGTGTCATCTGCAGACTGACTGAAGGGGCACTTGTTCCCTTGTACAAATCATCGATAAAGATGTTAAACAAGACTGGCCCCAATACTGAGCCCTGGGGAAAAGCACTTGCAACCAGCTGCCAGTTGGATGTAACTCCATTCACGACCACCCTCTCGGTCCAGCTGCTCAGCCAGATGTTTACCCAGCCAAGAGTGCACCCATCCAAGCCATGAACAGCCAGTTTCTCCAAGAGAAAGCTGTGGGAGACAGTGTCAAAGGCTTTGCCAAAGTTCACATAGACAACATCCACAGCCTTTCCCTCATCCACTAAGTGAGTTGTCCTGTTATAGAAGGAGATCAGGTTGGTCAAGCAGCACCTGCCTTTCCTAAACCTTTGCTGGCGGGGTCTGATGTCCTGGTTGTCCTGTCTGTGCTGCATAATGGCACTGAACATGATCTGCTCCGTGTCCTTCCCTGGCACCACTGTCAGACTGACAGGCCTGTAGTTCCCTGGATTGTCTCTCCAGCCCTTCTTGTAGATGGGTCTCACACTGATTAACTTCTGGTCACCTGAGACCTCCCTGTTTAGTCAGGACTGCTGGTAAATGATTGAAAATGACTCAGTGACTCCACCAGCTCCCTCAGTACCCTTAGGTGGATCCCATCTGGTTCCATGGCCTTGTGTGTGTCTAAGTGGTAAATCAGCACATGCTGGATACGCAAGAAAAATTATTTTTATCCCTTTTTCTAAACATCCCTTTCTCCTGTAGCCTGCTCCTCTTTGCAGACTTTACTTCTGGTTTACCATCTCTGCTTTTGATTTTGTACAGGTTGCCTGGAAGTGTATCTGAAACTGAATTGCTGGAATTTAAGTGTTGATGTTTGTGGTTTCTACATGTATAGTCAATCAAAAATCTGACCCGTGTTCTCATCAGTGTTCAGTCTAGTATATTACAACCAAATTACAATTGATGGTCAGGAAGAAGTCAGAAAGGTAAGCATCAGTCAGGAAGGTAACTTCCTCCTCAGTTTTAATTCAGTAACTATAGCTGACAGTCACAGGGACAGCACACTGCCTTGCACAATGCAGTAGGCTGCTGATAACTTTCCTCTTACTGGAGCAAGCTCCAGGTTCTGAGAATGGAATATCCAAGCTGCAGAACTCCTGGGAACTGAGCAAGAGTTTCTGTTTTGCTTCTCCCTGCTGCCCCCTGCCCTCAGTATAAATTTCATTATTTAAGTGTAAGGATATTGCTAAAGCTTTTGTGTTTAAAACCCAGATCATTGAAGGGATTTAAGCTGTATTTATGTAAGTAACTAGTGGTAAAAGATTCTTATTTTTTGAGTCACTAAATCACTCACTATTTCCACTTTTCTATCTAATGCTCATCTTTGAAGCATTAAGATGTCTTAGGTGAGGAAGACTTCATAACCAGAAGTTTCTAATTGCTAGCTAAGAGTTACATGCTCTGGCAAGAGCATTAATCTTTCACTTACCAGTGGGAATGTTTGTAAGACTAGAGATACTTAAATGGCTGGTATTTGCTTTTTCCTCTTTTACAAATGATTGCTGAATTAGTTTGTCTCATACAGTTGAGTGGATTTGGCTACAGAATGAACCCGATTTATTTGACTTTGAGAGCAGAGAGAAAATGAAGGATTTTTTTTCCACAGGAAATGAAGGAGCTTGAAAGCCAAGCAACAGAGACGACTGAAGAACTCAAGTGGGTTGGAATGACTGAGGGTATAGTTAAGTATCTATTGCTTGGGTTTAAACCTCTCTGAGTTTTACAGTATCCTTAAATCATAAAAAAAATTATGCAGATCAGTTTAGGAAAAAAACTGTTCAGCCAGAGACTGAGAGCACGCTTTATCAATTCTTTAGCAAGGACAACAGGGAGAAAGATATCAACTTGACAAACCCCAACTATTAAAGGTTATTGAAAGAAACAGGAATTTCCTACTATTTTACAGATGCAGGAGGTTGCATAACAGTTATGGAATTAAAAACTTACGGATTATGCTTATGCTCAGGTACATCTATAATAAAATGCTGAACCATATTTCAGAATGTCTGAATTTGGGGGGCAGTGAACTTCCAAATAGTCTCTTGCCAAGTCAGTTTGCTGGTTGATTGGCCTGTCACCTATGCAGCTGTGTCCGTAGGGGGTGGTAGCTCATAGCTCCTCCTGTAAAAGACCTCTAGGTCTTTATTTTTAAACCAGAGGATTAATAGACCACATCTGTGAATCCAGAATGTAGCTGTGGTGAAACTGACATTCAAAAGATTGTTTCCCAGTGGTTCCTGGGCAGAAGTGAAGTTATCATTCAGTCCTTAGGATGTCCATGCAGAACCTACAATGTAAGAATGGCAGTGCTTGGTCTGGTGATAACTAAAGAAGTGACACTGCTGCTCTGCCTTATCCTCCTTTGGGCAGGGAGACTGTCCTGAGTGATCTCCGAAGGCCCCTTCCAAACTCATACATTCTGTGTGTGTGTTCTGATAATGCCCAGATCTTACAGACTTACCCATCAGAACGTGGTACTTAGATAATTTGTGCCTGGTGCTTCTATGTGTAAGAAATAAGACTCAAGGCTTGAGTTCTTTGGTTTTAGGCTGCAAGCTGTTTGAGCCCAGCTCTGAGATCTTTGATTTCTCCACAATTTTCTCAGGGACCAAAGTGAAGCTGTAGTTCTCTGCATTAGCTTTCTTATTGTTTTCAAAGAGAGGTGAAATATTTACTATTCTCCAGTACTGGGGGACTTGCCTGGTCATCATGATCTCGAAAAGGTAATAGCTGGGGAGTAGCCTTGCAATGGCATCAACAGGCTCTCTTAGCACTCACTGATGCAAACAGTCTAGTTCACAGACCCAAAGAATCGACGTAGCTCTCGTGCCCTGAGAAACTACTGGAAATATTAGTTCTCAGCATTGCTGTTTCTATACACTTTATCGCATGTCTTAAATTAGAGTAATTTTGTCCTTTATTTTCCTACTTTGTGCTTTATTCGTTTTATTTGCTACTTTTCTGCTCTGTTTATGAAAATGTGTCACTTTGTTGGGTTTCTAGTAATTTCTTTGTTTATACCATTACTATTAACATGCTCATGCTGACCAGTTCCTTTTCACTGTTACAAGACCTAAAGGAGATAAAAAAAAATTCCTTTACCTGAGATGTTTGGGGTTTTTTTCTGTCAAGAGGTCTCAGATAGATTCTGTTCCATTAAATGTTTTAGCTAGGAAATACATGTTTCTGGAAGCTAGAGATTCAATTTACCTGTGTTCACGCCATGCTCTTGTTTGGATGAAAACTGTGAAGACTAATCCATGTAAAGCTAACTTCAAGAATCCGTTAAATGCAGTTTCTAGTTCTCCCCAAGTCACTCTCTGGACTTCTGTAGTTTGACCGCAGCTCACAGATTGCAATGCAAACAAAAAGTTTCACTTCTCTTCTAATATCCAGTGTTGTAGTTCAGAAAAGGCCCTCTAGTATGCCGTTGTGGTGTTAGATACTGTAGTCATTGGCTAAGCTTATATTTCAGAAACATCACTTATGGCTAACACACACTTTAATGGTATTGCCAAAGGCATTACAACCAATGTTAGGTGATAAGTTAGAGAAGAGAGCAAACCGCTGCCTGTGCTCTCTGAGGGTCACAAATCTTGTCATAGTGGGTATATTAGAGCAGATTGTTTGAGTCGGCATGGCCATATCATCGTGCTTAAGGTGCCATCTTCTAAAAAAATTCTATAGTAAGAGAAAGTCAACACCTATAGACCATGCCCTTAATGGTTTTACCAATCTGCAGTGTTTGGTCTGGAAACACTAGGAAAAAACCAACCAACCAAGCAACCAACCAACCACGCAAGAAAAGCAGGCATACAGTTACAATTTCATGCACATTTTTGTAGTTTGTTACTTTTGCTTCTGGCTACTTGAACCCCAGTCCCAGGGGTCAGATAGGAGGCCCCATTACTTTCCACAACACACAACAAAGGCCCATACAAAGTAATTTGGTGTTAAACTGAAAACAGAATTTATATTTCAAACAGACAAGATGCACTCATGTAACTACATAACCCTTGAACTGAAACAAAGCAAATCTAAAATGCTGACATATTTTCCATTAACTCAGACTTAGCATCTGGAAAACACAGCTCCCAGAGCCAAGCACAGCCCCTGTCTTGGCACACAATAAAAGCTCAGTAGTTTGTTGAACATGGAGGGCTTGTGCCATATCAGATAGCCCATTTCCAATGGCATTTTTAGACAAGGTGAAAGACTGTCTCATGGCTCGTTCTTTGTTGGAAAGGAAGAAAGAAAGAGGGAAATACGCAGGTATTTTAAAGGATTATATTCAAAATACATGCATATTTGGGAACATAAAGATTGGTTTGGTGTCTTTAGTCTTTGAACAGGTGAATTTTTAAGTACTTGTCTTCCCAAGTGAAGCATTCAGCTGTTTGGTGCAAACTTGAACTTGGCACAGGCTTCCCAAGCTTTATGCATGTTCTTTGACCTATGACTTCACACCTTCAGGAAGACAGGATCTTTGTCATTTCATCAGTTGGGAAAGTTTTGAGCCATCCACAGTTTGATAAGTGTGTCTTGTGACCAGCATTCCAATTCAAGTTTCTCCCTCCATCCAGCTCCTACTCAAGTTTCCACTCTCATCAGTTGAAAAGACACCTGTGTGCTTTTGAAGAAAACCTTTCAGAGAGAAGAGGCAGCTTGGAGGAATGCAGAGGCACATCCTCCCTAAAAGCCAAACACCTTTGCTGATCTCACCTTCCTGCTCAAAAGTTGCATGGATTTTTCAAGGCTGGGCACCCAGCCTCTACTCCTACCTCTACTCTGCGCTGGCGTGGCATCACCTTGAGTGCTATGTACAGTTCTAGGCACCTCAGTGTAAGAAAGACATAAAGCCATTAACGTCCAAAGGAGGGCAATGAAGACAGTGAAGGGCCTAGAGGGGAAGCCATTCAAGGAGTGGCTGAGGTCACTTGGTCTGTTCAGCCTGAAGGAGACTGAGGAGGGATTGGAGTTTT
Source organism: Dicrurus megarhynchus (assembly GCA_013399195.1). Lineage (NCBI taxonomy): Eukaryota > Metazoa > Chordata > Aves > Passeriformes > Dicruridae > Dicrurus > Dicrurus megarhynchus. The sequence continues at coordinate 168,187 of VXAD01001918.1, read as the reverse complement.
CAACACCCTCACAAGGGGAGGCGGACGGGCAGGCACTGACCTCTTCTCTATGGTGATCAGTGACAAGACCCGAGGGAATGGCCCCAAGTTGTGTAGGAGGTGCTTTAGGTTGAGCATTAGGAAAAGGTTCTTCACCCAGAGGGTGGTTGGACACTGGAACAGGCTCCCCAGGGAAGTGGTCACAGCACCAGCCTGACAGAGCTCAAGAAGCGTTTGGACAATGCTCACAGGCACATGGTGTGATTCTCAGGGGTGTCCTGTGCAGGGATAAGAGTTGGACTCGACGATCCTGATGGGTCTCTTCCAAGTCAGCATGCTCTGCGGTTCTGTGACCAGGACATGGCTTGGGCCCAGGCCTGGCGGGGGCTCCGGGACCCCCCTTCGCCGGCCCCGCTGCCCGGGGGAGGGAAGGAGGGGGCGGCCGGCGCCGTGCCCGGGTGAGCGCCCCGCGCGCACGCGCCGCGAGCGCGGCGCCCCCGCTCGGCTCCGCTCGGGCCGCGCTCGGCTATTTCCGCCTCTTTGTTTTAAACTCCNGTTTTGTGGGGTTCCTCTGCCGGAACTGTCAGGGAGTCCCCGTGGCCGGGGGAGCGTCTGTCCCGGTCCTGCTGCGTGTGCCCACCGCGGGGGAAGGTGGCTCTTGGCTGCTGGGGGCAAGGAAACCCGGACACCTCCCGCCCCACCCGTTCCTACCCTCGGGAGGAGTTGCCGGTTCTGTGGAGGGGCCTGGGCAGGGGACAGAACTCCATGGCTTGAGGAGAAAGGGTCTC
>VXAD01001918.1:0-167393 GCA_013399195.1 Dicrurus megarhynchus | reverse complement strand
TCTCGTTGAGTGGGGGGTGGGGGGGGCGGGTGTGAAGATGGCGTTTCCAGTAAGCTGGAGATAGAGGGGACACGTCCCTTGGGTGTGCGACTTCAGCCGTGCAGGTATGTGGCTCCAGTGCTGTGTATCTCGGATATGAAGTCGTGAGAAATAGGAAATGAATTGATGCTCATAGGTAAGGTATAGAGGCTTGAATTGTTTTAAAGTCTTAAGAACGGATATACATATATGCACACACACACATATATATACATATATGTATTTGGTATTAAGGAATTTAGAAACTTTTCTAAACCACTGAGTTTTAGTAAGTTGTGGTGTTGTCACATTTGGCCTTTTAAGTTGGTCACTTTTAGCCTGAAAAGTGCTAAAAGTATCCTCTGTGTAAAGTTTTATATGTCCCAAAGTTAATAAGGCTCAAAGGAGGTTTGATTACTGTGGGTTCTCAAATGCTTGGATGTTCTTCTGCTACTTCACATATTTGCATTTTCTCCTTTTTTTTTTTTTTTTTTCCTGGTTACAAAACTGTTTGTGCCAGCTTTCTGTCAAATCAGTTTAGACCCTTCCTGCTTTCTGTATGAAATGAATGCCTCTGAGAAACCAGTTCAAGAAATTCTGGTTTATTACCCTTACATGCCCTGGAATGTTCTGAAAATACGTTCTTTGGTATTTTTCGAAATAATACTGCATATTTTCTTCCAGAGTTTCACAAAATAATTAAGTTTGTGGATGAAAAGCTTTGAATTAAAAAAAAAAAAATTTGAGATGAGCCTTTAAGGAGCATCCCATGTATGTGTCCTCCATTCTAGATTGGTTTTATTTATACAGAACGAGCAATTAAGCATTTGTTAGGTATGTTGCAATGAGTCTTTTTACTACTAGATAGTGTACTGTTTAAAAATTATTATTTATTATTTTTGGGTAGGATACTTGTGAATTTTTGTGTTCATTCTTTTAGGGGCAAATCATATGAAAATCTCAGCTGTGATACTCATCATGTATCACATAAAGGTGCTCTGCAATTCATAAAAATTCTTTGGTAACAAGGTGAATAGAAACAGAAACTTTGTACCCTTTTAGTAGCTTTACTATTTCTTTTGAAGCTATACTTGTAGATATTTTATAATGTATTTCAGGGAATACAGAAGCTGTGCAGAACCAAAGGTACTTGGTGAAAATGCAAAGGATGCATTAGAAGAGGGTAAGGTGACTTTCTAGAGATGCATAGGTGTACTGTGACAGAAAGCTTGGAAATAAAACATTTCATAAACCACTTTTTGAGGAAAATCTGTTGGATTTCTTTCTGTGGGCTGATCTGGCTGTTTTGATCTTGTTACTCTGCTGTCACCATAGAAAATCAAGACTGAACACTTGTAAATGTTGTAATAAAGTCGACTTAAGAGTTTGTAATTATCCTAGCCTAATACTAATGCCAAGAATGGCAGAAATTAATTACTATGGTATGAAAGATTTCTTCTACTAAGAGACTCTAAAGTACAGCTTTTAGTCGCTGCAGCCATCCTGCTCTTACCTCTCCTGTCTGCTTATGTGATTTAGAGGAGGTCATCTCAAAGCTTTATGTTTGAGATACAGGTAAGTTTTCTCATCAAGAACCATTCTACACTTATTTTAATAGCTTTCATTTCTTTTTTCCCATATGGCCATTTAATCTAGGTGGCGTGGCCTTTTTAGCTTTTGCCATGTAATGAACTCCCAGGACTGAAATAATTCTGGATTAAATTCCTGAACTCTCTGGGCAACACTGTGAGAAGAAGTTGAAGCATTTCCATTGAAACTCTTAAGTGGAGCTACTAAGCTCTAAGCTGCAAAGTGGATGTGTACATGATGTTTTGAAAAGCATGCATGTTGATAGTGTTTCACTTTACAACTACTGTCTTAAGTTACAATACCAGCTTACAAGCAAGTGTAAGGACATCTTAAATTTTATGAAAGAAACATTTTCTCTACTTTTTTGCTTTGGCGCTATTGTTGTTTGGGACGTGTGTAGTAACTTAGTAGTTCCTAAGTGGAAGCTTGTTTTGATAGTAGTGTTTGGAGATGCAGTTGATTTAAGACTGTCAACATTCCTGAGAGTTTATTAATTTGAACTCTGGTCTCTTTTTGTCAGTTCTACTAAAGATGTTTAATGATGTTTGAAACGTCTCTGATTTGCTAGGTTAGGTTTGCTGTCATGTTTAAAGGCAATGTGGAGGAAAACCTTCTCAGGGCAGTTTGACTGCAGTAGGTTAGAAGCCAGGCAGATGCTGCCTATGTCTTTTAGCTTATGCAAGACTTATTTGGAAGCTCTGTCTTGGAGAAGTTTTGTATTCCTTACACCTCCCTTTTTAATATACAAGCTTGCTGTATTAGACTGGAAGTTTAGTTAGTATCTGAAAGTCTTGTATGCAGTACAAGAGAAAAAAAAAACCAGGTTATTCTGTGTTAAAAGCAATCTTCTCTATTGTGATATGTAACACAATTTCATTGCTAACTGAAGAAATACTATAAACAGTGGTTTGTTCCATAATTGCTCTGAAGAGCCTAGAGAAAACTGCTTTTATTGAAATTCATAGAATCATAGGATGTTTGGGTTGGAAGGGACCTTAAAGATCATTTTGTTCCAACTTCCCTGCTGTGGACAGAGACACCTCCCATTAGACCCAGTTGCTCAGAGCTCCATCCAAACTGACCTTGAACACTTCTAGGGATGGGGCATCCACAGCTTCTCTGGGCAACTCGTTCCAGTGCCTCACCACCCTTACAGCAAAGAACTTCCTTGTAATATCTAATCTAAACCTTCTGTCTTTCACTTTGAAGCCATTCTCCCTTGTCCTGTCAGTACATGCTCTTGTAAAAAAATATCTCTCTTGTAGGCTCCCTTCAGGTACTGGAAGGCTGCTGTTAGGTCAGCCCAAAGCCTTCTCTTCTCCAGACTAAACAATCCAGTTCTCTTAGCCTTTCCTTGTAGGAGAGCTGCTCCATCCCTCTGATCATCGTGATGGCCTGCTTCCAGACTCACTCCCAACAGGTCCATGTCCTTCCTGTGCTGGGACCCCAGAGCTGGGTGCAGTGTTCCAGGTGGGGTCTCAGCAGAGCAGAGCAGAGGGGCAGAATCCCCTCCCTCCCCTGCTGCCCACGCTGCTTTGGATGCAGCCCAGGGCACGTTTGGCTCTCTGGGCTGGGAGTGCCCATGGCTGGGTCATGTCCAGCCTCTCATCCCCCAGCACCCCCAAGGCCTTCTCACAGGGCTGCTCTCCATCTGTTCATCCCCTAGCTTGATTGGCTCGCTAAGGCTTCCAGATCCGGATGCAACTCTGAGCTGTTGCTCAGAAGTCCCTGAGCTTGGGAAACCCCTTGTACAGCTCGATCCAGTGCACATCCCCACACTTAAACTCAGTTGCTGCTGGTGATGCTCCCATTGACTGACTGAAAATTAGCTTTTCTCAAGTTAATTTTACTGAATAAGTGTATCTGTACTTAACAGAATATGAAATTGAAGTACTCAGTGTGGTGGGAACTAATTGGACTGAAAGCCTTATGTGCTGCTGAAAGTTTGATTGAAGTTTGTAGAGACCTGAAGTCTTGCAATCATACCAGAGAGCCAACATTGTCGGAACAAATACCAGCAGTGAGTTCTTCAATGACACTATTTTCTTCCCCACCTTTGCCTTTTCTTTTTTCTCCTTAATCTGAAACATTACTTTAGAGTAGGAACTTCAAACTGTATGTAGGAACTTCAGGGTCTCTTTATTCCTTTGACAAACACAACACATACTTTTCAAAAGTAGGGGGTGGTACAGATCATTAGAAGTAGGGGGAATGACGAACTCTGGTGAGCTCAAGTTACTTGTTCTTTGTGCCAGAAAATGATTGTTCTCACAGTTATGACTGCCTCTTTCAAATCACAATTATAAGTTGATGAAGCCAGTGGGGGAAATTGTTGAGGGGGTGGGGGTGAGAACTGGAGTAAATCAAGGTATGTGTGGTGGCATTACGATAATGTAGGGATTGTAAGGAAGAAACAACCAAGAGTGAAAAATCAGTCTTTTTTGTAGTTTTGTTGCCAGTAGAAGAACTTAAACTAGCTCTGACATTATTTTTCGTCCCTGCAAAATGGCATGGAGAAGACTTATTCTCCCTACATTTATTTCAGATGATCTTAAGAGAGTAACTATTTTGTATTCTGAATTTTTAACTCACAGTAACTTAGAACTTTGTCTACATTAAAAAGGTCTGTGTTCTGGCAGCAATAAGGATCCTTCCTGTTTCATTCTGAGACTGTCCTTATTGCAGGAAACTGTTGCTTTATGAATAGCCTGAGTTCGTTTTAAGACAGAAAGCATCCTACATATGTTTGGTGTCAGAAAATGCTGTGCAGTATCTGTGTAATTAAGAGAGAAAAAGTTAATTTCTTAGGTTAACGGAATGAGTTTCATGTTATTTGTTCACTTGCAAATGGCTGTCTTGTCAAGCTTTTCACTTTTATTTAAGACCTTTGTTTTTTCTACATAACCAGACAGCATACATCACAATTTTTATATATAATGAAAATTTTATGTGAATTATGATGATATTATGCTAGTACAGGTCATCTTTGTTATTCTTTTACAATATGCATGCAGACAACATAGTGTTTGTAATCATAAATATCTTTTTTTTCATGTAAGTGTTTAATGAATTTTCAGGTAATGTGCTGACAGTTTTTTCTAGGTTGTCACCTGAAAGAACAAGCTGAAAGATACAGTACAGCTGCCTAAATTCTTTATAAATAATTATATCTGACACTTCCTGTTGCATTTGAACTATTGAGTACACAGATTGGCATAATAAAAGCCATGGGTCAGTTGATTACTTAGTTAAGGGACATCGCTGAATTTATTTTAACTGACTAGACAAAATGTTTTTATGATAAAAAATTATTTGTTGTGCTAAGCAGTGGCAATCAGTAGAATAGATTTGAGGAACAGGACTTTAGTTTTTTTTTTTTCAACATAGTACCATCCTTTGTTCCTTCAGAGTGACTTTTCCCAAAAGTCATTTGGATATGGATACATTTGGACGCTTAAGCTCTGGCTTGGCATTAATATCAAAACAGGCTGGGATCTTAACCTCCTGCATTTCAGAGTATTGTATTTCATACTTTTTCATTGTGATAATAACTGGATTTTGTTTAATTTACCTTTTTTTCGTAATATATAAATTATGTTCTAGACACAAGGACTCAAGTATTAATTTCAGGATTCAAAATAGGAAGAGGTAAGGGAATTTTTTATGTGCTATTTAAGTACCTAATCATGCACTGTGCTGAAAGTGTATGTGCCCCTGTTTACTATTTCATCACTTTAAGAAAGTGCTAACACACTGTATTCAAACCAGTCTTGTTAATGCTTGAAATGTTTTTCTTTCCATCTTTGAGTTATTCCTTTCCTCTGAGGTCTGGGCCCCACACCAGGGTACAATGTTTGCCTGATTGCTTCTGTCTGTACTTAGGAAAGCCCCGCAGCTGAAGTGCTACAGCAAGTGATTAATCTTCCTCGCTTTAGCATTGTACTAGTTGGTTGTTTACTGTCTGTTTTTTAAGCTTTACTGATCCTTTTTTAGGAAAAAGCAAGCATAACTTGTTAAATGTTTACTTAAAGTTGTTCATCCACATGGGCAAGATGCTCTTGCCCTGTACAAAAGGCTGCACTTGCGGAAAAGTTTTTTGGTGTGGGAAGTGTAGTAAAAAATTACACTCTTGAGTGAAATCCATGGTCTTAGTGATAAACATTTACCTTTTTTAGTAACAGTTGCATGGATTTATTGAATTTGTTGAATGAAATAAGTAATTAAACTATCTTTTCTGGTAGCAGTTTCCTTAAACTAATTGCAAAGTAGACTTCCATCTTAAATCAATTTATGCTTTAAGACCATGCTTTTTGTATTGGGTTGCCATAAGATGATGATTACTTCACAAATTTTTAGTTAAAATATTGGTAAAAGAAAGTTCTCTGATTTATGCTTATACTGTTCTCAGACAAATTGCAGACGCCCAATATTTTTCTCTTTTCCCTTGAAAAATCCATATATACCTTTTCTGTGATTGAAATGCTGTGGTAATAACATATTTTACCAAAAGTTTCAATCTAACTATTATTGAGTAGGATGAGTTTAATTGAAATGCTTTTTAATAACACATATACTTGTTAGTAATAGTGTTATGTTTGGTAGCACCAGAGTAAGTAATTTATTTGCATACCAGTTTATTAATTTCTTGTAGGTCTTGTACTTCTCTTTCTTGATTGACTAGAAGGAGGTAGAAATCCTTCCCAAGATCAGGTTATTCTGCAACAATTTCAGAAGACTTGTGTTTGTATTAGTAAAATACTTCATTTGTCATTCTTTCTTTGACCATTGGCCACGGGAAAAGTAACCTAGACTTGTATAGGCTTGTATCAGGTGTAGTGTAAAAGGCACCAGACCAAATAAAAAGGACTCTGGGTGGAGCAGTTTTCTTCACCTTCTTGCTTGTGAAAGTCATTCAAGTTTTGATAAAGGTCACCAGAAGCAGTCTGCACATGGATCCATGTGGTATTAAGTGAATCTTGGCACTTGAAGGTTTCATTTCATTATCTTGAAATACATAAGTGTAAAATGTACTGCATTAGTTGCAGTAATTTTTAATATAACATTTTGGGGATAATCTCTAGATACTGCCACTGGAAATTGTTTATCTAAATTTGTGTGTTGTAATCTCTAACAGTTATTCAGATTATGTAAGGTTATTTTGCTCAGACAATAATAGCTCTTGGGTTGTGTGATTTATGATTTTATGACTAAAAATGGCTTGAATTTGGACAAAGTTTTGCAGATACAGGGAGGATAATATCTTGATTTGTTTCCCATTGGTTTTGGTTTTTCTTTTTTTTTTTTGGACAAAGATGTATTTTACGGTGGCCTTTTTTCTAATTTACTGAATTTATCAATGCCATGGGTTGAAAATAATTGTAGGACTAATTCTTTATATAAGCTATTCTGTGATCAAATACGTAAATTGATTACAGTCTTCAGATTAAGTATTTTTGCTGCTTCCCTTAGGGAAGAGAAAGTACATCCTGTCCCCATGCTTCAGTTCCTCTCTCCATCACTCCACCAAATGGGTCAAATTACTTTCATAGTGGAACTTGATGTACACTTCCAAAGCTCTGTCAGAGCATTTGTTTTCCAGTCATAAGCATTAGTCGGCAATGAACTGAACTTCTGGAAGTGGTTGGAAAGTGTCATAGATTTTTTTTTTTTTAATCTTTAGAATGGGAAATCGAGAGTATAAGTATATGTGAAAAGTTTCTGGAGTTGCCTTCTGCAGCTTCCATTACTAGGCCTGATGTTACCATAAGATACATTCACTGTAAGATTGAAGACAAGGGAAAAATGAGCTGCATTTGCTTCTCCCCCAGATTCCTTAGCCATTTATGGCTTCCCATGGTAAGTAACCTTTTTTTCGACTTACTCATCCATTATCACCATCTGCAGAGTTTGACAATTTTAGCATTCAAATGGAAAAAGAACCCAAATTCAGCTCTTTTCTCCCAACTTTAATCCAAAACTAAAGGAATGAACTTTTTTCATTTTCTTCTGAGATTACTTCTTTCTAGTATCTAGAAGAGATCTATGCACGGTAAATCCTGAGAATAAGAATTCTTTCAGGTGCCCAGGATTTGCTGTGTGGAGATCGCTGGGAGACATGGTCCTTTCTGATCTTGTCAGCCAAACTTTTACTGGTGCATGTTTGTTGTGTTGATGAATGTTGTGTTCTGAAGAATGGAGGGAGACAAGTGTCAGTGCATATGTCATCTATTAAAAAACTATTACATATTTAATAAAGTTGGTAAGTTAAAGTTATTTTTATTTTCTCTTATGGCACAGTTCAGTCACCAAAAGTAGGTCTTGGTGAATTGCAAAGGACCAAATTCAAGCCTACAGATACTAGTAGCAGGCTGCAGTAGTTAATAACTAGCACGGAAAGATTTTCTTCTCTTTTTACTGCGTTTCATACATCCATGTAGCTTTTGAAATTTGTTGTAGGAAGCAATAGGGGTCTATGAAAGTGATTTTGCTTAAAAAAATTCCTGGGGGTAGTTTAAAAGTCTGTCTGGAATACAATTATTATGATAAGTAGCAGAGATGGTGTTTATTTACTTATTCCTTGCATGGGCTGTCAGACTCTGTTTAAGCTGAGCCTTTTCAGAAAGTAGTTTCTTTCTACAGTTTTTGAACAATTTCTATCAATGTGCAGCTGAAAAGTTTTAATGAGTTTTAATGCTAATTATCAATTCTGTAAGTTCAGTGATACTTCTAATGATGGATACCTTTTCATACAGAATGAATAAAAGATAATTATAAAAAGCTGTAGCTCATCAATGAGTCGCCACTGCTTTCTTTGTAATTTGCTGCTTTCTGATCTTGAACTGTGGATTAGAAAAGTTTATCGGTATATCACAGAATCATTATGTCCATGTGAAATGCTGTCATGACTCCCCACAGCATAAAATCCATTAGGAAGTGTCTCCTTTCATACTAGTCTTACACATAGGTGTCTCCTTTACCAAAAAAAAAAAAAAGGAAAGTTGAATTACTGTTCCATTCTTTTGCAGATTTTATTTCACCTGTCTGTTAGTGCTGTCTTTTTTATTTGAAGTTGGCAAGAGCTAGCTGGTCATTTGGTTTCTGTTCCAACCTCTTTATTTTCACTAACAATTTCCCATTACCTATAAAAGTTGACATCAGTGTCTTGTTTTAAGGGATTCTGAGGAGTTTTGTGGAAAGATCTAAGTGCAAAACATTCAACTCTTTTTTGGACTAAAACTAAACTATTCCAGAGATTGGTAGGGTACCATTACCAGGATTGGATAGGGAAGAGCAGTTTAACTTTTGCACTGCTCAGATTTGTTTTCTGTATTTCTGACTCCAGGGAGACAAGCTTCCATTTAGCAAAATGACTATAGGCAAGGCTGAAAAGGGAGACTTCTGCTAGCTGGAGAACGTGAGTCTTTTGTTAGTGTTGCAGCAGGTGCTGAGGTGCTTGTAAGACAAACTGGTAACCACTTACTTTATTCAGTTAAGCAGTTGGTGTTTGGCAATTCAACAAGTGTTTCCTTGGCTACTCCTTCCTGATTAAAATACAACTCTTACTGAACATGACGAAGGAAATACAGACTATCATTTTGACAGATCTTAATAATGTATGCTGTTAAAACAGCACTTGAGAATTCTGTGTGTCAGGCAGGCTGGTGGATGTAGCTCTCCTTACACCTGCCTTTTTTCCTGAAGAGTTTCTCCTTGCTCTTCTGCTACATTAAGCCTGTACTGCCATAAAGTTGCTTTCATCAGTAACTTGTGCTAGTATCTGTTAAAATAAGCACCTGATGTGTAAGAAAGTTTTGCTTCCAGGTGGCCATCTGCAGCAAGGGGAGTGGACAGTTCCAATCAGTAGTTTCTAAAACTGTGGAAGTGAGTTTGTCTAGGCTCTTGCACAAGTGGAACTAGCCTCATGGTGAGATTTTGTTGCCTCAGTAATTTAGACCTTTCAGCTCCTGCATACTGCCAAGGAAGTGTTCTCCATTTTAGATAACCCAGCAAATGTCACATCACGGCAGTGACTAGGTCACAGCAAAGAATTCAGATGTAAGTGCTGAAGCCTCTCCTGCTTTTGTTGTCCGCTGTAGGCAGTGTTCTTCAGTGACACTGAAAGACAAGATAGTCATGGTGTAATGGTGTCTCTCTGCTTTTTGGTTGGAGTTTGAAGAACTATCTGTTAATAATGATTTTGATGCAAAGTTTGGAATGACCGATATTCTGTATGTACAATCAGGTTTTCTTGAACTGTGACACATTATTAGATTATGCAATGAAAAAAATCTTAACAGTTAAACTTCACAAATCCTTTCTTTTTGCAACATTGACGGTGAAATATTAAAACAAACCCCAAACCCACAAACCAACCAACAACCTGAAACAAAACAATCAAAAAACCTTAAACCAAAACCCAGCAAAACAGAAAAAGTTTTGATAACAGCAAATATTTTTCCTGTGAAGTGTCATTTCATTTTGAAAGATAATGCATCTTTTTCTATTGCTAGACATTTAACCTCTTCCCTTCATTCCTACATGCATGCAAAACACCAGATCTAATGACAACAAAGAAATGAAAATAAATAGAATGTGAGGGCTTTAACGGTATACTTCTTTCTACAAGTGTAAGTTTTCCAACACTGTTACCCTGCTGAGAATATTTTGAACTGGAAAGTGTAGTAATCCTCTTTGCTGAAGTCATTCAGACTTGGAAATGTAGTAGTTTTACATGATCACACATAGCAATATAAAGAAATTGCAGACATGCCACACTCATGTCTCTGTAATTATTTCATTAAGCCTGCCACAAGCATGAGCGGAATCTTTCCTTCACGTAATGGAACCAATCCCAAGTGCAAACATAGTAAGACAAATTCAGAACATATGAAATGTGAGAGACATGAAATGAAAATGATGAAATCTAGTTATGAATGTCTTCTGTGTTTTGGTAGAAGATACTTTCAAATCTCTGCACTATCTGCTGGTTCCAATGGATACAGCAGAACCTAATTGCTGGAAAGTTGCAAAGGTTTAAAAAAAACCTCGTAAGATGGCTGGGTTAGTAGTTTAGGGCTGCTGTTAATGTTCCTGTTCTGATTTAATATGGTAAAAGTGGTATGTTCAGTATGTCAAAATCAGCTCAGAGCTTAAAAGCTAGAGTTTTACTGTATTGGAAGAATGTGGTTTTGTGCTTATTGCATGAGTGTAGGGTTTTTTTGCCCTGTCTTTGTAGTCCTCCTTTGTTCAAACTACTATTTTTCACTTTCCTTTCTATTACCTGTTAATGTGTCCATTTCTTTTCTAATTCCTCTCAACTATTCCTTCTACTCCAAGCCTACATGCTTTACTCTAATGGCAGCCTTCCTTTTAGGCTGTTTATATTGAAGGCTGTTAATTGAATGCAGTTGGCATAGGTACAAAGGGAGAAAAGGAGAATTCTGCTAGGTTTGATTTGTCCAGGTTGCTGGTTTTTCCCTGCCTTTGTAGGGTTGACAAGTGCTTATTCATTGCCCTTGATTCTGCAGAGGACAGATGGGCCTAAGGGGTTTTTGCACAGCTGAGGAATAGAGTCTCACTTTTTTTGTACAGTTCTGCTGCTCAGTTGTGGGCTGATGGAAATGGCTTTTGGACCTTCACTACTGGCTGTCCGCTGTCTTTCAAGGGAAGTTTGTCACATCGTGAGTGGTACCTGAATGAAAGACTTAACCATGAGAAACGTGTGCAGTACAAGGCCTGTGGAGTTGACACTGAAGAAGGGTCTGCTAGAGTAGGAGAGGATGCTGCTTTGTGAAAAGTGCACTCTCACTAATAAGTGATGATTTTTTCCTGGTATATTATTTTGCTTGCAGTGACTGACAAGTGTGGCTTTATCCCAACTATTAATGGGATAATGTATCATTGAAATTATTTGTGTGTCTTCTTGTTAAAAAAGGGAAGCTTTTAATAGTGTATTCTAGCATATATTTAACAAGGTGAAATCTTCCAGTCTTTTTTGTAAATCACACATAAAAGCCTCTTGTGGTTTAACCCAGCCAGCAGCCAAGTAGATCCCTTTATTATCAACACTGTTCAGCACACATCCCAAACACAGCCCCATACTAGCCACTGTCAAGAGAACTAGCTCTGCCCTATCCAAAACCAGCAGATTCCACCCCTTATTCCATACCATTTACATCATGCTCAGGTCTCACACTGTTCAATACAAGCTCATTAACCACCATCCCCCTTCCTACCCTTTGATAAAATACCCAGATGTCATTCCCTTAGTCTGTGGACCACCCCTGCAAAATGTCCATAAAATACCCTTTGAGTTCATTTACTCCATGACTTTGGGCTACATTTGTTATGGTGGTCACTCCAGACAGGAGAGGTGGTGTGTTACATGGAATTACTGGGCACCTAAGCCAGCTCAGATTATGTCACTGCTGTGCTTGGACTTCTTGTAAGGCTTCTCCTCCATTGGTTTGAGTAGTTCCTGTTATATTTATTCCTGTAACGTACAACTCAAATAATGGATTATAGTAGTTTTATATCCATGATAATCTCCACAGCTGGTGCTTTTGGATTCATAGGGTTTGATATTGCAATGAACTCCTCCTCTTGTCCCCAGCCTAGCTGCAGCAAGGGGTTCCTGTTAGAGTCCACTGTTAGTGTAGTCCACATTGTGGTCCCCCGAGGCTGCAGGGACACAGCGTGCTTCACCATGGTCTTCACCACAGGCTTCAAGGGAATCTCAGCATCCCCTACTCCAGTGTGGGGCCCCACTAATGCGAGACAGTTGTCCTTGAACTTGTCCAATGTGGGTCCTTGCCACGGGCTGCATTGTTCATAAACTGAAGCAGCGTGGGTCCCCTTTGGACGTCCTGCCAGCAAACCTGCTCCAGCATGGGCTTTTCACAGGGTCACAGCCTCCTTAAGGCATCCACCTGCTCTAGCAGGGAGTTCTACATGGGCTGCAGGTGGATCTCTCCTCCATCATGGAAGCATTCACACCTCATAGTCTCTTCAACTCAACTTCAGATCGAAGTTCAGCCTGTCAGCAGAGCAGCACTGGAAACAGCAGCACTACCTTGGCCAGCTGCCAGCCCAGGCGCACTGACATGGTGTTACCAAAGTGTTCCCAAGCACAGTTCAGTAAGGCAAGAAGCAGCACAGCAGTACAGAAAGCAGTGAAAGCAAAAAGTGGGCACTAGCAAGCACTAGGCTCTTAACACACGTCAGGAAAGCAAGCCCCATGACAAGCACAGGAGGCTGCTGTTTACCAGCTAAACAGCACTAACAGCTATATATTCTGTCTGATACATCCCAGTGGAATCTATCATTATCTGGAACCCTTTGTGCCCTATGTCAGGTGCAAAAAAGGACTGTCATGGTTTAACCAAGCCCTGAGCAGCCACTCACCTGCTCCCCCAGAGTGGAATGGGGGACAGAATCAGAAAGGCATACTCTAAAAAACCTCATGGGTTGAGATCACACTTTAACGGGGTGGGTAAAAGCTGTGTACAAAAGCAAAGAAAAAAAGAAAACAAATTCACCACTTCCCATGGGCAGTTGTTCAACCATCTCCAGGAACAGGACCCCATCATTTGTAACTGTCACTTGGGAAGACAAGCAGCATCACGCCAAATGGTTCCCTTCTTCCCCTCTCTTCCCTCCCACTTAATATACTGAGCATGATGTCACTTTAACAATTACATGTGTTCTGAGAGACGAAAAAAGGTGGAAAATTATGGATGCTGAAAAAGCTTCAGCAAGGAATTTCTTCAGCTCAGCAGTAGTTTGTAAGAACTCTGTCTTTCCCATGCAAGTAATTCAAAACAATGTTACAGTTTTGTAAACTTCTGCACCTGCTAGTTGTTTTCCACCATTGTTATGTTTCCAACTAGAAAAATATTTAGAGATGGGTGCCTTAAAACTTGGCCAATCACCCTAAGGGGTGGATGGTCAAAAGAACCAATTACCTTATGCCATATAGTACACTTTTTGCGAACTAACATATAAAAAACCCTCCAAGAAGCTAATAAAGGGCTTCGGCCTTCTCTCTACCCTGAGCTTGGAGTCTGTGTCGTTCCTCCGTTCCACGGTGATAACAGCGACAGAAAATATTTTGAAAACTGAAGTTTCAAGACTTCGAGTTAAGAATCGAGGGAATTAAATGCTGAAAGGAGGACTGAACAGCTGTAGGTGGAAAGAAAAATAGCTTCTGTGCTCTGTTGGTTAAAATCCTGCTATAATATTTAGTATGAAATAAATAATGCAAACTATCAGGTTTGTTTTCACGTGTCCAGACATGAGAATTGTGTCTGGGGTAAGAAAGCTGCAGCAGCAAGAGTTCAAAGGAGACTGAGTGTGTTGTGTCATTGCTGCAGTTTATATCTGAAAGAGCTGAATGTCAGAATAATGGGAGACGAGTGTGAACAGAGTGCATCTTAAAGTCCTCCTAGGCTTTCAGGAACAAAAGAACAGTTTTGCAAGGCTCCTTTATCATTTGAATTGTATGGTATGTAGATAGCTAATGTTATGTAAGTTACTGGCTGTAGATTTGAATCCAGAAAGAATCCAGAATACCTGCTAACCACTTGAAGGTTATGGGGCAATTCTAGCGACATTTGCTTGTCTACTGTTGTAGCAGCACAGAGGCAATTATCGGACAGATGGGTGAAGTTGAAAGCTTTAGTCAGTAAATTTTTTTAACCAAAGGGTATGTAGTTTCTCAGGCCCTTTCAAATCTTTGTTTGGATTAACTAACCATCAAGTGCTGCTATCTGGGCTTAATATACATGGGAATGTGAGAAAGTGATTGCTGGTAAAATGTGCCTTCAGCTGAATTGTAGCACCTTTCTACTTCTTACCTGCTGGTAGCTTCTGGCCTCTCACTACAGATTTCCATTTCAACAGCTACTCCTTTACTGATCTGCCAGTGTACCTGGGCCAGTAAGTGGAGTCAGGTGACTGAAAACCTGAAGTTTTAACAGCCTTTTAATAAATATCAAGAGGAATTGTCTTATGACAATTATATGAAGATTCTTCCTCTCTTTTTCAGAAACAGTTGATAGAGAAAATTATTGTTTCTGATAGAGATATGTGACCACCTCAGATGAAATATACAAAAATCCTAGTACTCAGGTTATCATACAGTTACTTCCTAGGGACACATATTTTTCTTGCCTTTGTTAATAACTGGTTGATTTCTGGGGTTGTAAAATTGCATTTAATTTTTTATGTAACTAGATGTTTTTATTGTATGGTTAGGATTTTTCAACAATGGAAGTCAAAACATACATGTGTAAGTGGAAGGAGGAAGGCAAAGATCACCAAAGCTTAAAGATTTTGAGGAGTTGATGGCACAGGTCTGTAAGGCTTCTTGCTTCTTTGCAGTAAACCTTTCAAGGCCTGGTTTTCTTGTCTGGATGGAGTCAGAGCAATCAGTTCAAATGTACACCATCAGTTCAAATGACAACTGAAAGTCATTTGTTGTTTTGAGTTGCCCATCTGTTCTGCAGAGGTCTTCATAATGAACATTACAGTCTGTTTCTGCTGTGGTTAAGACCTTAAATTACTTTCTCTGAAGTGCATGGATATTAAACATTCAAAAAAGTGATGTGAGATCAGGTACCAAAATCTCACTGAAGTTTTTTTCTTCATGAGATTCAGGGCTGGTTTTGATCTCATTTTTAATTACTGGAAGTCAAGGATCTCTTGGTCTCCTGGTCTGTGTGAAACAAAGTGCTTCTTAAATGACCTTAAATTCTCAACAAGGAGGATGTTGGAACATAATCTTCCAGTGTATGACAAATGTGTCCATAACATTTTGTCAAGACTTGATCTAGGATAGCACTCCAGAGTAGTCTTCAAAAGTCTCCTGCCTCTAGCAATGATTTTGATATCTGATAATGAGACAGATTTTATTTAGAGAAGGTCATAGTGGGTTCATTACAGAAAATGAGTTCACTTCTGCAATAATGCTTTGCTTTCATAGTATTTTAAGACTTTAAGAACTTTGACACTCTAAGACTGCTTCCCAGTTTTATCCATGCTTGTAAATGCATGTTGATTGGAAATGATCTTGTGCCCTCAGCACTAAAAAAGGAAATAGCAGAATGTAAGGAGTAATTTGAATGTAATTAAATCAGTGATTCTTTATCAGAAGTTGGAAAATGTTTAGTAGGATAAAATCTGGCCGGACAGATGTGTTTATTCAAGCTATCTTGCAGAGGTTTATTTATCTGTTGTTGCACGAATACTCTTCTGTGTCCTTGTATTTGTTACTTTGTTCTTCGGACTGTGTCAAGACCTTGTTATGAGCATCTCATGGTCTGAACAACTAAGCATGTTTTAATTGGAAGAAGGGTCTGGAAAGCACCTTTATTAAGAGTTTTGAAGGAAGTGGTTTCACAGACTGCAGAGCCAAGCTAGTGGTGTGTTGCTGCCAAACAAAATTCAATTTTCACTGTGCAGTGCATCCTCTTTGCTTGAGCATTCTCAAGTTCTCTGTTAACCTTCTTGTGAATAAGTGAATTTAACAGTCCAGCAGAAGACCATCCACAGATTTGAGTCATTCCCAAAGCATCCCTAAGCTTTGAAACAGCACTTCCTGTCTGGAAGATGCTGTTTTAATGTGACTCTATTAGGAGGTGCTTTGAACAATATAGTGATGAAATTCTAAAGTTCTGCTAATCAAGACAAGCTAGATGTCAGTTAAGAAAACATGTTTTCTGATGTAAAGCGCAACAAAATATTTTTCTTGCAAGGAATTTTACTGAAAATGTAATTTATAAAAGCTTTTCAAAGCAAAGGTTTAATTAACTAAACTGTATTTTAAATATATACCTTACTAGTAGGACTTTATGCACATACAGGTATTATACAATAAACCACAAATACAGTAGTAAGTGAATTTCATTTTAAAAAATCCACCAAAATTGAAGAATAATTGTGATACTTTAGAACTTTGAGACCATCAAATCACATTTTCTAGTTGGATTATATTACAAATGCATCAGACTCTCTTAGGTTTTCTGTTACCAAATGAAACATCTGCTCTGAGGCAGTGTTTTCTCATTTTCTGTTGCTGTAGTTCTTCTCTGTTTATGCTGCAGCTGCCTAAGCCCTACCAGAATGAAATGGAAATGGCTTACATTACTATAACATGATTTCAGATAGGTACATTGAATGCTTGCTGTTAGTGAAAGCAACTGTGTCAAAATGGTTTCTGTGGAGGGCAAGGTACTGGTTGGGCTGAAATACAAACTGTAGGTGTTTGCATGTGCCAGTCAAGTGAGTTTTAAAATCCATGCCCTCCCTGTTAACAGATTAGTGCAAAAGTTATAAGAATAATTATTTGTCCTATGACTCTTTAATACCTTTTTTCCTGGAGATGGTACTCAGTCTATTGGGGTGTGTAAAAGGAGGGCATAAACTTCTTGGCAATAAAATTTCATCCCATTTCTGGATGGACTTAATAGTATAATAACTGACATTATAGTTAAGTACACATCCCTAATTTCATTGATACTGAGTACAAGCACAGCAGCCAAAACAAGTACGAGACACCAAGTTTTAAAGGTGTTTTTTTGTTTTCAAAACCTTTTTGTCTTGCTCTTTCTTTCCTTCTGGTTCTGTGCTGCGGACTCCTGCTCTGCCCACTACATTACTTCTCTCAGAGGTTAAAAGGAGTGAATGATTCAGAAGGCTGGAGCTGAAAATGAAAGAATCCCATTTCCCTTAGCAGCTGGCACTGCAGGTACAACAAAACTTTAAAGTATTTGTGCTGTTGCAGTAGGGCTACCTCATATGCTCTCAGTCTGAGTCTCCAGATGCACTGCTGTTCATTGCAGATCTTTTGCTAGACACTTTTCCTCCCAAGATGCAGAAATTCAGTACTAGTTCAAAAGCTTGGAGTTCTGATCCCAGTGATTAGGGTCTCGTGCTAATGCAGTTCAATATTTTGCATCTGAAATTTGGCTAGTTAGCCAGGTGCCTCCTAGTGCCTGATGAAGAAAACACTGATGTGGAAAAAGCATGTCTAAATTACAGGAATTCACAGTGCTAAATATGCCTGTATTTTTGTGGTAGTATGCTTACTGCCATTTTAAATGTCATTCAGGACACCTTGAAGAGTTTAATCACCTTTTTTCTGCCTTTATTGAGGTTTACAGACTAGCTTTATGATATTAATACGTAAGACCAATACAGTTTAGGAACACTGACTGTAGAATGCTGCTTTTGAGATGACTGTTTGGAGACGAAATAGCGAACCACTATATTAACAAACAAAGAAAACTCCAAACCCTAGTATCCTAAAACACTTCAATAAAATAATGGGAAAAAATTAGCCTTTCTGAAAGTACTCTGAGAACTGGATTAATCTTGTGTTTTGTACATTTTTGGCTAGCTACAGGAATACATGGTCTTTATAATTAATGTTTCTTTCTCTAGGATGAATGTTTTTTCCAGTAGTCAGCTCTTCTTTTTTTGGTTTTTTTTTTTTGATCCTTCTTCTGTTGTAACAGCAGCAGTCTTTGGATTAGTTTCAATAAATTTTGAATATGGATTCTAAGATAAGACACAATTTTACAGTGAAATTCGTATTGTAACTTACAAGCTTAAGTTAAAGCACTATAACTGCACTTACTGTAGCTTTTTAAGTTAATACTCTGAAAGAAAACTGAAAGTACCTATAAAAAATTCTCATATAATGTATTACTTTATGTTCATTATCATGTTTTATTTCTGATAAGAAATGCCTGCCATCTGTTGCCACTTGAAAAGCTTCCTATTGATGAATTATGGGAATGTGATCTCTTCCATAATAACACTTCCAGTGTGTCTTGGGTGGATGTAATACATATTTATCCCTTGTCTGACTCTAAGAAATGTTGAGGCAGTGGAAAAAGTGGAGGAGGAAGGATATGGGGAATAACACACTGGGGCTGACAGTTGTGATGGTAGGTGGGAAGCAATCAAGTAAGTAGGCCAGGTTGTTGCATTTGGTGTGTATGTACATGTTCCTTACTTTAAAAATCTGCCATTCTCTTATTTTTCACTCTTACTGCTCTTCTTCCTAAACAGAACCTTTTAAAATGCCAGCTCTGATTTAGTATTGGTGCTTTATACATATTAATATAAGGCAGTTTTCAAGCATCATTGCTTGACGTCAGGAAAATCTTAGTGTTGAATTTCTTTGCATTGTGTTTGCTTTTGCCTTCAGAGCTGAAGGCAGCTAATGCCAGAATCTGTCTCCAGCTTCCTGTAGAGAAGTGGGGTGCCTAATTTCTCTGCTCTGTTGAATTGCCATTTGTACATTTTAAATGCACTTTCATTTTCTTTCCTCATGACATAGTCCTGCAACAAAACTCTGTAGTGGGCTTCTATAATATAGATTTGGAGAGGTTACAGGTGGTCTTTATGAGAGGGATTTAATAATAGTTGTGCTGCAAGTCAGAGTTGAGGGTATGGCATCGTTTGCATTTGGTTTACTGCAGCAGGAATACTGAAAAGAAAAAACACATTTATTGTCATTTTCCTGAGTTTGCTGTGACCTTGCTGTATCAAAGGCACCATCTTAGAGAAACTGTAAAAGCCTGAAACACTGTCTGGATCATTTAGTTAACTTCACTTTTATCTCCACCATCTCCCACTGTGTTTAAGTAAACAAACAAGGTGCCTGATTACATTTCTACATTATCTGAAGTATAAGAGTATTACAGATATTTAGGAACATTTTTCTAAAGCCCACATAAACACAGCTCTTAGATAGTTTGCACCTGTGGTTTTTTTCCAGTGTATCTTTAATTTAAATAACTCTTTCTGTTTTCTCCTTGTCTTGTAAGTAACAGTCATGCAGCCCTCTCAGACCAGGATGTGATAGGTGAATATAGGAAAGACAGAGGGTTTTTTTCACTCACACTGTGTTCTAATACTTGGTCCAGTTACATGCCATTCTTCCTTAATGTGTTCATCTAGAATTGAACATTATTTCGAAGATGCTTTACTAGTGGCTAACAACATTGCACTTAAGGCAGACTGGCTATTTAAGTTGGCCCATGATACATTCTGGGTTAGTCTCTATCTGATTATGGCTGCAGAAAATATTGTTAATGTTTGAAGCTTGTGCTGTCACATGTTTGGATGGAGAGCACTGTCCATCTGTCCTTGGGGGGTTTTTATACTGCTAAGTCTTGGCATCTATGAATACAAATCTACAATGAATCTAATGAAACTGAATGTTTATTGAAAATTTAATGTGAATCTCAGTGCAGGGATTATGTCTTTCTTCTTTGAAGTGTTCTATTACGCTATCGGTAGGTGAAGATGTAGATATGTTTTTGAAGTAAATGCTATGTATAGCAACTCTCTAGTCTTGCCGTTTTTCTGACAAATAGGTGCTTATTGTCTTTAGTGGATTTTATTAGAGGAGTAACAGTTACTTGATTTTCAATATGTCTTCCTTACTTTAGTGCTTTATAAGCATCTGTTGTCAGGTGAAAATTTAAAGAACACTAATTTTGATGATTTCAGTATTTGTTTATCTCTTTGGCTGCAAACACATCGATGGAACAATTTTGAAACCATTTTTAGCTAAAATTTGACAGGTAGTTGCTTGACTGCTCAGGAGTCTAATGCAATCAATTAATTTAAGAAAGACTCCAAATCTAAGCAATGTATAGGAGAAAATATTGAAATAAAACCTTATATCAAAATGTCATTGTATTCAACCCTGGTATTAAACACATGTCTAGGTAAATGAGATTTTTAAGATACTTGGCAAACTGAGATTGAATGGCTCTTGTTGTTGTTATTTGTGGTGATAGCTTTTGGGGGGGAGGGCTTAAATTTAATATATTTAACATTTTAATACTACTTACATCTTGTGAATTTTTAAAGAAAGTTAATTCCTGTGACAGCTGGGAGGAGGTGGTGTTTTATGTTCCTCATTTCACTCTTCAAATTGAAATGACAGAAAATGTTACCAAAATTTGTGTGAAGGGGTGTGGGACCCAGTTTTGAGTCACTCGGTCACTTAGACTTCAACTTCATTGCTGTTTCTCCTGCCTTAATGAAATCCCTCTTTGCTTCATTATGCCTTTTACTAATGACATGTAAGACAGAAATTTTGAACATCTTTGCTGTTTTGGCAGTTTACTGCAGGGCCTATTTAATTTTCTCTGGACAGTTACAGGTGTTTAAAGGAGAAGTACCAGATAGATCAGCCTTTCATTGTACCATAAAAGAAAATATGTGGTGTGAATAAAGAGTAGATAGGTAGATTTAATGCTACTATGTCCTGATTATTGCTTCTACTTTATCTCAAACATTTGTGTCAATTTTTACATGTCATTTATTATCAGTGCTGTCTTTTACTTTACTTTGAAATGAATTAAATCTGTGTAAAAGTGAATGTGTTTTGCTTTGGGGTGAACATTTCTTAAGCCACCTTAATGCAACAATTAGTAATGGTGTGAATACACCTCAAGTAGTTTCTCTTTAACCAGTTAGTCAAGTCTCCTCAAGAAAAGAGACAAGTTCTCTTGAGTGTAATAGATTAAAGAAATAAATACTACATGGTCATTTTCAAGGATGTTTTCATGCAAGTGGTGTGATATTGAAGACTGTTTTGTTATTACCTGATAGCTGACATTACCATTAATCATGGTCCAAGTTCTCTAAAATAACATGGCAAACTTAATTTCAAGTAACTTGGCTAAAGGTCCTATTATTTGTGCTTTGGTTGACTTGCAGCTTTTTGTCTTTTGATCATGAATGTGAAATGTGAATTGGCTAGTGAATAGGAAGAATTTCTAGCCTAAAAATCTGTCTAGCATAAGGCTCATCACTGAATCAGGCTCTGGGTAGCAGTATTGAAGATCAAGTTATACTTACTATGTATAGGAAATTTTACTACAGAAGCATTCAGACAGAGCTTATTTGGGTTGCCAGGTGGTTGCAGGGAGGGAGAAAAAACCATTTCACTCATTTGTTTAGTTCCAGATCCAAGACTATAGATGAAAAAAAGCAAATAAAGAAAAACTAAACAGCCTTTTCAGTTAGCAGCTCACATAATTACTTTAAGGATCATAAGCTTTGGTTTTTAAAAAATTTTCTCCAGTATTCTTGTGGCAATAGTAATGCTCTCATATAAATTAGAAATTTTAATGTCTGTCTCAAGGATGCTTTCACTTGCTGTGTGCAGAATAAGGTGGGGGTTTTGTCCTTGGTTGGTTTTTTGGGTCTTTTTTCCCCTTTTTGTGATTTCATCTAAACTGTGCTTGAAACAAATAAACGTAGCCTTGGGGAGTATTTCAGGGAGAAAAATGTGGTAGTCTAGAGCTTTAGTACTGGTCCAGTGTTCTTCTCCTACCACGTTCCCTTTTGCTTAGTTGTGTTCTCAGGCTTTGTGAATGTGTTCTGTAAGCAGTGTTCTTGGAAGCAGTACCTCTGACATTAGCGTGCAATAATACGAGATACTGGGAAGAAATCTGTAACTCTCCTGCATCTGCTTATGAAGTTATACCTGCTAAAGAAAGTTCCTGATTTATTAAGGAGCAGTGAAATGTCTGAGCATCCCCTCCCACCTTGTCCTCCCCAAGTACTGGAATACGTAAAAACAAAATAGGTGTTGATGTTAGCTTGCAGTAGGAAGGCATGGGGATTTTCTTTCTAGTCAATTCATGAAAGGTAGGTGCATTCTGATAACTTTTATATAGGCCTTGTATTGACCTAGTTTTAATCTTGATTGACTGACCTGATCTCCTTCAGTGACAAGGTGACCCGCTTAGTGAATGAGGGAAAGGCTCATCTTGTTTATATGGACTTTAGTAGAGCTTTTGGCACTGTTTCCCACAGTATTCTGAAGAAACTGGTTGCTCATAGCTTGAACAAGTGCACTCTTTGCTGGGTAAAAAGCTGTCTGGATGGCCAAGCCTAGAGACTGCTGGGAAATGGAATTAAATCCAGCTGACCATCGGTCACAGGTGGTGTTCCCAAGGGCTCAGTATTGGGGCCAGTTCTTTTAAATGTTTTTATCAACAACTTGTACCAGGGTGAAGTGCCCCTTCAGTCAGCCTGCAGATGACACCAAACTGGGTGGGAGCCTTGATCTCCTGGAGGGCAGGAAGGCTCTACAGGAGTATCTGGACAGGCTGGATTGATGGACTGAGGCAGTGGTACGAGATTCAGCAAGGCACAGTGCAATGTCCTGCCCTTGGCTCACAACAACCCCATGCAGTTCTACAGGCTGGGGGCAGAATGGCTGGAACCCTTTCCAGCAGAAAAGGACCTGGGGTGCTGGTTGGCAGTAGCTGAACATGAGCCAGCAGTGTACCCAGGCGGCCAGGAAGGCCAGTAGTATCCTGGCCTGTATCAGCAATAGTGTGGCCACCAGGATCAGGGCAGGGATTGTCCCAATGTACTCAGCACTGGTGAGGCCACACCGTGAGTTCTGTGTCCACTTCTGAGCCCCTCACTTCAAAAAGAACACTGAGGTATTGCAGCAAATTCAGAAAAGGGCAACAGAGCTGCTGGTGAAGAGTGTGGAGCACAAAGCCTATAAAGAGGAGCTGAGGGAAGTGAGGCTGTTTAATCTGGAGAAAAGGAGGTTTGGGGAGACCCTCGCATCCTTCACCTGAGAGGAGGCTGTAGCCAGGTGGGGGTCAGTCTCTTCTCCCAGGAAACAAGTGATACAAGAAGAGGAAGTGGCCTCAAACTATGCTAGGTGAGGTTTAGATTGGCTATTAGGAAAGATTTCTGTGCCAAAATAGTGGTCAGGCATTAGACCAGGCTGTCCAGGGCGGTGTTGGAACCCTGGAGGTATTTAAAAGATGCGTAGATGTGGCACTAAGGGACATGGTTTAGTGATGTGCCTGGCTGAGTCCATAGAGCCAGCAATTACAGTAAAGTGGGTGAGTGCTACTGACAAACCAGCCGAGCTCACCAGCATGGACAGGTGTGTGCGTCTTTAAGGGAGAGAACAGACTGTTGGGGTGATCAAGTGAGTCTGACTGGCTGCCAGGGACGCAGCAGAATCTGGAAGTCTCCATGGTGAGACTGCTGGTGAATGTGTTGTTTACATTTTCTTTTTTCTGTTTCAGGGCAGTCCTGTTTTCTGTGCTCAGTTATTAAGATATACCTATCCGCTTTATTGACGGTAAAGTACTGGTGCCATCTGGTGGTGGTAGTACGTTCCCAGGAATGAGAAAAACGACTTGTGAGGAATTCCACTGAGATCTGAGAAATTGCAGGCATGATACTAAAAAGAGTACATGGATATATTTGCTGCCTTTGCATGTAACTATGCTGTTGAATTAAGTCATAAAAATCTGTACTTGTATTCATAACTAGTCTTGCTAGAGGAAATTTAAATCTTTAATCTATTTCTTTCTGATCAACAGAAAGGTTTGTTTCTAGTTGTGTCTTTTACGAAACAGTGCTTTGCAAACACAACATAAAAGAGTTTTATTGGAGCTTACAATATTTTAAAACTCAGTTTGAAAGACAAATTATCTTCTGTTACTGCATTTTGCTAAATCCAGGACAAACTTCTCACTGCTAATGTTTGAAGTCACTGTGCCCTTTTATAAGTGGCTTATGTATTGTTTCAAAGTAGAAGTTCAACAGCTGACAACAGTACACCTGACAAGAGTTGAAATAAACAACTTTGGTATCTGAAGCCAAAGCAACCACAATATTGTTTTCTCTATCCTTCCATCTGTTGAAAAGGTGTCCTGCATCTTAAGTTGCTTACCTGAGGTAATATCCTCATCCTTCTTTAGAGTACTGTACTGGCTGTACTGACATTGCTAGCAATGAAAATTAGGGCTATGACTTCTTCTCCACTTCTCTTGAAGTAAATTTCTGACTGATAAGTATCCTGCCCTACAATGGAAAAGCTTGCAAAAGAGGAAGATACTTTATTTTAAGCTGGTGACGCTTTTTAATTTATTTCATTCAGCCGTTACTCTTAATCTGTTGCAGGTCAGCATATTATTCTAACGAGTTACTTTTAAATAAATTGCCCTGTAGAACAGAGGTCTATCTCTTCAGTCATTAACAGCCTCCATCTTTCTGCTGCAAATGATTAGAATAACAGACTATTATTGTTTTAATCCAGCTAGTTGAAGAAGACAAATTCTGTGCTTGTATTTCTTCATGATCTCTGACCTCATGACCATACAACACTACTTGCATTGTGATGGAAGTGTGAATTAGACTTAGTTCTAATAACTAACTGCATTAGTTCTCTCATTACATAGTTGTGCTCACAATATCAGGAGCCACTTTAAAATTCTGTCTTTATGGAATAAGGTGTTTGCAGGCCTTTTCTGCTAGTATAGGTTGTGGAATTAAACAGAAACAGCTATTAAAATTGAACATATGTGATAGTACTTAAGAATTTAATGTTAATATTTAAATTAATATTTTAAAAGTTAATTTATCAAAATTTATTGGTAAAATTTACTTTTCTTTGGGAATAATGAAACTGGTGGCCAAAGCAAGGGCTTTATTTTTTTCTACACTTAATTCAGCTCACTGAAAATCTAGGCTTACCTACTGAGTTTCACCAGTGTGCAGCTAGTAGCAAAAGTGAGATGCTTACACCTGATGTAAGCCATACGATCATAAGCATCAGATTTGAAAATTGTCTTTTCCACACTGGGTTTTGGATCTGAATAAAGTTCCATTGTTGTAATGCTTTGTTCTTAGATTGCCTCAAACACACTGTCCTTATGAATTGAGATACACCTGCTGCTTCCAGTACTGTTGTCATTTAGCTTTTGGTGCTGTATGACTTTAGTACCTTTCAGTAATTATTCAGCAAAATTGTTATTATTTGCTACATTTAGCCGTTTTCCTCAGGCTTTCCCCACTGTGAGCATTATACTTCTGCTTTTTAATTAAGTAATATTACTGTACTATGCTTCAGCAAAAGGAAAATATGTATGCTTATCTTGTTAAAATAGAGCAAGGTTGTAATGGTTTGTAAATCTGTCAGGCATTCACTTCAGTTCTGGATTTGTACCTGATAAGAATAACTTCCTGTTTTGCTTTACAAAGCTAGATGGTACAAACAACAGTTACAGTTCGATGATCTGACAAGTTGTTAAGTGCAGTCACATCACGTGAGAAATCCTGTAAAGAAAATATTAGTACTCACTTCTGGCTTATTACAGGATCAGTAGAATGATCTGCTTGCCCAGTCTCCAGCAACCATGTAGATCTAAAAAGGAACTGAACTTCTGTGTCTTTAGTTTTCATAGTGTGTCGCTATCACCCTGTAACTAGAACAGGAAGAATATGGTGATGATTTAGGACCAATTTGGTGGTTGTTTTTATTCTCACAAATTGAGTTCCACTTCCTTCTTCCACATGAACCAAAGTGTAACCTTGTCCTCTTCCAGCAGTAGTGAGGGAAGATGCATGACAAGTCCTTTTGAAAGACTGTTATTCAAGTTTATGTTGTAATGTGCTTTTGGAATGGGGATAAGCCTCTGAGCTGGTTTCTTTAGAAGCAGTGTCACTGCTCTGTTCTCCACATTTTCCTGGAGAAATAGATCTTTTTAATTACAAAGTCTTATGGAGTTTATTCTACTGTATTAAAGGCTTTTTGTCCTCAATGGGGATTTTTTGGTGAGTTCCAGCAAAAGAGCATCTCCTGCAACTCTGCGTTGCTTTCAGTTAATAGTAAATTTTTTAAAAAGTTTTTTTACTTTGAATTCAATCCAAGAAGTTCATGATGGAACCGTGAAGAGATTTTTATTGTCATTGTTCTAAAGTTTCTGTCAAGTGCTATCATGAATATCTTGTTTTGTCATTGTTTTCATAATTCCCTTAGCAATATAACAGCAAAATCAGTAACTACAGGCTTTGATTTTTTGAAGCAGGAAGACAGAACTAGTAGTACTCTTTACCCGTCTCTGTAACAGCTGAATCTTCACTATGTGAATCAATTAGAAAAACTGCTTCTTCTGTCAAACTTACCTATTCATGTAAGATTGTATCACCTTTAGCCAGAGAATAAAGGTCTTCTTTTTTATAATTTTTTAAAATACAATTTTATTCTGGCAAATATGAATTATTTCCTTTGAAAGTATTTTTGGAAGATTAAGATACAAAGACCAGATTACTTGAAAAAATAGCTTGAAAACTGAGAATGCTGCTCATCTGAATGTGCACCTTCAATTCAAAATATTTTCTTTTCTTACAGACTTTCTAGTCTTTCAGTTGTGCTTCAAGGTTTCTGCTTACTTATTTGGTTCTTTACCCTGTCATTTTTGAAGACAATGAATTTATTTTTATTTTGCCATCATGTGTTACAGGACTTCTTAGTTTTTTGAGCAATTTTCCTTGTCTTGTAGGAGACTGTGTTGAATCTTTTTTTCTTTCTTTTTCCTGAGGATCAAATTTTTCCCCCTTTTCTTGCTTACAAGTGCTTCTGCCCCATGGTTATCTTAAATTAGTAGAGATACCTAAATACTTAGGTGAATTTAGCGAGCTGAGTATTTCTTTGTGGCAGCTGTATTTTGAAAAATTTTGCATGTTAACTTTCAGACTATTCTTCTGTCTTTTCAGGTCTCTGGATGGCAGACTCTGAAAAGAAATGCTGTTTTAAGAGGTATGCCTCATGTAGGCCAAAGTATTCTGGACTGGTGTCTATATAAATGATAAGGCTGTACTTCTGAGGAGTCCCTCTGCTGATCATCTCTGTAATCTTGCATGAATAATAGTTTCAGTGCTGACATCTCTCTGAAATGTGAAAGTTTGTACAGAGATATGCAGGCTTGTCTTATTGGTGATAGAAGAGAGGCCTGTAATATGTTGCTTAACTTTTTGCTTGGTCATCTGAAGAGAATATTGCCTTAGTGGATGAAGTGGGTGAAGTACTAACAAAACAGGTTGACTTTCTGAAATGTCCATATCCCCTTCCAGCCTCTCCCGACGCTGTGTGTGTGGTTGGTTGGCTGGTTTTTAAATGGGAATATAGTCCAGATGCTTTTGTAAATGTCCTCACTCCCTTTTTGGTGTGTTGTAAGACTTCCAGGCTGTGAGAGGCTGACAGCATGCCAACAGTGTGGTTTAAAATAATGTCAGCTGGAACCAAGATGAAGAAACACTAATCTTTTTGCAAATGATCTTTTTTTCATGTTAGCTGAATGTTTGGAACATTTTCTGTGTTTGTTTGGGGTTTCATGTTCCAGCACTGAAAGGAAGTGTCTCTTCTCTCTCCATTGTTGTAGGTTGTTTCTGAATAATTCATTGCTTGGCAGCTGTTAAGAAAACAAACTGTCTCTTCAAAATGGAATTCTTCTACCAGGTCTCTCATCCATTTCGAGCAGATGTGGTGGCATATATTAGAAAAGTAGGCTTTGTCTTTGTAAGAGAAAGATTGGTCTGAGTATTTTCTTTTCTTAACTTTTTTAAACAGGATCTCTTAATTATTTTTAGGCACTTCAGAGGGTTTCATATTTCTATAAAGCAGGACAGTGCTGATTCATTTTGTTCTGACTCTAAAATAATAATCAGGATGAAGTATTAACTTGGGTTAAAGTGGTTCTTCAGCTATTGACTAAGATTTTGGTGTTGCTCTTTTTTATGCAGTGTTTACAAGAGTCCTAAAGAAAGTGATGCTAAGAATTAGGGAATATGTTATTTCTATTTTCAACACAACCTGTGGACAGAAATCAAGATGAGGGTGCTGCACTGCTCTTGGAGGTGCACACTTGTAGGATGAGAGGCATTGTACCCAAGTTGCAATGCAGGACAATTCCTAAGAGACAGTAGGATCATTTTTTGCCAGTGAGGGTGGTCAGGCCCTGGAACAGGTTGCCCAAAGAGACTGTGGAATCTTAATTGTTGAAGGTTTTCTGAGCAAGGCAGGAATATGCCCACATTAACTCAATTTAAGTGGGCCTGCTTTGAGTACAAGGTTGGATTAGAGCAGCTTGGAGAGATTACTCCATTATATCCATAACATTATGCTATGAATCTGTGTAACATGCTGAAGGGATGCTTTTTTTGCATTTCACATTTCCTGTAAAAATGGTTGAGGCTCAGGTTGGTGTGTTACGTGGTTTTTTTTGGGTGGGTTTTGAGTGGTTCTTTGTGGGTTTTTTTCTGGTTTGGTTTGGTTGTTGTTTTTGCTTGTTGGGGTTTGTTTTTTTCTTTTCTGGTTGGTTAGTTGGTGAGTTGAGAAGAGCTTTGTGATTATAGAACCAAGGAGTGACTTATTACTATTCTAGCAACATGGTGTTGAGGGAGAAGAACTGTGCTTTGGCTCAGTGTTCGTTATTTAAGTAAAAAATAAGACTCTTTAATTTTTTTAAATAAATGTCACAGTTCAGTCAGTGGATTGAAAGTTTCAAAGTTATCTGCAGTTCTTAAAGTTTGAGATTGCTTGCTGTCATGGGTTACTGTTTGAGCAGGTAAATCTCAGAAGAACTAACAATTTGATTTAGAAGAACTAAGGAATTTCTGTGTTACAGAGATTTGCCTTTCTTGGCTTTGGCTTTCTAAAAACTAAATTAGGGTATGGTATTTTCTGTTGTCTGCTAACTTCCATGGAGGTTTAGTGGGAGTCTAAGGTTTGCAGTGTTCAAATGAACTATTAGGTTTGGAAAATGATACTGTAAATATTCAGAATCTGGTCTGTCCTTTGAATTTGCCTGTTTTTATATAGAATGGCAGCTTTCTGTGAAACTTTTGCTTCTGAACTTGACTGTGAGCCTGTGAAAGATTCAGAAGCTCTTGAGCATGCATCTTCTACACAGTGGTTGATGGGTCACATTACAAAATAAGGCAAATGCAAGTAGTCTCTTTTAGAGGCTTGCTGTTCTTACTAAATCCTGCATAGTGTAGTGAGTCTCTGTAAAAACAGAAGTGTCAATTGGGAGATATGTTTTTGTTCTGGATTTTTAAAAAAATATTTTTAGGCAAGAAGGTATCAGCCTACATTGTGCTTTGGAAAAGTAAACTTATCATCTCCTATTACTGCTTCAGGCTGGTGTGTGTGACTTCAATGTCAACCTGATTCTTTGTGTTTTCTTTTTACAGCAGCCAGTTTTAGATGTTGAGCTCATGCTAACTTTGAGTTGGTGTCTCTGGGATAATGATTGTGTAACAGTCATAAACAGCTTTGAGATCAGTCAATATAATAAGAAGTTCAGCTAGTTAATTATATGGATAGGCAAAGGTGGTGTGATAGTGTAGTAAATTCATAGGATCATATGATAATTCAGGTTAAAAAGACATCAGGAGATCATGTCCATCGTGTGATCTGGTTACCTGTACTAGGACCTGAGGGAATGGCATGACCCAGTGTCAGGGGAGGTTTAGGTTAGATATTGGGGAAAGGTTCTTCACTCAGAGGGTGGTCGGGCCCTGGAACAGGCTCCCTGGGGAAGTGGTCACAGCACCAAGCCTGACAGAGTTCAAGAAGCATTTGGACAATGCTCTCAGGCACATGGTGGGATTGTTAGGGATGTCCTGTGCAGGGCCAGGATTTGGCCTCGACAATTCCATGGGTCTCTTCCAACTCAGGATATTCTATGTAATCCAGCTGCTCAAAGCAGAGTAAACTGAGGTCAGATTAAGTGGCTCAGTGTGTTACCCAGATATCTGTCTGTGCTTTTAAGCTGCATGGCTGCTTGGAAATTTGTATTTGGAGATGGACTTTCAGATTTCTGTAGTTTTTGGTTTTAAGGTTAGATTCTTGTTTTGGAGGTATGTGAATTAAGTTTTAGCTTTCTTTATAGCATATCACTGTTTGAGAGATGGGAAGATGAGTTCTGTGAAAGAGATCACCTGGAATTCAGATTTGAAAAAATATCCCTTTTTCAAAGGGAAGGTGTTTAAGGGAGACCTGGATATGTCTAGAAAATAGAAAAACAGGTTGTGTGATTCTTAGTCACACTTCATGTTTTGGATGTTGT
Source organism: Dicrurus megarhynchus (assembly GCA_013399195.1). Taxonomy (NCBI): domain Eukaryota; kingdom Metazoa; phylum Chordata; class Aves; order Passeriformes; family Dicruridae; genus Dicrurus; species Dicrurus megarhynchus. The sequence continues at coordinate 136,860 of VXAD01001918.1, read as the reverse complement.
GTAGTCTTGCTGTTTAGTTCCAGTTTGTATGAGATTACTGTCATGGATTAATTGCATGTACAGAAGCTGTCAGTAGCCTAAGCAGAAGGATATCACTTCATTCAGAATTCTTCAGAGGAATCCAGCTCCTGGTAAACATGCTTTGCTTCTTTTATGTTACTACATGTTGATAGGGTAAAACTAGCTCTTTGAGAGTCTACCTAAATAATAAAATCAGATGCTGAGACTTCTGAAGGACAGTGAGATTTTGTCAAGAGATATGTCATCTTACATTCATGGGAGCCCAGCAGTTAAAAAAAACTAATTCGGTCTTCAGTTGCGTGTTTGATAAACTCAATATTTGTGTGTTTGATAAACTCAACCTGAAATTTTCAGGGTGATTAGACTGATGTAAAGTGTTAAATATTTGAGAAATATATTTTTTATTATTTTTCTGAACTCTTAATGTTAAAACAATGGGTAGTCTTTATGTCAAGGTGGAGTTAAGATGACATAGAAATAGGACTTGGCCTATTATTTATGATATACTTGTCAGCATTAATGTACTGGGAATATTTTATACCTTCTGCTTGCTTCTAATCTCCAGATCTAATCTGCATTTTTTCTCCTGCAGCAGTGTACTTAAGTTTATATATGGTTACTTAATATATGTGTTTGGTGTGGGGTTTTTTGGTGGGGTGATAACAACTTGGCTGTCGTATGTGATAAAAGTGGTGCTTAACTTTTGTTTGGCACTAAGCTGTAGAAACCTGGCTATCTTGGGACACCTTCCCAAGAGCAGATGTGTGGTTCAAACAGACTAGTACCCATTCTGAGCTAGTTAATATATTCCAGAAAGGGATACGAAAGACATCCTGTATTAGCCACCCATCCACATCGAGAGTTTCTTCTTAAGCATTGTGAGTGGTAGCTTAGCTTTATATTTTGTAGTATGACTGTGTATAATTTTCAAATGCAATAATAATGAGAAAAACAGTAGTTGATGATGAAATCTGCAATTATGTTATTTACTTCCCTCTGAAGTATACAGGATAGGCAGGTGATAAATGTGGAATTACTTTACATAATATGGAATTACTTTATGTTTTTAATTAGTTGCTATGATTAGTGAATTTAATTTCTTATATGAGGCTGTAACATTAGTGTCTATTTTTTCTTTATATGTGTCATTAGTTCTGCTAAATTTTTTTTTCTGTTTCCCTCTAGGAAGCAATTCAAGTTTTCTGCAAAGTCTGAGTATTTATGTTATCTGACTGAACTGACATCTTGGTAATATGCCATTTTTTTGTGAACTTCTCTCTACCTTTCTAAATAGATATGAAGTGGTCTGGCCTTTTTAAAATTCTATTTTTACTAATTTTTAAATTTTTAGTAAGTCCTCTTGTTGTTACAGGTTAACTGTTTTAAAAAGCAAGAGAGACATTCTAATGTTTTTCTTTTTCCCAAGACTAGAGGACATGGGTCACAATCGCACAAAATGCAGGTTTAAATAAAGTCTGACACTGACAGCTTGCTTACAGACCTCAGAAGTTGCGTTGTTTATTGGAGATTCAAGGTGTGCGGAAGCAACCATGTCTGGATCTCTGCAGGAGCAGAGAAGAGATCCTTTTCCTGTTTTAGTAGCTGGAAGAAAACAGCATGGGAGAGGCCTTCTGGAGAAATGTCCTACTGTAGGTTTTATCACCTTTTGAAACTGAGGTGTCTACTGCTCTCAAAAGACCTGTTACCTTTCTGTTACTTCTTCCAATAGTTCTTATTTTTAGTCCTTTAAATTAACATCTAATGAGAGAGTCTTTCTGTCCTCCTTGAAAGGTGTATGAAATTTTCATAAGGTTGATTTGATAGTCTTGCTCTTGATATTCTAGAAGATAGTCATTTTTCCAGTGCCAAAATGTGTATGATTTTTTCCCTATTAAGTTGGCAAATTGTGTATTATTCTTGCTATCTTCTTTTTTATCTTTTTTTCTTTTTTCCTGGCACAATGGGCTTTATTACTATTTTGTATTATTTTTACCTTTGTTGTATGGTTCAGTTACTGTTCTCATAAAATTATACCCCATCTGAAGGTTTTTTTTATTTGTTGATGGTTCTTCTAGTGGCACTGTTTATTTCTACTGTAGTGAGGAAAAATTGTAAATTTTTTTCTAGAAAATAAACAACTTTGCTTCAGATTTCACTATTAAATCTTTGGCTCTTCTGCCTTGGTAGTGCTTGGATTCTGTCTGTGGTGATCCTGAACACCTTCTTCTGAATTCCTGCCTAGACAAGTAACTAGAGTTGTATTGATACTGCCTTTCTCAGGATCTGTGTAGGCTAATTTCTCTTTTGCCTGTCATTAATTGTTTTTCTAACACAAAGCATGCTTACTTTCTATTTAACTGGTGGCTTGATGCCATCCATCCCTTGAGCTCTTCTTGAAGAGTGATGTTGAATAGCTCTTCCTCAGCACCACCGAAACCTACATACCTCATGTAGTAGCTTTTAACTGATGACCTCATGCAATAACTTGCAAGGATTTTATGTGTGTCTGGTTTTCAGAGGGTTAAAAATAATTCTACAATTTAGAAAAGTAATTCAGTTTCTGAGCATAGGTTCTGACCTATTTTGTCTGCTGCAAAACTGAGCTGCTCTTTTATTCTTCTGTAATGGGTGGTCACTGGATTTATAACTAAATCTCAAATACTGTAAAATAAGTTTGATTCTCCCCCCCCCCATCACCTACTTCTTAACCATGAGAACTGGAAGTCTTCCTAGTCCTATTTGCATGGGACAGTGCAGATTTGAATGGGTGGGTGTTTGATATGCTTTTCCGTAGTTTATATTGGAACATAAGGTACTTCTCTGCACTGGAATAGTTCAGACTGCTGTGGAAGTTCACCTTTTGATAGTTCTTTTTTCTTAGTACCACTTCGTTGAACATAGGAAAAAAAAGATGACAAAATTAAAGATCAGACAACCTTGTTGTGATATTTCTATGTGAAACTTGGGGAATGTGTGTCACCATTCAAATTTGGAAATGTTTTCCAAAGTAAGCTAGATGAAAACCAGTATTTGTGAGCCAGGGACAGTAAAGTCACTTTAAGGGAAAACAGTGTAATTTGGTGACTTCTGCAGTCTGGGAACCACATGTAATAGGTTGTAAGCAAGTATAGCCTGCTCTGTTAATTAGCTAGAATGCTGTCAAGTTCTGGTAACAGTATAATTTTCAAAAAATTTTGAAAAACATAATAGAGCTGTGTTTAAAAGATAACAGTTTATTTGTTAAGGCATTGGCTTTGTGTGGTGTTTTCTCTCTAAGTAATTTGAGTTGGTGCAAAAAAAAGTTAAATGAGCTTTTTCATTTTTGATTTCTAATTTTTTTTTCCTTTTAAAGGTGCTTATGCCATCTCATGCTCAAAAGAAAGGAAAAATACCTAGTTCAGGTTTTAGCACAACAAACCGCAACTCTGCCAATGAAATTATTTTAATCTGTAATGTAGTCTTTAATTAACTTGTGTTTAAATAAAAGGGATTTCAGAAGGTTTACTTTCCAGCCCCATTATTGAGAGACAGATTAAAAATTATGCTTTAACCTACTGACAAAAGGCAAACGCTTAAAAATGTGGTTAAACCTAACAGTTGCTTTGACTTTTCAATTGTCAAAACACTTTTGATTCTGAAATTACTTTGAGGTTTTTCTTCCTCCATATTTTTGTGAGTTTGCCAGCATTGCTAGACTGAATATGATGACTGAAGTTACCAGGATAGTAGGGTTTCACCTTAAATCTGAGCCCCTTAGGAACTTACTAGTAGCGTGCTAGAAGGGCCATTTTCTGTGCTCTTGGAGTACTGACTTGCAAAATAGCGAGGGGTTTACATTGTTTAGCTTCTGTGAAGTGACATAAAAGTTAGTGCCGCCTCTGTACGCACACATCCTTGTACGTTGTGCGAAAGTCTAAAGCTGGGTTAATACTAGTTAATAATTTATTCCCAAATGACTACAGCTATTTTACTTTATGATATGTCTCTTCCACAGACACCAAAGATGCTAACAAGAAAGATTAAGCTTTGGGACATTAATGCCCATATAACCTGTCGTCTGTGCAATGGATACCTGATTGATGCTACTACTGTAACAGAATGCTTGCATACTTGTAAGTAGAAGTATAATTAAGTTAATGTTGCTGGTTTGTTTTTTGTTTTTTTTTCTTTTAACTTGATATGCAACGTGTTGTAATGGTTTTCAGTTGAAATTTGAAATATCTATTGTGCATCAGCCAAAATAGCATGTGCTTTACTAGACTGCTGTTCTTTAACAGACAATTTGCTTTTCTAACAAAGCAAATGAAGGGAACACTAAAGCTGTATGGCATAAACTTGAAGCCATACACAATTAGTGGTAATGTAAATATTCAAAAATGCAGTCTGTCTTCCTCCTAAAGGAATGTGGAATACCTAGTTCTCTCTTCTGTGACAGTTGATGTAGCATGTGTTCTCCACCTGGAGCCTTTCAGATGTCTTTCTCTCCTGTTCTTCTGCAGAAAGCGAGTAGTTTATTGATAAAGAATAAATATGTTGTATTGTACCCTAGAAATAAGCTTGCACTCCAAAATACTGTGATAAGGTAGTTGTTTGTTGTTACTTCACAAATTTCTATTTTCATATAAGTGAAGGATGACCTAGAACCTTGCAACGCATCCCATGTTTTAAAATTATTCTGTCACAATATTTATGTTTATGCTGATAAAGCTATTATGTTGTTTAATAAGCTTAATGACTTAGTCCTAAATTTTCTTGGAAGGCAATTATTCGGTGACTGTGTCTTCATCATAAAACAAAAAGTTTCAGCAGACTGCTTCTTCATCTAATATATCTGATGAAGGGGAAAGGCAGTGCCACTGATTACGTTTTTTATTATATTCCATTTAGAAGCTCTGTTTATCAGCCTTGATAAATTTGTTGTACTTGTCACACTTCATGTTGTTTTGGAGATCCTCATAGAATCTAGGATCATGGAATGGTTCATTCTATGAATCCAAGAACCAGAATGGTTCTTGAAACCAGAACCTAGATTCAATCCCCTGGCCATGGGCAGGGTCAGCATCTACTGGATCAAGTTGCTCAAAGCCCCATATAACCGGGCGTTGAATGCTTCCAGGGATGGGACATCCACAACTTCTTTGGGCAACCTGTGCCAGTTACCCTCACAATACAGAATTTCTATTTAATCTGAACCTATCCTCCTCCAGTTTGAAGCCATTCTACCTTGTCCTCTCAGTACATGCCCCTGTAAAAAGGTCCCCTCCATCTCTCTTGTGGTGCCCTTCAGCGGTTGGAAGGCTGCTTTAAGGTCTCTCTGGAGCCTTCTGTTCTCCAGGCTGAATAACCCCAACTCTCTCAGCCTGTCTTCCTAGGAGAACTGCTCCAGCCCTGTGATCAACTTCATGGCCCTCCTCTGAACTCGCCCCAATGGGTCCATGTCCTTCTTATGTTGGGAGCCCCAGAGCTGGACACAGTAATCAGTGTCTTGTGTCCCTTCGGTATTTGTTTCATATCTCAATTTCCATGGTGTTGTTTTCAGAGAAAGATCCTTAAGCTAGACTTCCGCTTAGTTTTGCCCAAATTTTTTACTGCTGCTAGTAAGAAGATTGTATACAAAATGAATATCATAACAAGTTAACATGGCTGACAAAGAGCTACGGAGACGGTAATTTTTCACTGTTCTTTAAGAATAAAACAAAACCTCACAAATACCCCTCAGCCCCAAATACCATCTGCACCATGTCTTATATTTGCATACAGTGGAAATATGTGGGTTAATCCACAGTGCTACAGTGCTTGCTTCAAAAGCCAGGGAATGCACCTTACTACCTTTTCTTGCTGCTTTTTTGGGGGTTTGTTTGGCTTGTTTCCTCCATATTTTGACAGTTTATATTTTATGAATACTACTTCACTGTGTGCCCTCTAGAATTAGTTTTGTGAGAAGAGGCACAGGATAGCATGTAGTAGTGTATTTTATGAGTACTGTTTTGGGGCAGAACAGAGGAGGGCAGAGTATAAATAGTTTACTTTGAAAGAGAGATGGGTGATTCTGTGTTTGCATATAGAAACATTCAGCTTTTTAATGAATGACTACTTTAGCAACTCCTACCAGAACATTTTCTTAATACTGAGAGTCTGTGCTAATTCTGTCTTTTTAACAAAACTTCATACGCGTTGGCATTGTTTGTATTGTGTAAGATAATGTTAATAATGGACGTTCCTGGAAAAGCATCCTTGCAAAATCATGACCTTACCCTGTCTGCTGAGATAGTGAATTCTAAATTATACCACCCTGAAAATTTTCTTTCTTTTCTACTCAGAACTGCACGTTTTTCTTACCTTTTCCATTTTTCTCTAATTTCCTGATCTTCAGGCATTCAAAGGCTCTTCAGTAGTAAATGGAGTTCTTGAGCCGTCTGGTGAAAGTAATTTGGAGGACCGAGGCCAGTCCTCTGGAGGAACAGGGCCAATTTTTGTAAAACTGAATTCAAGAGAAAACAAAGGGTTTTTTGCTTTCTTTCCTGCTTGTTTCTCTGCTGTGGTTTTAGTTTGTTGTTGACAGGTAGGCCTGTAAGTCAGTTGCTAAAAACTTCATTATTAGTAAGTCAGCCGTAAGTCTTTTTTTAGTTTATATCTATTCCTTGATTAAAATTCTATGTTAGATGATATGTACAGGTCTTGTTTAACTTTGTGTTTGTAATGTCAGTTTTGTTAGTGTTTACATGTGAAAGCTGTCCTTCTATGTTATGAAAGGGAAAGCTTCACATTATGAAAGGTATCATCTTCTGGATTCATCAGGATGATAAAAGGTCAACTTGAACTAGACACAGAAATGAAAAATTCAAGAGAAGTGAAACTGTTAAAATAAAAAAGTGAGCATTAACCTTGCCTGTTCTTGTTCTGATGAAGGCTCTCTGATGTGTTTAAGAAATCAGAAAATGTACAACTCAGTTCATGCCCACAGTCAGTGCCCACATACCTGGGTACAGACCAGAGATACTGGAAAAACAAGGTAATGGAAGATTCTAGTAACAAAATTGTTTCAGACCATAGAATGATTTCCGTGTTGTCTATCCATTACTCAAAAGATTTCCAGTTTCAGGAGAGTTTATTAATCCAAATCTGACCCCAGAAAAAAATAATCTTGGTGGCTGCAGCACCCTCCATAAACCATCTAGTTGCATTTATTTGGATGCTGTGCTCAGACTGAAACTGCCAGAACCTTAGCCAACTTGGGACCAGTTCATTTTAGGAGGAGCTAGTGTGTACCTAGTCCAGTCTGGAAGATGTACAGACATGGGATGATGTTTGGGTTGGAAGGGACCTATAAAAATCACCTAATGCATCACCACTGCAGTGGGCAGGGGCATCTTCAGCTGCATCAAGTTGCTCAGAGCCCTTGGTGGAGCTGTGCCGGACTGTCTGGAATCACCTCCCTGTCCTCCATGTGCCTTAGCACTGCTTCTGGGAGAATCTGTTCCATGATCTTTCCAGGCACAGAGTTAAGGCTCACAGGCTGGTGGTTTCCAGGTTTCTCCTTTTCTGCCTCTTCCTAAAAGTGGATGCATGTCGCTGTTATCACCGCAGAACGGAGGAACGACACAGACTCCAAGCTCAGGGTAGAGAGAAGGCCGAAGCCCTTTATTAGCTTCTTGGAGGGTTTTTATATGTTAGTTCACAAAAAGTGTACTATATGGCATAAGGTAATTGGTTCTTTCGACCATCCACCCCTTAAGGTGATTGGCCAAGTTCTAAGACACCCATCTCTAAATATTTTTCTAGTTGGAAACATAACAATGGTGGAAAACAACTAGCAGGTGCAGAAGTTTACAAAACTGTAACATTGTTTTGAATTACTTGCATGGGAAAGACAGAGTTCTTACAAACTACTGCTGAGAGCTGAAGAAATTCCTTGCTGAAGCTTTTTCAGCATCCATAGATGCAATGTTTCCCTTTTTCCAGTCACTGGGGATTTCATGTGACTGTCAGGACTATCGCTGTCAGTGGCTTGGCTACTACATCAGCCAATTCAAGACCCTGGGACACATCTCATCAGGTCCCAGAGACTTATTTGTATTCACGTTCCCAGGTGTTCATGAATCTGATCTTGTCGCGCAGTGGAAGGGACTTGACTCCCCCAGTCCCGGCTATGCGAGAGGTGTGGGAAGAGAAGACTGAGGCAGAAAAATTGAGAACCTCAGCCTTTTTCTTGTCCACTGTTACTGGTTTGCCAGTCGTGTTTATCTAGTGGGTACACATTCTTTGACCTTCTTTTTCTGACATACCTATAGAAGCCTTTAAAATTCTTCATGTCCCTTGCCAAGTTGAGCTTCAGCTGTGATTTGGCCTTTTTGATCCCTCCCTACACAAGTTAGCAACATCCCAATACTCTTTCCAGGATACCTGTCCCTGCTTTCTCTGTCAGATTCTGCGTCCGTTGACTTGGTAGGAATGGGGTTTGGCTTCACTTTTGCAAATGGATCTACTGCTCTGGCACTCTGCTGGAACAAACTTTTGGGCAAGATCTGTGCTTAATGTGCAAAGCTATGACGTTTTGTCTAACCTCTGCCACCAACAGTTCTGTCATCCTAGGTGTGTAAATGCAAAGCACAATGCAAAGTTACTATGCTTCATTTACTGTTACTTTTTTTTAATTAACGGGTGTTTATGTAATTGTACTGTCTTCTTGTCTGAGAGGTAGATGGCACTATAATTACAGAAATCCTTTCATTTTGTGTGATAAGTGCATTAATACCAAGATTACGTGAACTAGTGCATTTCAAGAAATAGCTATATCTCCCTTCTTTTCTCCATACCCTTTTGAGTTGTAACTTCAAGTGAGCAAGGATATCGTGTAGTAGTGTATTTTATGAGTACAGTTTTGGGGCAGGACAAAGGAGAGTGGACTATAAATAGTTTTATTTTGAAAGAGAGATGGGCGATTGTGTGTGTGCTAAAGATATGCTAAAGAATGACTACTTCAGCAGCTCCTACCAGGAAATTGTACTAATACTGTGCCAATGTAGTTTTTTTTCTGGTAAAAGTTTAACTGTAGTGTACTCCGTGAAAATTAGACTTAAAATAACACCCAGATATCCACTTTCCAGCTTTGGAATTTTTTTTTTGTGTTGGCTTCATTGCCACCACACACATTTGCTCTATGTGTGGCCATGGTTAAAAGCAAGTATGTTTTGTTTAGTATCTTAATGGCAAATAGTTCATGTAATGTCATCCATGCAAGCTGAATGTTGACCTGCTAGAAATTGTTGTACTAGTAAATTTCAAAGTGGGATTTTGTGCTGTATGCTGCATTAAGAAGGTTTTTGATAGGTATGGATGCTTTACTTCTAGTGCATCCCTTCTCTGTATCAAGAACATTAATGAAAGGCACTGGAAACTGTATTCTGCAAGATTAGACATCATGCACATATGATGTAAAAAAATGAACTTCATGTAAATTTCAGTAATGTGCATTTCTGTGACTGTACTAAAACAGACTTTTATTATGCTACTTTTATATGCTACTTTTATTCCTTTTTAATTGTGAATGTCTTTGTTACTAGTCTGTAGAAGCTGCCTAGTGAAATATTTGGAGGAGAACAACACCTGTCCAACCTGCAGGATTGTTATACATCAGAGCCACCCATTACAATATATTGGGTAAGTATAAAAGCAGAAGTGCATGTAGCTTCACTCTAGACTGGTTCATCCCCTTTGATACAGTACAGCTTCTCCCAAAATTTTCATTCTTGCTTATCAGCTTGCTTAAACATTTAAAAAGAAGTTTGAAGGGGATTGAGGAGATATAGGATGAAATTTTTACTATCAATTTGCAAAATTCATGCATGGCAGCTTGTTCCAGACTTAAAAACAAACGAAGCATACACTTAAATGTTTAATTTCTGTGTGATTTTAATGGGATTTAGTCATTCCTCATTTTGTATGCTTGAGTTGTAAAAATTATATATACGAAACTTCTGTAGGAATTATACTTTTACAAAATTATCAATAATTAGTCTCAGTTGGACAGTGCTTTTCAGCGTCTGACAGTAATGAGAGAAATATTTTTCAGCTTTATTGTTCAGTTAATCTTTTAAAGGTCTGCTTAGGTTATAGGAACAGGAAAGAATGCCATAGAATCATCATAAAATGGTTTGTGTTGGAAGGGACCTTTGAGAGATCATCTAGTTTCAACCACCCTGCCATGGGGAGGGACACCTTTTGCCTGGAACAGGTTACTCAAAGTCCCACGCAGCCTGGGCTAAACATTTCTGGGGTGGGGTATGCACAGCTTCTCTGGGCAACCTCTTCCGCTCTTGCCACTCTCACTGAAGAATTTCTGCCTTTTGTCTAACCCACACCTGCTGTCTTCTAGTTTAAAACCGTTTCCCCTTGCCCACATCAAAGGTCAGTTTCCAGCCTTCTTGTGGGTTCCCTGCATGTACTGGAAGGCTTGTCTGAGGGCTCCCTGGAATCTTCCTTCTCCAGGCTCTACAGCCCCAACTCTCTCAGCTTGCCTTCACAGAAGAGGAGGTCCATCCCTCTCATCACTTTCATGGCGCTCCTCTGGACTCATACCAACAGGTCTACATCCTTCTTATTTGGGGGCTCCAGTGCTCCAGTGCTGAAAGTAGGGGTCTAGGTGGAGTCTTTTGCAGGCAGAGTAGAAGGACAGAATCACCTGCTTCAATCTGCTGGCCAAGTTTCTTTTGATGCAGCCCAGGATGCAGTTGGCTTTCTGGACTGCAAGTGCACTTTTCCAGGTCATGATGAGTTTCCCATCTGCAAGTCCTTCTCCTCAGGGCTTCTCTCAATTACTTCTCTGCCCAGCTTGTATTTGTGCTTGGGATTGCCCCAACCCAGCTACAGGACCTTGCACTTAGCCTTGATGAACTTCATGAGCTTCACATGGACCCACCTCCTAAGCATCCCTTTCCTCCAGCGTGTCAACTGCCCCACATAGCTTGGTGTCAGTGGCAAACTTGCTGAGGGTCCCCTCGATCCCTTTGTCTGTGTCACTGACAAAGATCTTGGACAGCAGAAGTCCCAGTACTGACCCTTGAGGGACAGCACTTGTCACTGGTGGCCTTTTGGATACTGAACCACTGATCACAACTCTTCTGAGTGCAACCATCCAGCCAATTCCTTATCCACCAGGTGCTGCATCAGCCAAATCCATGTCTCTCCAGTTTAGAGAGAAGGATCTCATGCAGGACAGCATCAAATGCTTTGCACAAGTCCAGGTAGATGCCATGAGTCACCCTTTCCTCATCCACTGCCTCTAACCTCATCATAGAAGACCACCAAATTTGTCAGACACTGCTCGTAGTGAAAGCCATGTTGGCTGTTGCCAATCACCTCCTTATTTTCCATGTGCATTTGCATAGTCAAATTGCATTTTCACTAAGTATTTTTGTTGGGTTTTTTCCTCCTTTAGTTTTCAGAAAAGACATTCTCTTTCTTTTCCATAAGTGCTTTCTTTTCATTTTACTGCGGTTTAGTAACTCCTGCTGATGAAAATACAGTTGTGATGGTGTGTCTGCATAAGCTGTTGCATATCAAGTAGTGTTTTGTCTTCCATTATAAAGAACTTGGGTTTGCTCATAGCATTTTTTGATGTGCCTTTCTCACTTCTGTAACAATTTCTGAAGCAATGGTTATAGCAAATGAGTCTGATTTCACTTTTACAGAAAACTCAATATTCCATACACACTTATATTTTTCAAGCTCATCCTCATTCAGGAGCCTGAAACTAGGTATGCTGTCTCTACGTTTGTATACTACACTGATAATATCCTGTATGAGTGTATAATTAAAGGGACAAGGTAGATGCAAATAGGCAAGAATGAATAAATGACATGCAAGACAGCATGTTTGCCTTGGTTCAAAAACCTGTTTTCTGTGCAAAAAGGGGCCAGGAAACAACATGACATTGAGAACAGTAAGAAAGCAATTTGTTATTTGTTTTTTGTTGTTGAATACACTTCAACTTAAGTAAGCTGCTTAAACTAGTTGTAAAATACTGCCCCATCAAAACAGACTTTGTCCAGTCTACTTTTGGATATATTTACTTTTTAAAAAAATAATTGAGAGTCTGGAGTTTCACAAGATGTTTGAAAATGGAGATTTAAACACCTATTCATCCTCCCTCTATCTGGAAAATAGGTAAACCAAATGTGTCACCTTGTTCACACTTCTAAATACTGTTAAGTAGCATCATAGAATCTTAAAATTCTTTGGAACCTTAAAGATCATCTGTATGATCTAGTCCCAACCCAAATCCTCACCTCTGATGTAATAGTGATGTCTTATTTACATATTTTTGTTGAAATATTTTTGGTAATGTATCTGCAGTCTGTATGTGACACTTCATAATCCCAGCCTGTACAAATGGGATTGCTACTGGTCAAAATGATGTGAATTTAGGATAAATGATACGCTGAATCTTGTTGTAGTGCTAGTTAAAATATTGTAATTACTGTTTATAAATGTCTTGATTTGTCACCATTTTTGTACTTGCTCATTGATCTCCATGGCACTGTGAAGAGCTCATGTCAGGTGATGAGAAGCCTGAGACTACTCTTGTAAGCCTTTTCTTTTCAAGTCAGATTCAGGGTTTGATACTGCAAACTCTTTTGGGGTAATGACATTACAGCAGCCAAGGCAGACCCTTGAAATGCTTCTTATACTATTTCTTAATTGGAATTTAAGGTAATATTTCATTTCTCTCAGACTATGACTTATTTTAGACTAGAACAGGATTTTTCTAGCTGAGCTGGGAATTAAAGTGTAGAATCATAACTGGCCCTACTGTTCTACTTGCAGTGGGATTATTACCTTTTTTTTCATTTGAGCCACACTACCTGTGCAGGCTACTTAGCTACATAATGTTTCTCACAGTTAAAATGTTGTCTGTTAAGAGCAAAGTAAAATTTATTTGTTGTGGTCTTTTTCTGTGAACTGTTCTCTTGCATTTTAGAAGAATCCTAGTAAAGATAACTAATTTAGGAATGTGAGAAATGAGTCTGTGAGAAATCGGGGTGAGAAACAAGTTATCCTTGATTCTTTTGTAATAAAAATGAGTTTATTTCTAAGTTGTAGAAGAATTTTAGATTATTAGTGACATACTTGTCTTGATGCAGAAGGACTTCAGTGGGGTGATTTCCTCCACAGACTAGTCTTTCTCAAACTTCCATTTGTTTTCTGTCTTAGCCTGTACTTTTTCATAATTTATGTTGCTGTCCTTTCTGGTTTGATAGAAACATCGATTTGAGATGTAAAATTCTTATTAGGTGAATTTAGATATTTTTGCATGTGGTTAGTACTGGAACTTTTTAAAGAGAAATGGTTTGAATCAAGATGGTGAATTTAAGCTTTTGATTTGTTTTTTTCTTTTTTTTGCTAGTCATGACAGAACAATGCAAGATATTGTTTACAAACTTGTGCCAGGTCTCCAAGAAGGTAAGTTGTGGTGTGACCTTTCTAAAAGTCAGTTTGCACATACTTCTTTGGCATTAAAAAAAAAAAAAAAGTTTCAAGTGATGAAAAAGGAGCGGGCAACTGAGGAAAAATACAATGGAAAACCAGATTCTTTCACTTGTGTAATTTGTAGCAATTAATTTAATTTCATACCTGTACTAGCAGAAATTGAGTGTGGGGGTGGCGGGAGGCAACATGGGATGTTTCTTCGAAAAGCAGTATTATGTAAAGCAGAATAGTCATTCAGCTTTTGAATGCTGCCATACCATAACTCTAATTTGTTTTTGTTAAACTGTGTACCTGTTGTGCAAGCTTTCTAGAATTCTCAGAGGTAAAATGCAATGCAGAACTACTTTTAGTTTCTGCTATTCTGAGAGTTCTTTCTTATCAGGGAACTTTCAATTTCTGGTTTCATAATCCTCTTTGACACTAGATCTGTTTAGCTGAAGACATACATTATAAAAATTGCTCAGTGTTTTTTTTGTGTTAATGTATGTTAGAGCTTTCATTTAAATAGAGTATTTTAATCTATTTAAGCTGCTTTTTAACCAGAGCATTTTCAAATATCAATGTGATTAAATTGATAATTTAAAAATTATTTCTAGGATATTGAAAATCAGAACTATAAATAAAAATTCAAACCCAATGTTTTGACTGAAATACAGTTATATTCAAAATGGAGGATATTCAAAATTAGCTACAGTATTTTAAATACCATCTCATTCTATCAGTAATGCTTTAATAGTAATTATACAGACAACTTTATGCTGTTCTAACTCTGAAAAATAAGATGAGGCATGACTTGATGCGATAGCAGAGATAGAAGACAGTAAATAATGACATCACCACCACTTGTTGGCAATCCTTAAGTGGGAAGGGATTTGGAATAACTTCATAAATATTGCATTAGAACTTTATTACAGGGATTAATATTTGCAATTTTAAACAGCGGAAATGAAAAAGCAAAGGGAGTTTTATCACAAACTGGGCATGGAAGTTCCAGGGGACATCAAAGGAGAGACATGTTCTACAAAACAGCACCTAGATTCTCATCGAAATGGTAAATAGTCCTTTATTTATTCTGTCTTTGGTGGGTGACAGCTAGTAAATTGATAAACCATTCTGTTGGAAGTATGTGCCCAGTTGGTATATTACAGTCATAATTGTTTCCTAGTGAGGAATAGAGTCAGCATAGGATTGTTGCCTTGTCACTTATTTGTGCACAGAATCTTTGTTTTTAGCTGTTAATAGCATGTTGCTTGTGGCAAAGTTGGTCTCCATAGCAGTGCCTACACGGGGACTGTGAAATTACCCAGCTTCTGGGCTGCTAGCAGCTGAACTCCGTAGGTGTTCCCCTCTTTCATGTCACGGGCTGTTGGCTGCAAGTGTTGCTTGAGCCGATAAATACAATTTGGGAATAGCAAAGTTTGTTTTTTACTGCGAGCCTGAACTGTGCTGTTTAAATTGTATTAGCATTATGAGCTGCTGCTGAGTATATCTGGGGTTTATATATAAAAATAATATATATGTATCCCATATATCTGGCTTTTTTTATCTAAGGTGAAACTAAAGCAGATGAAAATATAAATAAAGAAACTTCGGAGGAAAAACAGGAAGAAGATAATGACTACCACCGAAGTGATGAACAGGTGGGCTCATAGGGCATGCTCTAGTTTTATCTTGTATTTTAGCTGTTGTGCTTTGGTAAGATAACTTTGATAATCTAACAGAAGAAAATAAGCTTCTTTCAAGCTACTTTTTCTGTTCTCTGATACAAACAAGATGCAGTTTGTGCAATGCTTTTTTGTAAGCATGAGGTTTTACCTTTGGCTTTTGGCAGGAACAGACAATGCATTAAAGACATTTGCATTAAGATTTGACAGTTCTAGCTGTTTATGAGTTTCCAAAGTATTTATTTGCTTTCAAAACAAATTCATGTAATTTTCCCCCTTCTACGGGAGTGTACTCCAGCGTTACCATGGTACATTGAGGTGAATGTGTATTGATAATTACGAATTAAACCTTTGGCACTTTTAACACATTTACTGTGGGTAGCTCAGGGTGCAGTTGCAGTGAGAGCTATAGGTTGAGCTCTGGATGGGAGCCCAAGGCAAGAGGCCGTGAACTGCCAACCCTTGGCACAGGAAAGGGCACAGGGACCTGTGGCACCAGCCAGGGAACTGGACACTGAGACACAGCAGGAGCTGAGACCCCCAGACTTTGGTGCTGTGAGGGTATAAAAGCCCAGGGGTTCCTTTGTTCACAGTCCCTCCTCAGAGGCACCAGCTCGAGCTGTTGTTATTCAGTTATTGCACCATGATTAAGCTACTTGAAGGACCTGGATGTCTGAGATTCTGCTGTGGGAAACCTGGGATTGAACTGGTAGGGAGTCCTGGTCTAACTGAGTGTGGGGGGTGTAGCTGTGAAGGGGCTTCAGTCCCAGCTCAGGCAGTGTGAATGTGACTGCCAAAGTGGCTTCTGGATGGTCAGACAGGGAAGTTTCCTTAACAGCACTCTTACTAACTTACTACATATTTCGTTTTCAGCCTTTAGTACTAAGTCAGTGTTAGCCCTTTGTCATAAAAATATCCTAAAAGCAGGGAAGCCCACTGTTAAGTTTTAAACACAAAGCTTGTTTGAAGGTGAAAACTCCTTTTGGGATAAATAAGCCATGCCTTTTATGTTTTCCTGTTATGTGTGTCCAGAGTAACTTTAGCTTGGGTTAATTTTCTTTTCAGTTGCCATGTAAGGGAACTTTCAAAGGGAGTGTACTTGTTACTAGATCCTCCTAGTGCAATACAAGCATATCATCACAAAGACCTTAGACTGTAATGAATAGCCAGATGGGAAAAGAAGTGAGAATTTGTCATATCACTTGTATGCATTCTTTTTAAACATATTAAAATTAAACTAGATTAGCAGTTGCATTAAAAGTAAGAAGTTATGTTAGAAGCAATCATTAAGAATTGGCAATGGTTTTTTTCCTCTAACTTTTAACATATGGTCCTCTTAAGCTATTGACAGGCTATGAATTTGGACTGAAGCAGCCTTGTTCCAACATCAAAGATTACTTCTTGAACATCTGTCTATTACTTACCACTCAGCTTATGAGATCTTAGAAAATGTGGTTTTTTAATAGGCATTTCAGTTTAAAGAATACTGTACTTCACTTTATCAGATTAATAATAACTGTGTGTGGAACACATAATGGGGGACTGCAGAAAATTATTCCAGCCAACTCTTGATTCTTTGCCTTTTCCTGAAGGTAAGCATCTGCTTGGAGTGCAATAGCAGCAAATTGCGTGGATTGAAACGGAAATGGATTCGTTGCTCAGCACAAGCAACAGTCTTGCATCTAAAGAAGTTCATTGCCAAAAAACTCAACCTTTCTTCTTTTAATGAGGTAATATTCTAATTTTTAAAAATAAGTTTACAGATATAAAAACTTCAAAGGGGTGGGTTTGTTCCTTTGCAAAAGAATGTCTTTTATTCTGATTTTGTTTTCAGAAAACGGCATACACTGCTTCTTAAATTATATGTTATATAGCCATTTTCTTGTCCTTTCTTGGGTCTGTACAGGACTTTCCACTTAGTTTGCAGTGCATCTTTTCATGTGCATTTATAAATAGTTGAGCTGAAAGGCTTGGTTATGTGTTCCACATGTGTTGAAATGGACTCTGGCAAGATGATTTGTTTGATAGATTGTAGGTGAGTTTATCCCCACCCTTCCAGGATGTTTGCACTCTGCAGGATCCAGACAGTAACCAACACTTGAACACTACTGAAGCCCAGTTGAAGAGAAAGCACCACAAATACTTTGGTCTTTTCTGTGTTTTTAGGGAAGCTCAATCTGAAGTCACTGCCTACCACAACCAGAGTGTTACCAGATGCCTACTTTTCCTTGTCTTTACAGGGAATCATGGGAAGAATTTAAGTTGAAAGGTAGCGAAGGAAAGGCAATACTTTGCACTTCTCCTAGATCAGATTCAAAAATTAACAGTGTCAAATGAATGCAGCCTCAGTTTATCACTTGGCTGGATCTTGGTCACAGTTTCTGGACTTGTCAGTTGACATCCTTCAATTCCGCATTATGACACTGATTCACTGAATTTCATTAAGATATTTCATTCAAGTCAAATAATCTACTTTCCAGTCCAGTGTGTCAACACCTTTCCACTCAAACTTGTCAACAGCCAATTTGCATCTCTATCACTTTTCCTTCGTAGCTTCTCTACACTTCAAACTAACACTCTCTCTGTCTTATGGTTGAAGTATATCCCCAAACTCTGCTAGTCTTCCTGAAATAAAAGCGTGTATCCTGTCTTGTCCTCAGCTGGCTCAGAAGTGGTTGACTCCTGACTTTAGCCCAGCAAATGCATAACTACAAGGATTGTTCAAAATGTTTTTTTTTAATATATTCTTTTGGTATATGCATGTGTAAGCCCTCCAATGAACTGTGCCAATCTGTGACTTAAAAAGCTACTTGGCTTCTACTGAAAGAAAAACTTTCAGGAATACTGTTTATTCCTTTGTTATCTCTTTCTACTTTCTTAAAAAGTACATAAATGGTGGTGTAATCATTGTACCAGTACCAGCTAACATAGAAGGAGAACTTGAGCTTATGGTCACTTGGTTGCTTGATATAGACTATTCCAGGTTTGAGTTACTGCCATGTCAGTGGACTGCATGCACATTCAGGCCTTTCTGGGCTGTGGGGGTAAAGCATTGTGATATAAGACACCTTGGTGGAACTTACTGTTTTCATACATGTTTCCTGGTTTTAGTTCATGTTCAGATATTGTAGTTCAGCTGATTAGTAGTCATATGATCCTCATGCTTTTATGTTGAGATCCTCACTGTTTCTAATATCGAGATTTTTTAAAACTGAGATAGAAAATGAAAAGTACTTGTTGAGTATCTGCAAAAACCCCATAAATATAGCATATGAGTATATGGCAGACAGGGTTTTTTAAAAAAAAGTCTATCCTTGTAACAGTCCCACCTGACTGGTGTTGGGTAAAAAAAAAATTCATAGTATGCTAAATAACAACTCTCTTTGAGATTTCTATCTCCTTGCTCATTTATTTGACCTTTTTAAAAGCATGTAAAGTTTTCAGGAAAAGGCATTAGTACTGCTTGGGAAGATAAATCAAGCAGTTAAGTCCAGATCATACTGTATTTCCTAGGCAGGCACTGACATGGTCTTTCAGTACTTTATGTTGAGAGCAGATACTATCTTTTCTTTCCTGGTATTATTTTTGTCTGCAGGGCAACTGCAGGATTACCAGCTACAGTATCTTCAGAGAAAAAAAGTCTTGTCAAGTGTGTAGTACTATGTGAAACATGTTGTTTGATGTATGGGGTCCCAGTGAATTAACTGTTGCCTTTATTTTGTCAGCTGGACATATTATGCAATGAAGAGATTCTTGGCAAGGACCACACGCTCAAGTTTGTAGTTGTTACTAGATGGAGATTTAAGGTATGACACAATGGTTCAATGTAAATCATGAAGTGGCCAAATAAAATGGTTATAAAATAGTGATAATTTGGAACTAAACTGCAGTAACTGCAAACTCAATAAAGAGGTACTTTTATAAAGATCTACTACAGCATTCTTAGACACCAAGTATTTATTTGTTTCCAGTAAATGAAGGAAAGGAGAATTAAGTATTCATTGCAAGAGAAAAGAGAACACTGCTTTAGCTGTCAAATTGTTATCAAGTCTGGCAAAGGAAGAGGAAGCTACAAAAAGTATTTTTAACCCTTTCAGGTGGTAAGAGTGAATAGCAAAACTCAACACTTAGGAGGGAAGTCAACACTGAACAGGGTCAGTATATATATACGTGGAGTTACTGGAACAAGAAGTTAGTATTTGTAATGGAAAAGCAACACATTCTGAGCATGAGGTGAAATCACTCCATGGCTTTGGATAAGAGTCACAGGATAAAGTCAGTGGTCAGTGTTAGAAATACAGAGATGTCACAAGTGGAATCCTGTTGGAATCCGTTTCATAGAGTGTTTCTGAATGACCTGGAAATGGATTTGAGTAGTTCATTAACAGTGCAGTGACAGCATTGTCATTATTTAGGTTAGTGACAGATTGATGATGAAATGTTGGATGAAGTCTACAGTTCTGAGTGACAGGTGATTAACAAACATCTGAAGTTGAAAGTAGGTGTAGATAAAAGGATACAATGGAAATATTAGGGATTTGTGGGGTAGCAGGGAGAACCAAACAGGAGCATCAAATTGATGTGCATCTGTACAGTCTACTCTTCACCTTCATTAGGGAGATCTGTGTAATTGTGAGTCATGTAGAAAACAGAACTGTAAATTGCCTTCCCAAGTGAAAGAAGTGGTGGATGTAAAATGAAACTGAGACTTGGAAGGTCCAGAACAAAACAAGCAGAAGTAATTGTTTTCATGAGACACAGAACTCCATGGTGCAGGATGTTCTGGTTGTTAGAAGTTTACCTATTCATAAAAAAAAATCAATGGATACTTTCACAGAACAGGAGTCAAGTGAGAGCTATTATATGTGAAGTACCACATATCCTAATGCTGCTTTCTAGATATGTCCCTTACTTCAGGGAGTTTTCCAAGATAAACAGATCTGCTCCTGAGATAAAGGGGAAAGGGTTCTTTGTCTCTTGTTTGAGTCCCACAGATGAAGTTGCACCTTGTCTTTGTCTTGATAAATTTTTGACAGATCAGATAGCTGCTCTCATCTTTAATTGAAGCTTTAGTTTATGACACACAAGTTCTTCCTACTGAACAGATCAGTTCTGGGTTTGTTTCTTAACTTACTGGTATTTCTGTCTTGCAGAAAGCACCTCTACTGCTACATTATAGACCCAAAATGGACTTGCTGTAAGGGAACTTTATTGTCCTTCTGGACAGAGCTTTTTGCAGAGACTATCATCTGGCACCTTCTTAGTGCATCACTAATCACATGACACAAACCAGCTGAATAATTTTGGAAGACTGGAGGGCTTTCATAGTGGACTGTCCTGAATATTTCTTCTAGGGATGCATTACCTAGACTTCTGGGCAGAAAATATTTATACTTTTTTTGTACGGAAGAAAGAAGTTTCAACTCAGCAAGACACTACCAGCATTAAGTTTACAGATACTGAAAACACTTCACAGTTCCATGTAGCTCAGCTTGATTTGTCTCTTACAGTTACACAGAAAAAAATTAGAGTGTTGTGGGGTGATATAAATATGTTGCTTTTGACACCAAGTTGCATTTAGTTACTTTTCGCATTCTAAATCTTTAAAAACTATATTTTTGCAAAGTGTTATTGTCTTATATAGTATGCCTGATTGCATTGGCTTTATTCAAGTTATTCTGTAGAGCATTGAACATACCTAATAATACAGTGACTGGTGATAATTTATTATGCTGCATTGAAAACTTAAAAAAATATGGGAAACCAATAAATTTGTCATTTTTGCCCAGTTATTGCTCTCCCTCACCTTGTGTTTTAATAAAGTTTTGATACTTCTGTATACATGTTAATTTGGTAAGACTAATAGAAGTAATTTCAGTTGATTTTAATGTGCTGTGATATATATTTTGCTATGGTATAAATTGCACCACATAATGACAAATACTCACAAGTGCTAGATTTGTGAATTTCTTAAAAAATAAACATTTCTTATGTAGTTGTGGCTTGCAGAAATCAGTTTTTAATTTAGAGAGAATTTGCTATCACTAGGTATTGAAACAGTCGCTTTTGGACAATTTTGGGAGTATTGAAGATTTTTCATTTCACTGATTAAAACTTTCTCAGATATTATGGGCAGCTTTATATTTCTTTAGCTGTTTTCTTATGAAACCATAGCATTTTCCTTACTGCAATTCCTAGCTCACTTGGGGTGGGGAGGAAGGGGGAGTTAGACAAGATTATTTTAGCACCTTTTGGCCTTAACTAATAATTTTGCTTGCATCAGCCCTAATGGATGCAAGGTAGTACACATTCATGTATGTATGGGTACATACATCTATATACACATATAACTATGTATGTTATACAAAGCACCCTCAATGGCACTTAGCAGGGCTCACTGCACTTTTTGTAAGGCTTTTTGAAATAACTCGCTTTTTAAAAACAGTAGTTGAAAGTGATTTCTGCAAGCTGTATCCACTATGGCATATATAGTATGATTGTGAGAACATTTGTCTGGCACAGGTGTCAAGTCACTGAAAACAGTTTATGCCCTATTATTGCCAGCTGGAAATAGTTAACCTAATATTTGGAAGAGTTTTCCTGTCAGCTGAAAATGCTAGTTGCTGTTCCTGTTATTAAACCCTGTTATTTTTTGATAAATTGTCTTTGGATAAGAAGCCCTGCTTCCTCTTGCTGTGCTCCTTTGCTGCTTCTGCTAGAAAGTGTTACTTGATAACCGGAAGCTGATACTGCAAGAGATTTATCTAAGCATTTTAAGTCTTCTTCCTCTTGAGTTTTCAAAGCTCTAAGTTCCTCAGCACATGTCCCTTAATTTCCTTCTTTGGAGTCTTCAGTCCTCCTTTCCCAGCTCTGCTGCTGCTTGTGCTTACCTTTGGCAACAGGGCTTTTTATAAAATTTTTGATTACAGTCACAGATGTGAATAGGAAGGAAATTAAAAAAAAAAGTATGTGAGCAGAGAATGAAAGGGAGCCTCCTGAATTGTGGAGATGAAAAGGAGAGCCACACAAAGGCCAGAACATGGCATTGTCCTTGTAGGTTAAAAGGTTAAAGTCTAAGATAGCTGCATTTGAATGTTTAGGTTACACAGAACTCCACGTCTGGTTCTTGTGTGGCGTTTGTGTGTGCATGTCTGTGATTCATGGAATCAAATGTGGCTCTGATTTTGTCTTACTGTTTGTGGACTCAGATATGTGTATTTTTAGCTTTTTTCTGTCTTCAGCATTACTTGATCTGGCAGAAAAGAACAAATGAGATCATATGTCTACCATTTTTTAAAATTTACATGAAAACATTGAATGCCAGTGGTGTGGATGTGTACACAGGCTTACATACTGGGCCTTTCTGGAGATGTGTTTTACATGGTGGTTGCTGTCCTACTGTAAATACGAGGCTGGCTCTGCCACTGAGGCGCTGAGAATATGGACAGGACTGTAAAGGTCCCTGCTCTGTGCACCCAGAGTATACACACAGTGGCTGTACCTGATGTAGACATAAAACTAAAGCTGCCAGACGGCGTTCTGATTAACCACCCTAATCAGAATATATATATGTATACACACACACACAAAAACAAATCTATATATATACATATACACATATAAATGAGATCTGTCTACCTCAAGTGTGTGTACTGCAGAAAACTTTTGTATGACTAGATATTGACGCAGTGCTGTTAAAGTACATTGGGACTTCATTACTTCCCTGTGTACTTGAGCAACTGAGAAATTAATTACGAACACACAAATTCAGAAGCCTTTCAAATCTATTTCTAGCTGTAACAACTTACAATACAAAACTTACAAGTTTATAACCATCTTTAGAATCACTTGAATTTGTTATGGTGCTATCAGTATATTGAAAACTCTGTTTATAACTATATGGATACATAAATTCAAGCCAGTATTAATACCTATAGCTGGGGTTTTTGCTTGTAATTGTGTGTAACTGCTTTTGCAATGTGTTTAATCTGATAAAACCGCACCAGTAAAAAAAAAAAAAAAACAACAACAAAAAAACCAAACCAAAAAACCCCCAAACCAACAAAAAACCCCAGAGTTACTCAGTTGTTTTTCTAAATCACATGTGATAACATCTTCACTACGAAAATTTCCCTCGGGAGTGGTGTGACTGTGTCTGGACCATATGTTAGTCTCACTAAAAGACTACAATGCAGAACAAGGTCTTCTTTGGGTCAGAGCCTTGTTTCATTTCTGTGACACTTAAGAGACAATTTATAACAAGATTATATTGGGTGAAGTAACCCTGATACTGTTCAAAGTTGAACTAAAATTTGAACTTGGCCATAGATATTTCTTAATCCTGGTGAGATCATGGGAGTTTATTTTGGCTTTTGTGAAGATGCCATTACTGTGAAGTAGTTTTTACAATTTCTTACGCTGGTAAATAGTTGGAGTAAGGAAGTATCTTGTTGCATTATCCTCAGCAGCAGTGAGACTGATGAATCACCCAGGCTCAGAGTCTCATTAAGTATACTTTCATTAAAAATAAAGAATTCAGATAGAATATATAATATTGAATTTAAATAAGATTTGGGGGTTTAAATTTTATCTTTATAAAATTATTTATTCTATTTTAAGCCTTCTGTCTTATTTTACCATCCCAAGTATTTTTGGTTTCAGTGGTCCAGCTTTATTTACGGGCATATAAAATGAAATTGTAAGATGTTTTTACAAGCTTCTTCCTTTTACATTGAGTTTGCATAGCTTTCATCTGTATGTTTTTGTTTTGTATGAATAAAGAGCATTACTTATGCTTTTGTGCAATAGGTTTGAAACATGCATTTATTAGGCATATGTTTAAATTGTAAATGTAGCATCTACTTACCGTTACATTTAAAAGGAATGTAGATGGCTTTTCTCACTTGTTCAAATGGAGTTTTGTTTGGGGCTGTTATTTGGGGGTGGGCATGTGTGTTTTTTGCTTTGTTCCATTTTTTACTTTAAGAGTGAAATGGGGGATTTAAAATTTGTGTAAGTACAAGAACTATCTGTCAGCAATATTTTAAAATAAATGATCTTGCAAGAAACCTTAATGTGAATTGTGGAGGCAATCGCCAAGACTTGCAGCCTATCTGAAAATGTTTTGTGCCATTGTTAGGTCTGGTATATTTGTGTACCATCAAACCTGGGAATATTTTTTTTCTACTGGTTGTGCAATAGTATACACAACACTGTCACCTCAGGAGATATGGGACCATAAAAAATATCAGACTACAACTATGATGGTGCTATTTTTTCCAGTAGGCTATGAGCCTTTGAATGCTCATCTGGCTCTTATTGTCTTTGTAACAAAACAGTCCTAGGGGATTTACAGATTTTTTTTTCTACTAGATGATAAATATAACTTGCTATTTTACAGCATTCTGCATATTACATTGAGATAAATATAATAGGAAAAAGCCAACCAGTCTGTACATCAGTGAGATGAATCTTAGGTACACAGTTTGTACAGAAGGCTTTGCTGAACAGAAAAATCAAGTTTCTGCTTTTCCTCAGGTAATCACTTCAGTTTGGATGTTTCACTGAAAACATTAAAGCAACATCAGTCTGCCTAAAGTTGATAACAGGGAAAGAAATTGTTCCACACACGAGTCTCCCTACGTAAGATATAATTAAATGTTACTTGGGATTTTGAGATCTGTTTTTGAAGAAAAAGCTGCAGAGAGCAACATTAAAGAACATGGAACAATGCTTCAATCTCTGCTTTAATCAAAACTTGCAGTCAGGACAAAAAATACCTAGGAACTTGGGTCTTGTGGCAAGTCAACAGGTAATGTTTTACCTGCTTATACAAATTAAAGGTGTGACTGCTATTTGCTCCATATTTTATCCTACTTAGAGCTTTTTGGAAATCTTTTGAAGCCACAATGACCTATCCATGTCCTGGTGGTAGGGTAGGAACTAAATGTCCAAATCTATGAACATTTACATTGGTAACTTTACTAATAACTTGGAGGGTCCCACAGAAACCAGTGGGATCATTCATGCAAACAGATAGGTATGGCTGAAGGAAAAACTCCTGAGTTTGAATACTGATGTTCCATAATTTTTGTTATTTCTGTTTGAAAATAAAAGTATTGGTTTGATGGAATCTTTAATTCAAGTGACTTATCCGGACAAAAGGAAAGTTTGTTCTTTCCTTCTGCAACAGGATTATTTTGCAGTTAAGGGACAATTAGCCAGTGCAACCACTAAGCCTTTTATCCTCATATGTGGCATAATAAAGATTCTGGAACTGTCAGAGTGTAAAACCATATTTTTGGCTTAGCTTCATTTAAAAGTTTACAATTTTTTATGCTTTGTGTTGCTGTGTAATTTCTGTACTACTGGTGGCTAGTTTTGTCTGAATAAGCCTTTTGGGGATTAATGCTTAATGTTTTGATTTTATGATAGTGAAGCTTGTATCCAGTGTTTTGCCAATGAATATTATATGCTTGTTAATAAAAGCAGAGAAACTAACTGAAATGCTGTGAGACTGGAAGTTTTTGACCCATTCTCTCCCGGGAACATAAGGAACTAGCAGTTGTCATAGCACTGAATAAATGCAGTGTGACTGAAACAGAGGTGGTGTGGCATTGCATTGTCATAAAATCAGCTTTTTACTCAAAACACAAGGATGCCCTAAAGTATTACTCCACTGGCAGTATGTCTGTGACAAGTACCTGTCAAGTTACTGCCAGATAGGAAATTAAACGGCTTCAGTCACCAAGAGGGAGAACAGCATTATCCTGGTGTCTTTAAGTACCTGGATAAAAAGGTACTTACCTGACCTGTATGTGTTCCCACCCTTACGAATGCCTGGCTGAGACAATACAGTAACAATGCAAACTTGCTACAGTAGTTGAATTTCTTGCAGCATCTACACGCCGTAAGGCAGATGTATAGTTGTGAACTGCTCTATGTGCTGAGAGGGCAGCACCTTTATTTACGCTCTTGGCTTGTTAGGAACTGCCAGCAACTCTGGGCTGCTTTGAAGTCAGTTTATTCACACATATATTTTTTATTTGCACTGATAGCATCCATGCGTAATTGTCCTGAGGAAATCAGGCATTTGCCATTCAATAACTTCATTTAAATGCCAGTATGAGAGACTGGCTGCAGAAAGGTCCCTTTGCCCGTGCATAGTAACTTAAAAGTGAATGAAAGTTAGCACTAATTCACCAAGTGTTACATTTTGTAAGTCTTCCATGCCTTTATTATAAGTGGTTCTAATACTTACCTGAACTTTGTACTACTGGTTGCTTCCATCTATCTGTGAAGTAACCAGTGATGGGCCTGGCTCCTTGCCTTTCTTGAACATGGTGTTAATATAATAAAAAGTAAAAACTTTTCCTGTTTGACTAAAATTCCCAAGCATCCCGAAAAGAAGTTGTGCTAACAGTTGTGTTAGCTAGCCCTAAAAGCATAAACCTGCCCTACAGCCAGTAGGAGCTAACTACATTTTTTTTCCCCCAGAAGTAATACAATATTAGAAAGTTTTTACTGGTATTTCTTACTTTATTTGTAACTGATATTTTCTTATTTTGCTGATTGAGTATTCTGCTATAAAAATCATTACTTTGAGTGGAATACCTCTTTTTGTGCAATAACTTATTCCTTGGGATTAGAGCAGTCAGAGAAAAAAGTCCATATCAATTGAATATCTGCATTTAAGATAGATAAATCCAGCTATTTAAACCCAGGTATAGACAGAGTCACTCAGGATTAAATTGGTCTCAACTCAAGTTAGGCTTAATCCAGTGTCACATCTGAATAGAGGTGTATTGCAGTGCAAATCCCTACATACCTCTGTAACAGTTTCCTTCACGTCTTTAATTTCAAACATTATCTTCATTTAGCTTTTTATATTCTGATTTTTTTAGGCTTCCTTTTGATTACTTTTCCTTTGAGAATGTCAAGCAATGATCTGGCCTTAGTGGAGAAAAACGTTTACAAGAGTAGTCTGAGAGATTCAGCTGCTAAGAGGAAGATGTGGTCCACATCTGTATAAATATGTCTAGTCTTTCGCATGGCACTTGTCACTATGTGGAGGTGTTCTACTGAAGAATTGGACATGTCTGTGCTTGGTGTCCTCTGGAAAAGATTCCTTTCTCTGCTTCATAACAGTGTTACGGACTGCAGCTGCAACATCTTGAGACTTGATGATTTCAGCTGAAATGCTCAGCTTTGAGGGTCTCTCTAGATTTTATTTCAGCCATTGCAGTGGGCATTGCTTAAAAATGGTCAATGCTGGTTTGAAACACAGACAATGAGTTGTTGTTTCTGGGTCCTCTACCATTGGCACCCTCAACAGATCCTGGGTGTCGTGAGTCAAGAGAAAACAGGCTTCTTATGCTGATGACTGTGTCCTCTTTCCCTAGAAAACACGCAGTCCCAAGTCTGTGCATTCTGATCTGACAGGGACTGCTTCACCATTTCTCTCTTCAAGAGTTTTTTGAGGTTAGAGTATCCTTTACAGAAAAGGTTGACATAGTTCTATTCAGGCTCGCAAGGTCTCACAGTAACTTTGCTGGTTTTAGTCAGAATGGCTGGAGGCTGAACAGGTGCAAAGAGTTGCTCACCTGAGGGCTGTGATGGGCAGCTGGGGTACCTCACATTGCCTTAAAGAAACTGTGCCCTGGGGTGTTCCAGGGTCATTGGATCACCTCTGAGGTGATCAAACAACCAGTGGAAGAGGTGAGACCCGGAAGCAGCTGGAAGGGTATCCAAACACAGCATGTAGCTCTATGGATGTCTACCAGCCAGCCAGCCTCAGGGACAAGAAGCCATACCTTTGAGGGAATGGGCATGCCACACCATCAAAGTGACAGCTAGGGTGCAGTCATTAACTGGTAAGTCAGTGGTCCACCTATCATCCGTCTTCCCTCTCACAGATCAGTTTTATCAGAAAGGCATGTAGCTATTTTAAACTTAGTCCTGATCCAGAGCCTATGTCAGCTAGGTCCCATCCATCTGCTGGCCTGTACTCACCAGAGTCTTGGGAGCACAGGTCTGCATGGTTTCAACATGGAAGCAGGCACAACTTGGCATTCTAAGTGCTCAAAGGTTTATACCATTTTCAGGCTCTTTGCTCATTCCACTTCTCTAAGTCTTCTTGGTCTTGGAGTCCAGAAATGGCTCTGGTTATTTTAGAACTGGATTTTCCTGGTTTAGCTGCAGTTTTTGTTTCTTTATCAAAGAACTCTTTAGTTGGTTTTCCCGTATTTCTTTTGTTTCACTTGAGGGCATCTTGTCTCACACTCTGGCAGCTTCTTTCCAAGTGTTTTTTTGGTCTGGTTCAGTGATTATTAATGGTAACAGGGCATGTTGGACTGCTCAGCTGACCACCCTGGAAGCAAACATTTGGCCAAGGCATGGTAGATCCATTCTCTGAACTGCAGCATAAAAGCAGTTAGAAATCCCCTTATAAATACAGAGCCTTATACCCCCTTATCTACAGACAAATCCCCCTTATATCTACAGACCTATGGATCTCAGAGTAGTGGATGGGGTAGGTGATGGCTGCAGATCAGGTGATGCACTTAGGGACGGCTGACTTTGTCACTTGACACTGGCCTGTATGCTAACACATCTCTTTTACCATTAGAATTGTAATTCAGGAAACCCCTTGGTTTTATTCTGCACTGTGCATAAGACATGAAAGTTGAGTTATATAGGCTTTCCTTGACACTTATGCATCTGGTTTTTGTCTTTTGTGCAGTGGGTCTGTTTGAATACTGGCCATTTGCAGCTTGTTTTAGAGCAGCCAAAGTCACACATACCATGTAGCAAAAAAACCAGATGCTGAACAGCACACTGCTCACAAAAATGTGTTTGCTAGGGAAGAGCAAAGTTTTGAGAAACACGAGCACTTTTGTCTAGAAACCAAAGATGAAACAAAATTTCAGAACTGGCACCAGTAGCAGAACATGTGGACTGCACGTGCTTGTGTGTGTTTGTGTGTGCTGGGGCCTCTGAGCTTCACCTGCAGTCATTCACAGAAAAGGTTTGCTCAGTACAAGGTGGGCTGGACTCAGTCCAGCACCTGTCTGATAGCTGGACCCCGAATCCCAGTCTCCCCAGTTGATATTGCTTGGGCAGGCATGCCTTGGAGGCTGCAGCTCCGTTCCAGCTGCTGGTGCTGACCGTCACACAAACATCACTCAGTGTCCCTCTGATGCCTGCATGCAGAACTGAGTGCCCCTCACCCAGGAGGGGGTAGAAAGGAATTCACTGTGAAGATGAGACAGATGCACACCAGGTACAGGGCACAGTAAGACATAGGTACTGATGAGCTGACTATTTACACAAACCTGGTCCTTTTAAATCCCTTTACAACTCTGTTTTCCTATGGGTTTTTTCATCCCTCAAAATCACCTAAGCCTCTCCCTTTTTCTGCCTTTGTTTCCTCTCCCAAACATCCCATAATAACTCCTGTGCAATCCAGAACTGCTTTTCCCAGCATTTCGTAAAACATCTCATAGTCCTCTGAAGCAAACCGCCTCAGACACCTGATCTGGAGAGGTGCTCCTGAATGACTCATAAGGGTGGGTATGACACCTGAACATTGGGCTGATGGTTCTCCTGGGACAGCCCTGGGAGGTGTCAGACAAGGCTCCTCAAGAGTCATTCATTTTCCTGCCATTGTGTCCCTGTGTCAGAATTAAATAAAGGCTAAAAATATATCGTCCTGGTGCAAAAGTGATTCAGTTTTGCTGCTGTGGACCTGCAGAGTAGCAGGAGGGGCGGTAGACAAGAGCTGGTTGCAGATCTTGCTCACTTCTCTTGTTGGAAAGACTGTACAGGATGCCCACTGCTGCGAGTCATCCTTGCACGGACAATGAAGCACATCTCAGCTCAGCTGCAGTCAGACTTTGTGGGTTTGTGAAATTTCCAAGGCATTTTCAATACACTCCCTTTAAAGCCCACCACCTGCTTTGTAGAACAGAAGAAGCAGCAAATTACTTTTAACACTATCTCAAGCATGCCTATGTTAAATACTTCCCACCTCTTACAAAGTGGTGGCAGTGCTCAGCTTTGCAGGAAGAATAATTCTTCCTGGAAAGCCTCTGTAGGTGATCATCATGAGATTTGGTAAGTGCTTTGCACAGATTCCTCTCCTCATGTGTTCAGCTTTGCTGGGGATGGAATATATTTCTTCAAGGCAAGAATAAAGGATTATAGCTGGCAAAGTAAGTACAAGCTGAGCTGCCCACAGGCTTTGAGTGCACTAACAGCAGTGTGGCAGCTACCTGATGGCTTTTCAAAGCAACAGGCTTTCTAGACAGACTGGAAGTGGGGTCACAGTCAGGGGTGGACTGTTGTGAAGTGTTGCAGGAGGGAGGATTGACATTTAGAGAGCACTTAAACTAATGGCTTTTTTTATGCTATACCTCCTCCTGGTTTACATTCTGTCCATGCTTGTGCTTTCAAAAGCCAGTTTTCTTGAGCTAATTGTGGGTTCTGCGGAGCACATCCTAATCCAGGGACTGCAAAAAAAACCTGAGCTTAGTTGAATGTGCTGTTTGATATCTTGTCTTCATCCTGGTTAGCCTTGCTTTACTCTAACCATTTTGTAAAACTTCCCTCATCCAGCCATGCTTTTTGTGTGCAGTCTGTGGGCATGAAGGTACTTCCATAGATTTGGCTCACTGATTACAGTATTGGACAGAATGAAGGGGCCTGGGGACAGGGCAAGCAGAGCTCTCATGGTCTGCTTGGCAGTAAGCTTGCAAGTACTTAGGTAAAGCTGACCTTTTCCAGCTTTGCGATGGGAACAGATTATGAGTCTTAAGTCAGGTTAGTCCTGGAGGTCTGGATCATTTTGGAGCTCCTTCCAGGCTTTCCTCGGCTTTCTGGAACATAACCTAAAGCTTCTCTTTGCAGGACAATGTCTTTCAGCTGCTTTGCGCCAGAGGGAACCAGCAGTGTATGCAGAATGTTATATGCTGACATAATAAAATATTTCAAGGGCAGCTCAGATGGCTGGGCTGGTTATAAATAGTACTGGAGGAAAGCTGCATGAGAGTCACATAAACCACTCCTAAAAATCTCTGCAGGCAGGTATTTTTAAAACCCACCCACTGCGGTTTCATTAGCACCACCTGTCTTACATTTGGAGAAAGACAGAGATGATGTTCTCCAAATATTTGTTGTACCCTAAAAAGCAATGCATGCAAGTGATTAAATATTCATAGTGTCCCTTCATATTCAAATGTTTCTTTTTTAAGCCTGCAGCTGACCATTGCATGCCTTAGAGAGACACTTGAGGACTGCAGGATTCTGTGAGATTTCATAGCTAATATCTGAAGCAAATTAACTGTTGGCCCTTGGAAACTTTCAGTTGAGATATGTGCAATAAACTCAGCTATGGGAAACCAGCAGAAATTCCTGTGTATTTCATAGTTGCAAATTTTATTTAACTTTCCAAAGGAATATTTGAAATGATGAGAAGATAGCAGAAAGACGTAAAATTCAGGAGTCTAATCGAGTAATACATTAGCTTTATAATGAGTAGAAGTTCTCCTATCTGTCCCAGGGAGCTATCAGGGGACATTTGAAGCATATTGCAGCTTGGTGGGTGCTCAGCAGATTTAGTTAGGAAGAGTAAATGGAAGATTTGAGACTAGTTAGACTGGTCCCAAAACAGTTACTGAAATTTTCCTCAGGATATGAACAAACTTTATCAGACTTCCTACTGCTTCATCTACCCTTACTTTCAGACCTAGGGCTTCAGCCTGTTACAGTAATGCAAGGTAATTCCTGGAGTGATTCCTGTCTAGGGCATGTCTAGTCCACATCCCAGCTTTTCTTGTAAGTGAAGAAGTGCAGTAGTTCAGTTAAACCGGCAAGTGGCACTGTTTGAAAGGAATGAGACGTCAAGCCTGCTCTGCAGCTCCTGTAAAGGCAAATTCAGAGGGAGGCAGATAATCGGGTGGGACAGTGGGATGGAGTGTATGACCTGATGGCCAAGGCTGTGAGTAACCTTCATGTGTCACTACACCAACTGTGAACCCTCCGTGGGGGTCACCTCTATTCAAGATTTAGCAAAGAGAGGTAATAGCAGAAAGAAAGAATCACTGGTTTCTTCACTTCTTGCCCTTCAGACCCTCTACCAGAACACAGAGAATTTGGCAGGTTCCCTCTTAAGTCTTTTATGTTTCAGAAGGTACGACACAGAGAAGACATACAAGCCCAGGTTTTTCTCTTAAGGCCTCAGATCTTCTGGAAAGCCTTTCCTTCTTTGCCAAAAAAAAAAAAAAATCAGAAATGCTACTCAGAGATTGACACCTGCAAAATCAAAGAATTCTCATCTTTTGCACGGTGATGTGGTGGTGCTGCTGTCTCACTATTACCTGTGAGACAAAAGACAGCACTTGAAAATTTTTGAGGCATAAGACACTGACTTCACTCTTAGAAGTTGTGATTCTTTCTGAGAGAGAGAGGAAGAGTCTTTCTGCCCCAGGGCACGTTTATTTCACAGCTTCTCCTCTTGTGGGCCACTGACGCAAACCTTAACATTTCCCAAAATGATCACACACCAAATAGTCGTGTCCACAGTTGCCTCTGTGCACTGCCTGTTTGATCTCTGCCTGTAGCTTGATGGTAAAGAGCTGATACACAACTGCTAGAAGGAAGACTCCAGCAGGTTGGCCATTGTGCAGCATTTGAACTGGGGAGTCACCAGCTGTATTTTGCTGAGACTAAATTTATGGCAGCAATTTTTGGAAGATATCAAAAGTTATCAAAGTTCACGACATTGTAGAGGAAATGTCCTGTTTCCTTTCCTCTCTTTGTCTTGTCTTTTGGACAGTGATGCTCTTGGTAATTCCATGCTTTGATAAACTGACTGACAAACAGCTCCTTTTGGTTTTCAGAAGGAAACAGTCCCTTGGTTCGAGTGTCTGTGCAGCTGCCCAGCAGCATGGTGCCATCGGCAGGCAGTGTCACCATGCAAGAGCTCCAGGGCCCAGCCAGTGGGCAGGTGCAGGCTGGTGAAAAACTGAGTAGAACTCCTCTTCTGCCATTGCCTAGATTTGCATCCTCATTCCAGGCAGACTGCCTGTGTTTTTCACACTGTGGCTGCGAAAATTTAGGGGTGCCTCAGTCGGAGCGTCTAACAGAGGAAGCCTGGGAGATGAGTATGTGCATGGACACTGCTGATGGATTTCTCCCATGACCCTATCCACGTTGGTTAGCTCTCCAGGTATGTAGTGCTGGATGAGTAAAGCAGTCCTAAAGACTGAAGTATTGTCATGAACATCTTTGTCTGATCTTAGTTTCTAGGCCATTTCATTAATTCAAATCTGTTGTAGTATTGTCATGGGGTATTTGAACAAAAATTTGTGCTATATTTCTTTTAGAAAGGCAGCTGAAACAGTTAGCTTACCACCCAAACATTTTTAGTGTTAATATGTCTTCTTCATTCCCTGACCTGCCAATATAAACTGCTACTGAGGATCTCCTAGCAGAGCTGTAGTAGTAAACATATAATTCTTTTGGCAGTCTGTATCTGTTTCATAAATTTAGACAAACTAAAATGTATAGGCATTTCTGAGTAATATATTGAGGTTTCAAAAAATGACCCATCCATTTTGAATCACTTTTTTACTAAATAAAACATCTTCTGTTAAGCAAAAAGGTGATCCAAGAGAGAAAGTTAATCATTTAGCTTTTAGTTATATCAAAAGTCTTCAATGTTCCTTTCTACATATCCATCTCTGACAGTTCTCATGAGAATACTCATATCTCCTCTTGGGAGAGTACTGCATTTAATTAAATACATGTATAATGGTAGTGCAGTGACTCACATTTAACTTTTCACTCCCATATAACCTACTTTGGATGACACATTTTCAGTGCACAAGGCATTTAAGATTTCTGGTCCAGGCATATTTTTATACAAGAATTGCTGTATCTGGTTCTGAGGAAACCTGTGGTTTCAGACTTTCCCCTCAATGCTGGAACAGGACTGTTTCCTCACAAGGCTCCTCCCTCTGGAGCGAGAGCAGGGGTGGTGAGGGGTCTGAAGCACAAGTTTTACGAGGAGCATCTGAGGGAGCTGTGTGTGTTTCACATGGAGGGAAAGGAGGCTCAGGGGAGACCTTATCACTCTCTACAATTCCCTGAAAGGAGGGTGTGGCCAGGTGGGGAGCAGTCTCTTCTCTCAGGCAACCAGTGACAGGACAAGAGGACGCAGCCTCAAGCTGAACCAGGGGAGGTTTAGGCTGCACATTAGGAGGAATTTCTTCACAGAAGGGGTGATTAGACATCAGAATGGGCTGCCCCGGGGAGGTGGTGGAGTCGCTGTCCCTGGAGGTGTTTAACCTAAAACTGGACATGGCACTTGGTCTAAGTAGTCTTGATCAGTCAAAGGCTGGACTTGATGATCTCAGAGGTCTTTTCCAAACTAATCAGTTCTGTGACTCTGTGATTCTGCACCCCCCGTCCCTAACAACCACACTCGGCCACCATAAAATTCCCCTTTGACAAAATCACAGTGCCCTCCTGGAATTTTGACACCCCGGACCAGCCCCTTCCCACTGTGAAGAGCGTGGCATGCGCCTGCTGACAGGGAAGACTGAGGCTCTGTGAGGGCAGCTGGCTGCTCTGGCTGCCCTTGGTTAATGCTACGAGCCAGTCCAGCTGGCAGGATTACCCAAAGTACATTAGCGAAACTACTTTGGCACCGATCGATGACTTTATCCCTCACTTAAATTCCATTAGCTAATTTTGCAGGCTGCAGCCTGAAAGTCAAACTGCAGTAATGTAATTTGGGTGGTTAATAAAAAAGGAAAAAGCAGAATCACCCTTACAATTAGTCAGGAAACATCTATTTTGTGTAATGCTATGGGATATGTTAGAATATCTCTTAATTCAATGCAGAATAAAGTTTATTAATCTGGATTTATTTTCCTGCAAAGTTGTTGTGTATTCACCTTATCTGAGCGTGCAAGCCATTGTCTCGTTGCTTTATTAATGCAGTTTGTCACTGCACCTTTCCCAGCTATCTTCTTTAGTTCACTCTGTTATACCTTTGCTTTGCTTAGTCCACTTCCAGGTCAAAAAAGAGAATTACAGTTGCTCCAGGAGAGAGAGTTTCTATCTTAAAATTCATGGTAAAATGAATTTTCTGCAAGTGTTCTGATAAGTGTGTTCTTTTTTAATTGAACTTTTTAGCCTATCAAGACCAAGGAAGTCATGCTGGTGATTTAGTACAGGGGAAAGTATCACTGCATATTTTGATACTTGCTCTTCTTATTTCTCTAAGATTTATTGCTGTTATATACCTTAGAAGGGTTGAGCATCAGAATAGGTAATTTTTATTGTACTTCCAAGCTGTAAGAAATGGATAAAAATACCTGGTTTTGTTTAAGAAAAGTTACACTGGACTTTAAACTAAAACATACTGCTCATGGACTTACAGATAAAATCTTTCTCTCTGGTTAGAAATAGTGCTTGTCTTCTATTCAGTGTTCTTCTATGGATTTTGCAATAGAGTGGATGGGATCCTCACATTGTCTTCATTTCTACCTGGACAAAGAAAGAGGCTCAGAGATGAGAAGAACAAATCATTTCAGTTTTTGATCATCAGAATATTTTGGGACAGACACAATCACTGCTTACTAAGTTTACCATGCTTGGTAGTACTGGTGAAGTGTGTTATAAATGTACGGAGCCAATTTCTCCAATTAAATAAAATCAATTTANGGAATTCGCCCCTCCAGAGAGTGTGGTTTCAACATGTTTTGGTTTGATACAAAAATATACATTTATATCCTACACATGCATTTCTAACATTGAATGGCTATAAACTTTATAGGCATGAATTAAACACATATCTATAACAAAGAGTTTTGAGTTCTTTTGTTTGGAGCCTTGTTCTCTCACCAGAGAAGTAAGTAAAAAATTGCTCACAGTGAGGATTAAATAGGGGACAAGCATGGAGTTCTTGACAGCTCTCTGCTGGGGGAAGAGAAAGGGAGTATCGCTATGACAGACTAATTATAAAAATTATGGGGAAGTGATATCCCTGTCACACATCTGTATGCAAGTTCCCTTGACCAGCACATTAAGTTTACAGATTGAGTCCACTCACGTAGCATGGCTCTAAGTGAAATATTGTATTTCACACTTTTTGCTTAGTGCTTGATGCATCCTTGTCTTGGAGCATCTGAAATCCCAACACAGCTTTTGACTAAGAGAACAATTCAATGATGTCTGTCTTGGCTGAGCAGTGTGGCCAAACCTGCAGCAATCTCCAGTGGAGCATGCCAGCACCCTCTTATTCCATCTCTGGAAAGACAGCAAGGTTATTTTCACATCATTTATCCCAGTGGGGATAGAAAAGACTTGGGGAGAGCTGGGGAGGAACATCCTCCACAGAAGCTTTGTCACAAGTAAACTGTGTCCCTTTGGGCTGGGATGGGATGAAGTCCCTCCAAGGTCTGCAGGCTGGCAGACACAGACTTGGACACTAACGCTCCACTGAGCTCCGGCTGGCTTTAAATTTCACCTTCCCTTTGGCTCCCTCCTCCCCCACATGCTGCTGATGTAAGATGTTAATTAACATCCTCTACAGAAGCAGCCCTTTCCACCTGATGGAGACAAGGCTGCCACTGTTATTCATTAGTTCTGCAGGATCAGATCTGAGCCAGAGGCAGGGAGGCAGTTTCTGAGGAACTGTCCCAAGGCCCTGCTTGCCAGCTTCTCTGCCTCATTAGGTAACAGATTGAACAGTCTTCAAAAGAAGAGTTAACAGCAAAGTAACCTAGAGTGATGCTTAGTGAGAAGCCCAGCAGCTGGAGGCACAAACTGTATGATCCTCTTGAAAACACTTTGGTTAGTCACCAGCAGCCCTGATCTGCATGTGTAAGAATCCTGAGAACAAAAAGTTGGAGAGGGCTGCCTGGGATGGCTCTCCTGGAACTGCACAAGGGGAGGTGGAGAGAAAGCTTCTTGGAAATCTTGATAGCTGTGTCAACAGGGAAGAATTTCATTTAGCAAAACCAAGAAACTACTTTCCACTTCCTGACAAGGACCCTAATGAAGCAATCTCAGATTCACTGCACAGTGTGTGTGTGCAGGGCACATTATGGATGAGGGCAAATGGCTACACATTTCACTGATAACTCTGCAGGGTGCTTCAGAAAATTGGCCACTTCAGGCTTCTGATTCTTCTGTCTGATAACTGAATTTGATTTGCCATCAAGCTTCTGAGACCTGCTTGAATGTGCTTCCCTCCCACCTTGGGAAAGTAGAAACTCTGAGGGGGAGAAAAGGAAATTTTCCTGGTTCAGGCAGAAGAAGTAAAGATTTCAGCCTCTCTCATGATATGATAGTATATGCTGTGATTGGTCTATCACTACTAACACAAGGCAGCATAAATTGCACCCGGAAATGGAAATAAGAGAGACAGAGAGACTCCTAAGGACCTCAGCTGCTCATACCCTCCACTTCTGCTTTCAGCCTGTCTCTGGCACAAACTGAAACAATCTAAGGGTAAAATTTTGAAACTTCTAGTGAAAATAGGGTGCATAGCAAGGGGGAAGACAGTTTGATTTATGATCAGACAACAGCCAGAAATTACTTGTAAGACATGGGACCAGTGCATTTTGAGGTGGTGCATTTTGCATTTTATGGGAATGAGCATTTTTTTTCTTTAGAGGAAAGTGCTGGTAAGAGGAAAATAGCATTACTTGATTGGAGCAATTGCAAAACTTAGAAAATGGCTGCAGCTTAGCTAGGATGTTGATGAACCCACTGGAACAGCTCTGTTCTGATTTGTTTCCTACAGTGTGCCAGAGCCAGCTCTTGGCAGGATTATAATTATATTGCTTTTAATTACGTCCACCTTTTGACATTATTGATTTTGTCAGATGCTACTATTCCAGCATGCTAGGCTATATAATCTGTAATTAGATAGGTATGCACATGTCTTAGAAAACATGCTGCAAAGAGTATCTACAGTGTCGCCAAGAATTATTTACCCTGTAAACTCCTCCTTCCTTCAGGTATTAATTCTACTTCCTTCATGTCCTGTACTGCTGCCTCCAAGATGCTGTGCTATGCTGTTGCATAAGGAATAAATGCAATGACAACATTTAACAGATCAGGGGAGCAAGCTGTAGTTTATATCTGGACTAGAGTTATGTAGTTACATGCTTATCTAACTATAGGTCTATAGTTCTAGTGAGCTGTCACGGCAGCTTGTGCTTGTCCACAAGACAAAACAATTTCAGCTTCAGCTTTAGATGTGACATAAGAACAGAGAGGACCATTTGGAACTTGCTAATGGGCTCTGGCAGATCCCAAACCCTTGAACTGTTGCTAAGAACGGTAGTGCATTGCTCCTTATAGACGCCTCTCAGTTTTTTCAGCACAAGAATGTAAGTTCAACTGAC
The DNA here is from genome assembly GCA_013399195.1 of Dicrurus megarhynchus. Taxonomy (NCBI): domain Eukaryota; kingdom Metazoa; phylum Chordata; class Aves; order Passeriformes; family Dicruridae; genus Dicrurus; species Dicrurus megarhynchus. The sequence goes on along the minus strand of VXAD01001918.1, from coordinate 98,264 downwards.
CTGAATTATACCAGAGATCTGGCTCTGGCCCAGTACCCTGGTCAGCAGCTGATGCCAAAGAGTCGTGTGTAGGAACGGGTCAAGCATGATCCTTTCCTAGCACTCCTTCGTGGACTCTTGCAGGTATCAGATCTCAGGTCGCTGCCCTGTACTGGCTTTTACTGGCAAATTCCTCCAGGTTTGTTTTTGAGCTTGCGCAGATCTCTAGCATCCTGTAGTGGGGAGTCACACAGATTAACTACGTTTTAAAAGTCACTTCCTTTCACTTGTTTTGAGCTTACGACAGACGGATTCATCTGATGTGCCCAACTTTTTACCAGAGGAAACAGTTGAATAGTCTGAGCCTCCTGTCACTTCGTGTAGCTTCCCCTTTCTATGTTCTGTATTCTAAGACCTAGCAGCCAATGTTTTTAGCTCCTCCCCCTGGTCAAACCACTTTTGGGGGATATTCCTTATGCAGAATCTGATCATCCCTCTTGCTGTCTTGGCACCTTTTGTAAATCCGTTAGATTTTCTTGAATGCTGGAAAAAAATTTGAACACAGAATTCAAGATTTAGTCACTTATACAGGGACGTAATATTTAAGTTCTCTACAGTGTCTTCCACTGCTTGTGTAGTAATTCTGAATACGTGAAGGTTTTGACTACTGCTGAGTACAGAGCTGGTGTTTTTGGGGTATCATCAGCTAAGATACCATTCCTGAGGGGTTATTATTAGCTCAGATACCATCATTTTATATATTAAATTGATGTCAGTTTTTTTCCCCACCCATGTGCATAATTTTACACTTATCCACATAGAATTTAATCTGCTTTTTTATTGTCTAGTCACTTGATATTACCAGATACATATGCCAAGTCAGCTCTTGTCTGGATAACTGTGATTAGCCTAGTGAAGTTGCTTCTCTTCTGACCTTTTACAAGCTTATTTGAAACTGTGTTGAACAGCAAAGGTCACCGATACTCATCTCTCTTGAGATTTTCCTCTGCTGAAAAAAACCCCCACTTTCTCCTGCTCTTTATCTCTTCTCTTTTAACCATTTATTGAAGTCTGTATGAGGGCTTTAGCCTGCCATCCCACAGCAGTTGTATCTCTCGAGGGCTGTGTTGAAAGCCATCAAAACTGTTTCAAATTGGCACATTTACCAGGCCATGCCAAGAACACAAATAAATTAGTAAGGCACATATTTCCTTCACAAACACCACTGTGATCTGTTCTCAGGGCCTGTGGTTTATCCATGTGCCTGTCAGCTCTGATGATTAGCAGACTCTCTGTGAATTTGCCAAATACAGACAGTGTTTGCAGGCCTGTGGCTCCCCAGATCTCATGGCTCTGGCTCTTGGTGACCTGGCTGCCTCTGGAGAGGTTCCCAGTCAGAAACAGAGTCTGGACATGTTAATCAGGTCAGATAAATATAGATTTGCCTGAGAACATGCTGGGAAGAAAAGCAGAGGGAGAAGTGGTCACATGGGACCTTCATTGTCCTTTAGAGTTCTGGACAAAAATGGAACAGAGGAGCTTTCAACTCTTTGCTATGAGTGGCAGAAGAGTGAAGACAAAAGTTGTGTGAAGGAAGTTAGGCGAGGAATGAAAAGCCATTCAGGGATAGTGGGAGAACTAGTGACAGAAAGCTTCTTTCTGGGAAGGGCACACAGGTATCTGTAGTCTGATTTTAGGCTAAAGTGGAGAAATGAGAAGAATTTCCATCTCCTTGTTACTGATTTATAAATAAAAGAATAATAAATACTAATAAAAGAAACAGCAATATAAAAACAATCAGTAAGGTCATGTTTATTAATTTTTAAATCAAAATCAGTTGCTTCAGCAGAGGAGAATTGATGATAGACTCTCAGCGGTATGGATATTTATCCGTGGTTGCGGTGGTGTTTTATGGGTGCCAAACTATTCTGGCAGATAGAAGAAATGATCCATGGTAGTGCAAGCTTCTGCTTGTGTAGCTAATTCTCTCCTGGTGTACAAGCAACCAAATGCTTGGGAGATATACCCAAGCATTGGCTACCTGATTGCAGATGTGAGTCCAGAGTAGTTGTCTACATTCACCTTTGGCCAGCATGACTGCTTATCCCATCTGCCCTAAGACTGCCTCAGTTGTTCTTGCCCTCCTGGCTGCCTCCAGCAGTTTCTGCTCAGGACACAGCACATCTTGTGTGAAACCTTCCTGTACCATTCTTGCCCCAGTAGCCGGATGTTAAACTTTTCTCATAGTATAGAACATTGCCAAAAGCCTAGTGCAATCATCAGTAGTAATAGCAGAAAGTTATCGTTTTAGGTGTGACTAACAGAGTGAAGAATAGAGTGAAGGCTTCATTACAGTAAAGGCCTTGCAGACAGGAAAAAGTAATTATTGGCACCTTGGAAAGCTTATGGCCTAGGGATGCATTTAGCGTTCAACACCTCATGATTATTTCTCTGTTGATGTAATAGAAAAATGGTATCCTTGTCTCTAGATCATAAAGGCTTCTGAAGTTCTAAAAAGTAAAGCTGTGAATTCCCCCCTCTCCAAAGCTGTTATCACTGATTCCATAATTTTCTCTTCAGTTTTCAGCAGTGTTGGTCTCATAGTAACAAAGGCATTTTCTTTTAGGTAATTGAAAATGAGCTGTGAGAGCACCACAGGTCTTTCCTGTCCTGTGTATATTCTTTAAAAGACCAGTGTACATGTACATATATATCAAGATCTCCAACCCTCCCTCAAAAGCCATAGAGCTCAATATGTGAATTTCTAGGTAATTTTTTGTGTTTTTTTCACTGCAGAGCTGGCTTTCCCTAAAGATGCTGAATGGTTAGTGATGCTGATAAGATGAATTCACAGTCACAGCATTTTCGTGACAGCATCTGCTCTTTTGCAATTCCCAAGCCCCTGAGGATTAGTAATCTGAACCACAGTTATTCATAGGCACCTCTGTGATGCCCATCAGGTTCACGGTTTCCATTACTCTGCCTGTGACAAGGCCCTGTGACATCCTGGAAACAGGATGGCACTTGGCTGGGCACTCCTCTTCATCTCCCTCGTGCTCTGCAGCACTGTGCTGTGCTCTGGTCTTGGTTTGAATTATCAGGCCGGTGATTCAGAATGACCTGCTTGCTCTTCTTCTTACTGTGCCCACATGGCAGTATAGAGCAGTCTCTGTGCATTGTTGTGACACAAAGAAAAGGGAAAATGATGCAGAGGTGAAAAGATATTATGAAGAAAAACTGCTGTGGTACATGCACCAGCAAGTCAAATCCGTGAATTGGAAGAAGAGGATTATTAAGTCCTTTCAAAGATGCACCATCTAATAGGAAAAAAGTAAAGGGGTGCCTTCTAACCTCTTCTGTGCTTTAATCAAATGGAAACTGGGAATCATTGACCCCATAGGAGGAAAACCAAACAAAGTGCAAAACCTGTACATGTGCAAGAGAGTCACAGAGTAGGAGTTCACCAGTGAAGAAACATTCTTATCTTTTTGGTCATCCCGTGGCTTATCTCACTTGGGAAAAAAAAGGAGTGGGAAAGTTGTTTTGAAACAAAATAAATCCTTTCAGCCATTAAGTAGAAGCTGTAAAAATCTATGTACTACCCAAAGCTTTCTGAAGTTCACATAAATCATCTGAAAGAACTGGTAAAAGTGTCTTTGAACTTACTTCTGTTGTAGGTAAAACCCAGATGCTGATGGATGATATGCAGCAAATTTCTGCAAAGCACTGGAAAATTCTTCTTCAGAAGCTTCATTGTGTCTAGATGCCAGGAGCTGGAGTCTCTCTAGTGTCTGGAAACTGCGAACCAGGGGTTGTCAGGTTGTGCCATGGGAGAAACACCCCACAGGCATGAAGCTTTCTAGTGATAAAATCTTTTGGCTCTCTGTTGATGGAATTTTGCACAAAACAGAAACAAATGCCATCTCCTGGCCATGGCTGTGACACTGTTGAAGTGCCTTGTCCATATGCTCAGCTTGCTTGATTATATGTGAGAAGAAAAGAGTATTTTCAAAATTCAGGTTTCATTGCCTTAAAGCAGAACTTTCCCAGCAGATGGGCAGTAAGGGCTCCACTCGATTGTGCCAAAAGTTTCGGTGTGCAGATGACAGAGGAAACTGGATAAACTTAGAAGGGCCAGAGACAAAGACACAGACATTTCTGGGGCTCTTATGGGACTGTTTTATCTCAGGAAGCAACTGAAAGTAGTTGGGAACATGGCTGGAGAAATAGGTGTTTCTGTGCCAGAAAAACAGTGTTTGCAAATGCTTTATATCAGTCTGTTTCCTCTGGCAGTTTTCTTCTCTGTTAGAAAATGACTTAGTTCATTGTTTTTCTGTTCCAATAACAGAGCAGAGAAATCTGGCACCTAAGGGTGCTCACTAGCAAGACAAGGGCGCTACTTCTTGTCAGGGTTTTGCTCCTTAGGGATTGCATTACGGCCTGCAATACCTCATTTCCTGTGAAGTGCCCTTGAGCAGGTATCTTCCCACATGTCCACTGCCTGTGGGGACTGGGAGCATCTTTTGGAGAGGAGGGAGAGCAGTGGGTCGGAGTGCTCTGCTCAGGCAGCTGTTTCTCAGCTGGTGTGCAGCTCAGCAACCACTGCCTGAGTCATGGCCAAACCCCTGTACCTGCAAAGGCTTTAAGTCAGCAAGTGCAGAGCAGCAGATGATCTGAGTGAGTTTGTCATCCAGGCAGTACCTTTGTGAAAGAACTGAGACTGTGAGAGTCACCGCTCTTGCGAGTGAAAGGACTTGAATAGTCACAATCCATGTGCAGCATGTGCTTTTGTCCATCGCTGGCCAGTGTTGCTTCTTTCAAGCCATGCTGGGTAAGTGCTCCAGAGCCAGTGCAGTCTTCTGAACCCTGAGGCAATAAGTGGCTCTCAATGCAGTTTCTGAGCCTGAGGAGAGCTTGGGAGGCCAAAACAGATTGTGATTTAGAGTAGTTTTGAATATTCAAATTTTGATACAATCCAAAGTCTAGCTTTCTAACACCAGCATCTGCTGTCCTGCACAATTTGTGTCTGTTGCACTGCAAACCAAGGGATCAATCTCCTTGTGAAAAATGTTTTTTTGAAATGAGAGACTAAGGAAGGAAACATGAGAAACTTGTTGTGTCCATTATATTATCCAGGAAACAAGCTAAACTCCACTTGCAAGTGAAAACCGAAAACCTGCTCTCTCTTGTTTTTTCTTTTTTTCCCCTCTGGTAACATAAACAGCATAACTTGTCAGCAGTGACATCAGTTGTACACAGAAGTGCTTGTGTGGGTTTTGTGTACAGCAGATTTCTTTATTTGGAGTTATTTCAGCGAAACATTTCCCCCTTTCCCTATGATACTAAAGGATGTTTTGAGACTACAGAGTTTCCTGAACAATTAGATTTTCTAACTTGCAGTTCTGGTCTTCACTGATCCACGCAAGTGATTTTAGATGGGGAAGTTTGAGCTGGCCTGCCTGCTATGGGGCTTTTGCACATTGGAACCACCTGCAACGAACACAGCAACAGAGAGAAACACTGTGAAATGTGGTCAGGGAGGAAAGCTTCTGAAGATCAGGGCTACACCAGTCTGTGGGGAAGGAGAGTGAGCTAAAATAATGCCACAGGAAAAGTTATGGGGATGATCTCCTAGGGGCTTGAGGAAGGGTGAGGTCGCTCTGTGTCTTCTTCAAAAGCTGGTTTTCTGTAACACCTTTTCTCTTCTTTTTTCTTTTTCTGCCTTGTAGGAATTTTCACTGCTTTATTTTATTATTCCCTTCTGATTCAGAACAAAAGGTTAGGTCTAAAAATAAATTGTGGACTGGAAACAGGAAAAAAAAAAACCATCAGCCTACACACACACACAGACACACACACACACATAAACACATCTCAAAAGAAGTGAGTTTAGTACCAAAATTGAGTTACAAATGTTTTTAAAACAAAGAAAATTATAAACTTCTTCTTTTCATGAAAATTGTTTATGGGGACCATTGGCAGAAATGGAGCTCTTGCAATTGGCTGCAGGCTGATGACTGTTTTGGGTTGTGTTTATCCTTCTCTGAGTACCCACTGTTCATTCCTGCACTTGTGTTTGTTTAACTGGTCCCATGGGACTAGTTCTGTAGTACTTTTCCTGTGACTAGTTGATGCAATTGTCCAATAATTTGCCATTGGTCTTCCTTGAGACTTGCACCAATTCCCTCACCAGGATTTGAAGAGACTCCCCCCACCCTCATCACCAGCAATGATTTTCTTTTAGTTTTTCCCTGAATTTTATGTTTTGGATGGGTCTGCCTTGTGCCATGTGTGTGTGCAGATGGAGAAGGTACTGCCTTCTTTCCCAGCCGCCTCTTCCATGCTGTCTTCTTGGGGACACACAACCTGTTTTATTTTCATTCATTTGCTTTCCTTATCCAAGTTTGTTTTCTTAGAGAGTTTCCAGCCTCACCAGGACTCTCCTCATTTCTTGTCACGCTGACCCAGTGGTGCTTCACAAAGGAGAATTTCAGTGGTGCTGGGACTGCCACAGAGAGCCAGGGTAAGTTGCACAGGAGAGGTGCATGCTCCTTTCTGTTGAGTCTTCCCAGCTGACTGCCTCTCGCCGAGTGGAGTCAAGCCTCCACATCTGCAGCTCACACCACAGTGAGGCATCGTCTTCAGGAAGCTCTCTGAAAGCTTTTCACAAAGGTTGTACAAGGAATTTAAGGGGTATTCCAGAGTTTTCCACAGGGAATTGTGAATGAATCTGGTAATGTTTTATTCAGAGCCTCCAGGACTTTAGAGGTTAAAGGAAGATTAGAACATGTGCAAAGTTGTCTCATTCTCATTTAATAGAAGTTCTGGAGTTTGGTATTTGGCAGAGAATATATGAAGGAGAATTTTCGTGACATCCAAGCAGGTCAAATTTTATGCAGGAGCAGTGTGAATACATGATTTTCTAAATCCATTTTCTATGTGCTTGGTAAGAAATGTTTCTTTTGTTTGGTGATTTCTCTGTTAAGAATCATTTGGAAAAAAACCTGTGCCACCTCAAATATACAACTTTGATTCCTAAAAAACAAAGGAATGGAAGAATGGCGTTTTGTCTGCTTGTCCACAGGTGGTTTCTGAAAGTCAGTAGTCTCAGTCGGTTCCTTCTACATGAGATTTGCTGTAAACTGGGGGCTATGACATTTTATAGACAGTCAGGGAAGATTTTGGAAAATCAGAGTACCTTGGTAAACATAATTTTACTGTCTGTTTCTTATTACAGTGTTTACCAAAGCATTTATTGTGCTTTAATGCTGATGTGTGTCTCTCAGTAATATCTGATATTTAAACTTTGTTTACTTCTTATGCAATCTGATTTATATTGCAGCAAAACTTCTGTCAGTGCTTGTGCTCATAACTTGACAGTCTGCGAGATGTAGACTATAAATTTCCAAATGAAATGTAACAAATCTTGTCAGAATCAACTTTGAATCATAGAATCAACACAGCTAAAATGGTCATGAAGAGAGCATCTTCAGGACGTATACCATTTGTTCAGGGAGAGCACTCTGGAAACTAGAAGAAGAAAAGAATTACGAGATATTAATGGCTTTGTGTACTCTGTTCAAAGCCCTGCCCAGGTGTTTGTGTTCATGCTCTGTCATGACGGATTCTGTTGCAAAATGGAAAGTATTTTCTTTTTGGAAATAAAATTCCGGCAGTCTAGAAGACAAGATTTCTTAGTCTCCCTCCAGTTCAGTCTCCTCTGTTTGTGTGCCAAGTATCTTAGACAGCATTTGGTATGTGTGGATAAGAGATGGAGTTGAGCTTGAATTCATAATAAGTTTGAATCTGAAAATAGATTTTTGAAGGGAATTGACTTTTTTTTCTAATCCAGAAATACGCCAAGGAAGACTTGCTGGAAATTGTCAATGCTTGCAGCAATAAAATCAGTGAAGATGAAATTCTATGTCTATAATGCAAAATATTCTTCCAAGCAGTCAAATCTTTGAGAAAGGATGGTTCTGGTGTGGTACACATTATGTGACCAGTATTTGTGTCTCTAGCTCTCCTGCCCACTTGAGCAAGGTGTGTCCCAGTTCTTTACCTTCACGATCTAGTGCAGTTTTGTGAAGAATAGATTACCTTCTCAAAGTCTGACACACCAGGCCCTCTCCTGGTTCCCAGGCTCAACCTGCTGGTGAGTTTCTCCGTGGCCTTGTCCATGGAGAAATTACGTGTGTGAGACCCAAATGTCAACAAGTGCCTTGCAGAACAAGGCTAAAGAGGCCTAAAGTCTGCTGCAAAGGTCTGGCTTCTGCTTTGGGACTCCAGTATGGGACACAAATACAAATATATGTAATTCAACAATTTAGAGTACCTTGGTAAACAGAAGTACATAATCTATTACTTGGTCTATATGAATATATTAAAAAATTTCTCTGTTGTGAGGAAGAACACCTCTCTAAGCAGAAAAATGCATTTTGCAGAATAAAGAAAGCTAGGGGAAAAAAGGAAGTGTTGTCTGAACTTTGCTGCATAGAAAGGAAATAAAAAACCAGGTTCTTCAACCATAGCAAAGTACAAAACTTTTCCTTGCTTCCACCAAGTCTTCAACTTATCAGAGATTAAAGGCTCATGGCTCTGCTGAGTACTCTGTCCTTGAATTTTTTTGCCCTAAGGCAGGCTGACCTGTTCCCAGGAATGGCACAGACATCTTCAGGGGGTCGGGGAGCTGTGCTCATACATAAATAAGCTGATCTTTCTGATGTGAGTCTCACAGCTACTATTGATTTCCTTTTATCTGAGAGTACACTGGAGTGCAAAAATGGGAACTTTGTCTTGTGGATTTGTTCTTCATTGGACTTTTATTATGTGTGAAGGCACAGTTTCTATTTCAAAGGCATTAGAAGAGAATTTTTGTTTAACCCAGTAGTGTCTGAACTGCAAAACCTTCTCTTTATCTTCTTTCTGAAGATTCTTGTCAAATTTGAGGCAGTGAATAAGAAAACTGTACATGTGTTGATTTAATAAAAATCTTCCTCATCTGATGATGCATTTTCTGAATTTTTTAACTCTGGATTTAATTAGTTAGTTCAAATAAGTGTTCTGGATAAAAGTTCCCTAAAAGAAATAGAAATAGGAGCCTGTAAAGCCTTTTCTTTCTTAGCTGGTGAAGCATAAGCGTTCATAGCTGAGGTCTCTCATATCCACGGAGCCTCAAGTCCCCAGCTTTTCCCAGGTAAGCTGTTAGGAACTTTCCACTGTATCCTATGGACCACAGAATCCACAGTCAGAGAGAGATGGAGGTGAAAGAGCAACTCAGACCTCAGTGTTTTCTTATGGTGGTGTCATTATTGGAGACAGACAGTGTATGAATGGCTGCAGCTTAGCAAACCTTCTGTTCAGTCAATTGCACATTGTGAAAAGCGTATTAATTTTGTGAATTTCCTTTTTATAGCCCTCAGGAGGGGGCTATGAGACCCCATTAGCGGTCTCAGATTTGTCAGCTAGATAATAGGAGAACTAAAAAGCGAACAGTAAAAGCTTTAGCTGTTGAGTTATCAGTCTGCATTTGAAACATGTTAAGAAGTGATATAGTTTGTATGGAAGCAGAATTCAGAAGCAACTGTGAGCAGATTTCTTATCTCAGATCACCCTGGGAATTAAATGAGTCACAGAAGATTTCAGCCCAAAAAAGTTGGAGACATTTAAAAATTCCAGTGAAACCAGTGTGTGGCACTAGTAATTGAAGTATGGCATTGCCCAATCCCAAGTCCTGTGGTTAAATGCAAAGCAACTTGAATAACTCAAATTAACCAAATAACTCAAATTAACCAGTACAGCAGGAGGACTAGACTGTATGAACTCCTGCATTCACCTGTAACCATGCTTTTAAAGATTGTGAAAGGTTTAGTAGCCTCTTGTGTTATTTGTGCCAAAGAAAAATTTCCATAAATAGGACGCTTGCTAACAAGTAGGTAACTACTTGAAAGTAGTGCAGTGCCAAGGTCAGGTTTGCAATTGTAGTTACTCAGTCCTTTGAGGGCTATAAATCTTCACAAGCCTAGTAAATCTAGGTTAAAAAAGTTATAATCCACAGTGATGAAGAAAGGTTCAAAGGCATCAAGTGTGAGCACAGCTGATTTGTTTATAGAAGATGCTGTGGGACATCTTTTGAGCTGCCACACTCAGCAAATGTGTGAAATCTTGCAGGAGGGAGATGCAGGCTCAAATACAAGTACCTCAGTAGAACTGACTAGACACTGTAGTGGATATGAAAATTTACTCAATCTATGCAAATATCAAATCAAATCCTACAGCAATGTCCATCTTCTGCTTAAGTTGGCAGGAGTTCTGTGTCTCGTGAGGAGCCAAACTGCTATCAGGGAGAAGGTCAGGTATTTTTCTCAGTGAATTTGCACTGACTTTGCAGTAAGGAGATACAGACCTGCCCAGGAGATTTGCTTTCCTGACTGTTTTAACACTTGTGAAGTGTTTTGAAGATAAAAGTCCCAAACATTTGTTTTAGTCGTCACTTGTTGCCATGTCCAGTGCAACTATAATTTCATGGTTGTGCTTTCTGCCAGATATGTCAGACCGTGAGGTTTGTAGTCTGTTCTAAGTCTTCGATTTATTTCTAAATGATTTTGACATTTTCTAGCACTTCCAAGAATTACATTTTTGTAATAAATTCCATCCAATGCACAGGGGGAAGAGAAGAATTCAAAGGATTTATAAAATCTGTACTGGCACTTCGATGTTGGTTGAGGTTGGGTTGGGTTGGCATGTGCTGTCATGGTACTTCTAACTCAGCAGATGGGAGTCCTGGGGACTGTATGGAAATTTGTGCCTCTTAATGTCAGGCAGAACCCAGTTCTTTCCCTGAGATGTCTGCAGGTGTTGGTGGGTGAAGCTAGCTGCTACCTGAGGCAGGGACAAGGCACATGTCTGGTTTGTCTCTGGTTTGGTTGAGAATGCCATAATGGCTCTGTAAAGGCAAGTTTGTCCTGAGCCACAGCAGATTAATAACTGCAACAGCAAGGCAAGGATGAAGGGGCTTGTTTGTTGCTGGCTTTTGCAATTTAGGGCATCAGATGTGCCTTCCTCAAAGCTGGGGCAGGGGAGTTATAAACAACAGAGTTAAAAGCAGATTCGTATTTTCACTATTCACAGTTCCCTCCAGGAGAAGCTGTGAGTGACACATGTAGGTGACTCCCACCATTCTCTTTTAGGAGACTGAATGGGTGTGTATGTGTGTATTTGGGTTTTTCAGCCATGCTGTCACAAGTGTTTCCTATGGTCCAGTCACCCCTAATTTAGGCTGTGGTTCCAGTGCTCAAACCCTGGCCAGACTCTTCCTGTGGGACCAGCACTGCCATCGCTGCTGGTGGTGGGAAGCCTAACAATGGTTACAAAACCTGTGAAAGTGTGGAGAAGGTTTTCATCTCTCTTCCAAGCCCAGGTAGGCTGAACAGGGCACTCACATTTCTTTGAATCCATGAAAGCTAGAAAGGGAACTTTTCCCCAGCAAAAAGGATTTTGGTAGAATTTAATGATCACAGGAGGTGAAGATTAACATGCATGAGTCATAGATATTTCTGGCTCTGGATGCAAGCAGAAATACTATACTCAAGTATACATCCAATTTCTCTGTACAGTGCAGCAGCAAAATTAAGCACAGAGAAGACACTGAACTTCAAACATCTTGGCAAAATTGCTTGTATTGTCTTGATTTTACCTTAAAGACTACCTGTAATTTACAGTAGAGTCCTTTTCTATTCTAGACTGAAGCAGCAGGACTGATTTCTGTGTGTGAAAAGTGACAGCTCTCCCCAGTACCACTGTTGCAGAATGTGGAATATGTCGAAATTATCTTAAGTTGGGATGTTCTTTAAATACCTTAGGTTGGCTAATTCAGACTTTCCTATATCAGCAAGAAAGGACTCCTAATCAGTGGAACAAAGAGTTAGCATTTCTTAGTCAAGGACATCCAGGAACTAAGCTATAAGAACATGGTAAATGAAGATGTTGTATGTCTATGAACGTCACTGAATAAACTTGGCAAATGCCTCAAGACCCATGTATGCCTTAGAGGAACTATCTTTTTTATAATACTAAAAGTCATGCCTGAAAGTCAGAATGACACATGCCTTCCCTTGGGCATGCACAGAAGTTACGATTACCTAGTTTATGTGGAAACGACTAACCAATCACAACAAGAGGGCTGTACTTGGGAAGTTACTAACTTTGAACTTCTGTGTATAAATAATGGTGTAGAAGGTCCTGCTGGTGTGCTTTGTTTGTGGAAAACCTCTGTGCACGCAGCACAAATCTGAAAAAAATAGTCAATGCCTCTCTCAAGTGTGTAATTATTGCCTTGTTGCACACCAGGTAACAAATCCCGATTTTGTGAACAATACCACCATGCTTTTCCCTCTGCTCAGAAGGGCTCATGCAGCAGTGGAGAATTCTGGTGTGAAATAGGTGGCTCCAGCAAAATAGGGAAGCTGTTCAGGCATGTCTTTCGTTGTTCATCTTTCACAATGCATGTTTTTGAAAACTGTTGAGAAATTACATAGGACTTAGAAATAATGAAACCATTTTCCTGGAATATATTGATTCTTCTAAGAAAGCATGACACCTGCAAGTGCTTCAGGCCTTTCACTACATAATGTTACTTAAAATGTAGGAAAACAGCTGGAAAACATTTTTATGAATTGCTGATGGGACATTTACAGAATTTTAGCAAAACTGATTTTGTCACAATTTTTAAGCTGTGAAATTGTTGGGGAATTTAATGGTTCTAAAGACCATTTACTCTTCTTAAACACCATTAGTCACACTATTTTACCAGCAAAAGCCTTCCTTGTAGCTGAGGATAATGTACTCTCTCTGGCCAACTTTAATGAGAGAAAGGTGAAGGGTTCGGAGACCAGAGGTTGAACCATTGTGTACTTCCTCTCTACAGCCTTGGCTATTGTAGCTTCTGTGGACAGACGGGAAGATGAGCTATGTTTGTTTTGTCTGGAGTGGCATCCAGTGTACCAGAATGCTGACAAATTTCAAAGGTGAGCTGGTTAAGGCTGCAGTTTCTCTCCTATGGGGATATTGTGACATTTTCACGTATTTTTCACACTTAGGAAAAGGGGAAATGACACATTTCTCTCGCAGCTTATGAATACACTTTTGAGTCAAGTTTCTCCCAGTTTCCAGCAACCTGCCTGAAGAAAGCTGGGAGCCCCAGAGCCCCTGCCTGTCGGGCTGTTAGCTGAAAGACAGTCTGGATGACTGGCATGTTCTCCCTAGCACCTGAAAGACCAGTTGTTTATAGGTACACTTGGGCTAAACCCTACCCTACACACCCAAAATCGGACAGCATGGCCCAAAAGCTGTGAGGGAGTTCTGGGAATAACTGGTCCCATTGTCTTGAGCAGCCACAACACTAACTGGGCTGTTGATTAGGTATTTGATGAGGGTGCTGAGTAGCTTTTTCCAGTGAAGTTAAGGACAGCTGTTCCTCAAAGAGACCTTCAGAGACGGATTTCTGCTTCCCTCTTCTTATGGGGCCCAGACACCCCCTGCCATGACGGCAAGGAGGGCAGAGACCTGGCATTTATAGGTCTCCTTTGAGAACCCTTTCATTGTACTGATTTGCTGTCCAGTAAAGTGTGCAAATGCTGAGATTTTTAACGTTCCTGTTGATGTTTCAGGGATGTAGTCACAGGCTGTCACTTAAAATGTGAGGTGAGGCTCCCAATTTGCATCTTGTTTCTTTGATGCCCTTTCTGGGGCCAGGCACTGATGTGGATTTGGGCTTATTTTAACTGTTGTCCTTGGCAGGGAAACTCTGATAGAATCAGTCCATCCTTTTCCAGCCTCTCTTTCACCAATCCTGGCCCATCTGGAAAGAACCTGAACGTCTGCAGGCAGTAGCCAGAATCACTGAGCAATGCCATCCCTGCTGTTGCTTGTTGTATAGTCTTGTACTAGAGCTGTCTGTGACATTTATTTTGTTTATGAAGCAAACATTCCTACACCCACTCCTGTTTTTGTTTGTTCATGTAAATTACGGCACTTTGCAACTTAATTGCTATGGGCTTTATGAAACTGCATTAAGGACCATGCTAATTGTGGGCTTACTCCCTTCCTATTTCTGGATAGATTTTGAAATTCTTTAATTGGATGTATTTAATTTTTTGTAAATTTATGTAACAAAATTGTGGATTAATATGAAAGAAGCAGAAAAATCCTGGCTCTGCATCAATGCAGAGCTGTTTCTAGCAAAAAGTTTTGCATTCTGGGAGTTTGGGCTGTTTTTCAGAACAGTGATCCTGGGAAATACTTAGGGGATTGGGATTTGATTATTGGATAAAAGGGTTCTACAGAAACATCTGAGTTAACCCTCCTGCAGGTATGAACTGTGGAACCTACCCAACCTGCCAACCTGTCAGAACCACCTTCACAATGAGTCAGGGGAAGTGATTTTGTCATGAGGTACAGGAATTTGTGGGAAATATTCAATGATAGGAGCCATCTGGAAACATGAACATTCAGATAGCAGGTCTGGCTCACTGCAGGACAACATCCTAGTTATTGCTGTATTGGGCAGAAGGCTAAATCCTTAGGAAATATGCTTTCAGAAAATTATGCCTCTGCATTGATTTGGGATGGAGAACATCCATGTTACTGTTTCCTGTCTGTCTTTGTGAGCCCACATATTCATATAAAGAAGCTCAAGAAATCTAGTGAAGACAGTCTTTCCACAGCTGGCTGACTAAAGCTTCAGGCTGTGGATTAGACATTAATATCTGAGTTACCTGTCAGGTTGCTTCACCTCTTCTGTCACTGGCTCTACACAACTGTGATAACTGTATCATATTCAGCAGCTCAGTGAACCAATCCTGCTTTTTCCTGATCCAGTTTTTCATGGTGCAATTAAATCCATGAACACGAAGAGCAGCAGATGGGCCCGACAATTTGCAACACATTCTTTTTGTCTGGTAAAATGTCTTTGTTATTTTTAACCCCATTCCATAGATTATCTTCTTTTTATTTTATCTAATTCACTGTGGAAACGAAATGCTGTATTTGGTTTTCTGTGCCAGCTTTTAGTAGGGAGGAGGGGAGGGGAGGCAGCTACAGTGGTGGTTGCTGTAAGGAGCTGCTGGAAGCTTCTCCCATATTTGTCACAGCCAATGCCAGATGGCTCCAAAACAGACCCACCGCTGGCCAAGTGTGAGCCAGTCAGAGATGGCAGTAATGACTCTGTGATAACATCTTTAAGAAGAAAAAAATTGGTGAAGACCATGGTGAAGCAGCTGTCCCCCCATAGCACAAGGAAGTACATGGAGGGTGCAGAGGTCCTCCTCAGCCTGTGGAGGAGCCCCATGCTGGATCAGGTGGATGCCTGAGAGGAGGTTGTGACCCCATGTGAACCCCATGCTGGAGCACGGGAAGGATTCCTATCCCTGAGCAGTGGCAGGGATAAGGTGTGATGACCTGACCATAACCGCCATTCCCATCTTCCTGTGCCACTGCGAGGAGAAGGTAGAGCTAGGAAGAAGGGAGGGGTTGGGGAAGGTATTGATATTAGATATTTGTTTTACTTGTCATTATCCTGCTCTGGTTTTGATTGATAATAAATTCAATTGATCTCCCCAAGTCAAGTCTGTTTTGCCTGTGACAGTATTTGGAGAGTAATCTCTCCCTGTCCTTGTCTCAACTCATGAACCTTTCATTGTCCTTTCTCTCCCCTGTCCAGTTGCACAGGGGAGTGATAGAGTGGCTTTGGTGGGTGCACGGCATCTGGCCAGGGTGAAACCACCACAGACACCTGATCACATAAACAAGAAATCTAGCCTGTACAAGAAATCAAACTTACACCATCCCCACTTGCCCCCCAGACAAAGAAGGCGGCTGGATGTTTGACTCAGAAAACAGGATTTTTCTGTGTATAAGTTAAGCTGCATAAACTGAACATCAAAAAGTTAGGTAAAGGCTTGTCAGCCAGGCTCTTACCTTAAAGTAAAAAGATTTCCACCTTCCAAATGTGTGCAGGATTATCTGCGTGATTTACATTACAACAGCATTATCATCTCACCATACCCCAACTAATATGTGGGATGTAAAGATCTCTGGTTTATAGTGATATCTAGTTAAGTACTATTCAGCAAAATAGACAAATTTAAGAGGTAGTAAAAGTAATAAAGAGATGTATACACAAGCCTTAATAGATTGACCAGAGATCTTAGGTCAGGTCTTTGCAGGAACTTAAGCGTAGACTCAGAGACATCCAACTGGAACCTTCCAGTTAATGAAAAAGGAGGAAAAAAGGTTGTCTATGGTCTCCTGGGAACAAGTAAATTTATTATGAGATATTTCAATGGGCTTGCACAACTGTATGAATTTTCCATGGGATTTCTTAAGGGGATTATGGAAATGTGTGGGAATACTCCCCAACTTTTTCTCCATGCATGTGGTCTTGTTACTCTTTTTCAGATGCATCACTGCCAATGAGACAAAACTTCAGCATTCTCTGGGGTTTTCTACTGGCCTGTTATACATCTGCAGATGTGTGAGGGACATATGTGTGTTCATATGTCCACGTACTATCGGATCAGTAACAGATTATTCCTGACTGACCAAATGGAGAAACCTGTTCAGAGTGGCCATCCACTTGGTATTGCATGAATCAGAGTGGTGAGAGGAATAGGTTTCTGTGCTCTTGTGTTCACAGATAACAACAGCTGATTGCAAAAGTGGGCCCTTAAATAATATTTCTTTGTAAGGTCATCTATGTTTTGAGGCTCATCTCTGGCATTGGGACAACCGCTCTCCTTTTTCCAAGAATGGATATTTGCCCAGTGATGAGTATAAACACAGGCAGTGTTTTGTACTTGGCTCCAAAAGGATTTATTTTTGACTGGTTTGGTTTCCCCTGCTTGTGAGTCAAGTTTGGTTCTTCCCTGACAATCAAGAATTGAGAACTTCTGATCGTTTATTTTGTTCTGGTGTTGCCACTCATTCTTTTCCTAGTTTGGAATGTAAAGTCAGCTGCAAATAGTGATTATGAGCCTGTTGTAAGTTGTGAGGTCTCTGTGTGCCTCATCCTTCCTCTCCTGCACCTGATTCTTAGGTGAAGTGACTGTAAAATAACTGGCTTTTCTTTTGCTTTTGGGTGAGCACAGGTTTATCTGCCCACTGGATCAATCCTGTGAACTTCAGTGAGAATGAGGTTAGAAGAAAATCACTCAGAATGTGTTTTCTCAAGGTAGAAAAACTCCAGCCTGCTTTTACCTTAAATCCAAGGTTTCCTGTTCACAAGAAATGTATTTTAGTTTGGTTCAGCTGTGCAGGCCTTTCCTGTGAGTCACTTTTTGAGCTCAAATCACTGACAATGCATGTCAGTAGTATACCCTTGCATCAGTGAAGGCCCACCCTGTGGTGGGCTGTATCACTGAAGCATAAACAGCTGAATTCAATGTGCAATTGCAGGACAAAAGATTTTAGCTATATCACTAATCATAGGATTTTCTCTGTCACACTTCAGGATATGAATTTGGGGGCCAAATTGAGAGCTCATGAAGAGATTTTGAAGCATGGGTTGGGATATTTCTGCCTGTCTACAGTGGTCAGTACTTCCAGCTTTCTGCCTAGATTGACTCTGAGAGTTTCTCTTCTCTGCCTGCCTTTATGTCCTCTCAGTATTCACTGGGGAGATATACAGGCGTACGAGCTTGGATTTGGAACCTAATTAGCTGCATTAGTTCTGTGAGGGAAGAACACAAATTAGTCTAGTTGATGAAGAATTGTGGTGGGAGAGGCTCATAGAAATGCTGTTTGTAATGAAGTTTGAATGCACAAACAAGGGCCTTCATGGCAGGAGTAAGCCTGGTCATTGCAGGACTCTTAACAAACTCAAATCTGCGTTGCCATCTTTCCTAAATTTCAGTGGAGGTGTTTCCATAAGCCACCATCTCTCTCCCACTTAGCAGAAGCAGGTTGTATCACTGGCAGTCAAAGAAGATGACGAAATTCCTGAGTAACAGTCAAGCAGCAGTAAGGGAGTATTCTTCCAGTGAGTTCAATCCACAGTGTAAGTGCTCTTTCTCTTGAGGATAACTAACGCGAAAAGCAAGTATAACCCATAGCAGCACTCTTCACAGGGCAGTTGTCCCTTTTTGGGTAAAGTCCTCTGTGGATCCTAAGACTGTGTATTCCAAGTGACAGGGAGTAAGTGTCACTGTGGGACAAGGGGCTCTTGGAAAGCACATGTAGGGCTCCCAGATGAACAGCAGAACAGGTTCATGAAGAGAAAACCTCACACACAAAGGGAGAAGTACTTGTCTTGGTGCATCTTGGTGAAGCTGGAGAGGTGCTGGGAATACTAGGACAGGCCTCTGGCAAGATGAACACATTCAGTGCCTGTTGTGTATCTAACCTTGCTCCTCTCCTCTCTGTTCTGGAAGCACAGTGAACTATAACATTCTGAGCAAGCACTAACCAGACCTAGCTCGTGAGGATGGATGCAGTGAAGGTTTCAGACATGCCTCAGTTAGTTCAGCCTGCTGTGCCCACCTGACTGCTCCAGCTGGCTGGCTCTGCAGTGGCAGTGGTTTTTAGTTTGCAAGAGTTGGTGGCTGCATGCTCTTCCTGAATGCTGTGGCTGTTTCTCAAGTAGGATATTTTGCATTTGCCTCTGGATAGTTTTGTATTAAGATCTCAACAGTTACTCTGGGTGTCTCCAGGATGTAATTATCCTGTTGTCCTAATCAGTTTCAGACTACATCTCCTTACAGTACTGCATAGGAAGTTTTCTTCATACATGATTCCTGTCTCCTGCAATTTTTTGTAGCTAGGGCAATGCCACTGCAGAGCTGTGAAGAACAAATTGGGCTGGAAAGGTGAAAATAGACATCAACACGACCAACTTTATTTTTGCATATTAATCAAGTATTGATACAGTTGTTGACATGCTCTCTGATGTTAATAAAATAAATAATTTTACATTTATGAAATCAACAGCAAATTCCAAGAACAATGGTGTGTAAGAGCCTCTGGAAAAGCTGTACATTTGTAAAGAAGAAGGAAGGATTTGTTTTCACTTTACTGCCTGGTTGACTGACATACCCAAATCACCTTGTTATTAGCAGGGGCTGCCTGATTTGTTGAACTGCCAATCTGAAGACCTGAGGAGAAACAGTTTATAAATAAAACAGTGGAAAAGCACACCAGAAAATAAGACAGGCCCTTAAATCTCTTGGCTTAATTCAGATGAAGAATAGGTTGGATTTGGAATTTGCATATATGTATCTATTGTTGAAAGAGAGATTTGATCCAAATTACGATATGACCTGTGGAAACCTCTGCACCAAATGACAAATCTACAGCCGTAGCTCTTGGTTACAGCTATTTTGCATTCAGAGCCTGAAACCTGTTCTCAGATAATGTGTTATTCTTGGCATTTCACCAATTCTCTGTCTTTATATTGCATCAGTTAGGCAACCTGAAAAGTTACACAATATAATCAAGAACTAAAATTTAACACTTAAGTGATAATTTTAATATGAGGTACCCACCCTAATTTCTTATAGCTTTATTTGATTTTAATTCCTTTGAATAACAAAGAGATGAAACACAGGTCTCTAGGCTAGCTTTCTGATTTGAGAAGCCAGTATGAGAAGCAGTGCAGATTTAATTCTCCCAATAATTTGTTTTCAAATGCCTTTAAATAATTTTTTGTTATAGTGATTGGAGGATTCTCTGTTTTGTTCACTGAGTCTGATTCTTAGTAAGAAGACCATTGTTTTGAATGGAAAATGATCCAGAGAACTTGAAATTTTACTAACATACTGCAAAAATCAAGCAGTGAATTAACCTCCTTTGCTATTCCTACTCTTAGCTCTGTGATTGCCATAAAGTGCTTTTTCTGCTTACTTTTGTGCTGAAGGTCGCATACAGGAATGACTAGTGTTTATCATCAGCTCTAAAAAGCTTGGAGCTGCCAACGGATATTTTTGAACTCAGTAAGACTTCTGGAGGATCTAAAGACCAGGGTTTGTCTGTGATGGGCAAATGTGTCCCAGTAAGAAACTACACCCAGGCATCAGATATGACACCCTGGGGGTGACCATTCACAATCTAGGCAAGGTGATATGCTGTCAGAAAAATTTGTTCCCAAGATTTGCATGAATTTTACTTCTAAGAGGCCAGAAAACTTAACAATGCTAAGACATGATGCTTGAGCTGATTCTGGAGAATTGATCTTCTTTGCCACTTTCTGAACACAAACTCTCAGATCAGCATTGTTTGTCTGGGTGCTCTTGCCTACTGAATCATTCTTGTTTCCCCTTTGAGTACTTGTCATTTACACTTGCAGCTGCAGTCCTGTAACTTGGGCAGGTTGGAAGTAATTTCAAATCAGTCAGTATACCCAGGGCAATTTAGGTGACCTTAGTAAAATGTTTTTCCATCCAAAATAATTATCCCTGATCAGATATAACAGCCTGTGGGAGAAACCTCTTCTAAAATGCAGGACATTTCTTGTGCATGGTTGGAAACTCTTCTGCTTGTCTCATTTAAATGCCTCTAGTGCAGACAAGTCTGATCATCCAAGGATGAGGCCTGATCAGAATTTTAGTAGCTTTACCTGCCTCTATTAATTTTGATATCTGCATCCAACCCCCTTCCTAATCCCACCCTTCCAGCATTACAAATTTTACTTCTTCAGAAACAAATGAGATGGTAAAAAAAGGTAAACTCAGTGAAGTTATTGGAGGGAGAGAAGAGACAAGAATCAGATTATACTTCCTTTGTTTAATTCAGTGTTCTGCAAAATCTATTTATTTTTATTTAAATGCAGATTTCATCGAGCAGTTCTGCTTTTTTAAGTGTTTAGTCATATTTCCCTTTGCTGTCTTCAGGCTGACCATGCTGTGAAACAAAAAGCACATCACACTGTAAGGAGGCCACTGTAAATCAGAAATCCACTATGACTGAAAAGACAACGAGACTAATAACTCTTGTGCTGATTGTTTCCTTTCCTGAAATAAACGGACCATTTTTCCAGGGAGCTGAATGTGGGTTTAATAATGATGTGGATATTATACTGAAGTGGAAGTGAGACTGTGAAGTGGTCCTTACTGCAAACAAGTACACAAAAGTAAAGACTTTGGAGGAACCATAAAATAAAGAATAGAGTGGAAAATGTGAGTGCAGGTGGAAATTTCTCAATGCTTTTAAGACACTGATGGGAAAACAAACAAAACTGTAAAGAATGCAGAGCAGCTCTGTACACTATAAATCAAAAGGGAAGTGATCTGCATTAAACTACTTAATGCATGCAGTTGGACTCTGCATCCACTTTGCACCTGCACAATGAGCACTTTGGATGCAAGGAGAGAGAGGGGCTGGGAATCAGTTCTCATGTGACTTCTTCTGAATTAGTGCTGACTTGGGCAAGCCCCTTCTCTTAATGTAACTATTCCTTATGCTACATTTAGAGAAAGTGGCGAATTTAACAGTAGACAACTTGGGATGTGTGCGGAGGGTTCAGTCTCCACAGGAAGGTGACAGGCATGAACAGCTACTGAATAAGTCATTCAACAGACTGCTAATGGCAAATGATAATTTTATACCCAGAGCATAAGGAATATCAAAGCCTTGAACATGACCAGGCCCTGCTTTTGGTAGGAAAGAGAAGACATAGTATTGAAAAGAGAAGATAAGCAAGAGCTGGGGAAGAGATAAATTTTTCTCTTTTATCTGAAATCAGTTCTGAGTCAGAAGATAGCTCAGGGCTGAACTGAGTTGTATTGGATTTGCATGGCAAGATTTTGGTAGCGGAGAGACTACAGGGGTGGCTTCCATGAGCAGCTGCTGGAAGTTTCCTCCATGTCCAACAGAGCTAATGCCAGATGTCTCCAGGACGGACCTGACGCTGGCCAGGGCAGAGCCAATCACAGGTGGTAGTAATGACTCTGGTAACATATTTTAGAAGGAAAAAAGTTATTGCACAGACGGAATTGTGCTCAGAGAAGTGAGGAGTGCAAAGTGAAAGATAGAGCTCTGCAGACACCAAGGACAGCAGAGAAGGAGGGAGAGGAGGTACTCCAGTTGCCTGAGAAGAAATTCTCCTTCAGCCCATTGTGAAGACCATGGTGAAGCAGCTCTGCCCCTGCTGCCCATGGGGATCCATGGGGATGCGGAGATCCACCTGCAGCCTGTAGAGAAGTCCCATGCCAAAGCAGGTGGATGCCTGAAAGGAGGGTGTGATCCTGTGGGAAGACCACCCTGGAGTGGGCTCCTATCAGGGACCTGCAGACCCATGGAGAGAGGAGCCCATGCTGAAACAGGTTTCCTGGTACGACTTGTGACCCTGTTGGGGGACTGCCCTGGTTTCAGCCAGGATGGAGTTAATTTTTTTGCAGTAGGTGTGAGGGGACAAAACCTGAAGCCATGTGGGCATGTCTGGATTGTTATTTTATACCACCTCAAGTCACAGCCGGAGGTGGAGGTTAGGGACTTTCAGGAAGAAGGGCATGGTTTGTGGTCAAAAAAATCAAGAAGTGTGGTGGGGTAGAGAACCTGGCTGCTGTTGTTTTTCATTGTCCCATGCTTGGTGAGCATTTCTCATGTATGTCACCCTCTTTCTGTACAATATTAATAATTTCTGTTAGTAATACTCTTGCTGTTACTGGGCTTTTTTTCTTACTTCATTAGTGTTTCCAGTAAATTGTTCTTGTCTGAAACCATGATCTTTGCCTTTTGTGCTTCCAATTCTCCTCTCTGGCCACCCACAGTGGGGCAGAAGAGAGGGGGGAGGGAGTCAGTGAGCAGCTGTGTGGTTTGGAAAGTCTTGGTGGGAGAACTAAATTGGGGAGTACCATTCCTAAACCATGACAGGGACCCACACTGGAGCAGGCTGTGCCTGAAGGACTGCCCCCTGTGGAAAGGAACCCAAGCTGGAGCAGTTAGTGAAGAACTGTTTCTCATGGTATGGACTCACCTTGGAGAAGTTCATGGAGAATGGTCTCCCATGGGAGGGACCCCATGCTGGAGCAGGGGAACGGCTCCTCTCCCTGAGCAGCAGCAGAAATGGGTGATGACCTGACCACAACCCCCATTCCCTGTCTCCCTGTGCCACTGGGAGGAGGAGGTAGAGCACAGGAAAAAGGGAGGGGTGGGGGAAAGGTGTTTTTAAAGATTTGTTTTACTCATTATCCTGCTCTGATTTCATTGGTAATAAATTCAAATAATATCCCCAAGTTCAGTCTGTTTTGCCCATGATTGTAATCAGTGGTGATCTCTCCCCGTCCTTATCTAAACTCACGAACCTTTCATTTTACTTTCTCTCCTCAGGCCACTTGCAGAGAGGAGTGATGGAGTGGCTTTGGTGGATACTTTCATCCAGCCAGGGTCAAACCACCGCATGAGTAATGGAAAACCTGCTTTTAAATTTGGCTTTTTTGCTCTCAGAAAAAAGAGCTGGCTCACTCCCTCTGAGCAGTAAATTTAATTCTCCAGAGGGACCCAGCAGAGAGTTCTGCAAGTGGACTCTCTCTCTACTGGTAGAAAAAGGAAGGAGAGAGAATCTAGCACAGGTTTTTGTGGAGAGCATTGCCTCAGCTGTGTGGTACCTGCACAATCTCTTTTTGTCTCTCTCCTGGATCAACAGCATTTTTCAGTCAGCCAGGCCCATTTTGCAGAGCCCTACATCAGGTAGTTATAACAGGTACTTTGGGAGAACTGCCTGTTTCCTGGGCTGGCTTTTGAAAATCATGTCCATCAACACCCATGTATTCTGCTCCTACCTTTTCAGTCTTGGTATGAGTGTCTGCCTTCTACATTCTCAGCTTTACACTTGCAAATTTCTGCTTTGCACACGAATAGCGGATGATGCTGCCACTTTTCCACCTGTCCCCAGTTCTTTCTCTTTGGCAGCACACTTCTAGCATTGTGGCCCACTTATACTCTCAAGTGTGGCAGCTGCGTGGCTGGAGGGAGGTTGGCCTCTGACTGATTACACTTCATTGTGCTTGAAGCAGAAGGGGAAGGAGGGAGCGCAACAACTGTAGTTGTTCCAAGTATCACCCATGGATAAAGATTCTACATGATCTTTGCAGTGACTGAGCTTTTTTGCTGCTGCTGCTGCAGATCAGTATAAATTAAAAACATGGATGTGTGGATTACAGACCTCCTTGGAGAAACAGTAATTTTGTTCTAGTTGCAAGGTTTCATGCCTGTGAACATGTCTACAGGAAATAAAATATCATTGTGTGTTCTAAAACAAAAGTACCCTGGTAAACTTAGTCTGGAGAAAAGACAAGACACTCATTTATAATTAGCAAATAAAATACAGAAAATCTGCCTGCTACACTGCAAAGGTTTGTAAAGACAAAAAGTTGTTGATGTTTGAACTTGCTTTGACTTTTAGAGGATCATTCTGTAAATTGCACCCAACAAATTGAACCCTAGAGTTCTGAGAGGCTCCACTCAGAGGGAGGTGCTGGTCACAGCTTGCTGTGGTCCAGGTAAAAGGGTCTCACCTAGGATCAATACTTGTAGGGTAGCAAGAGAGTGGGCTTTAGTCATAGTAATTTTCCTTCCTGTCTGCAACTCAGGTTGGTAACTTCCTTTGAAATTTTGGTGACAAAAATATTATTCCACTTAGGTTGTTACGCAAGCAAGAGAAATAAATTTCTGCTGCTGTTTGCTAAAAACAGGAACTCATTAGATAGCACCAGTTCCTGGGAGCAGACTGTGTTTTTGATAAGCTCAAGAGGAACTGAGCCCAGGTGCTGTTCTTCAAGGCTGAGGCCTAACAAGCATTTCCAAGGTCATCAAGTGGCCTGAGGTTTGAGACTGGGGAGAGGATGCACCGCCACACCTATAAAAGCAAGTCCTTGAGGCTGGGCAGAGGCAAGATTTGGCTCCTCTGTTTCGCTTGATCAGTATGTACATCACCTTCTTATAGCCAGAGTACAAAGCACGAAGTTACCTTCCCGCTGTTTCTGCTTCTCTGTCTGCATTCACGTGGACTGTGCTTTTGGCATTTGCTCTGCTGGATGGGTGGGCAGAGGATTGCTCCTGTAGCTGATTGACAAGCCTGAATGTTCATGAACTGTGAGTGAGCTAAAATGTTTGCTTACAACCGATCTGTGAACCTATGCCCAGGAAGAGAGATATATTCTGTTTCTTGGCATGGTGAATGAGAGTTTCTGTAAATGGTGTTTTAGCAGGTGTCCAGTTTGTGGCACTTGCTGTTCAGAGTTATTTCTGTGCTGATTCAGTACTATTGTGGTCCAAGTCTAGATGCTGAAAATTACATTAAAATGCTAAATATATCTCTGACTACCACAAGAACCTCTCTGACTCATTGGTTTGTAACATAACTCATACACTGTTTGTGACAGCAACTGAGTCGCATATTTCCCAGGTGGAACTTGGATCATTTTGGCTATTGTTAATACATCAAGTCTCAGCATAGGCAATCTCCACAAGTTTAAGTGTCTTGCTTCATGTAGTACTTATGTGCATGCTGTCGAGTGCATGCCATGTTTCTGCTGTGGGTTGTGCAGCTTCAGAGTGAACTTTCTGCTTAGGCAGGAGTGACATATGGGAGGCAGCACTGGGATGAGTGAAGGGGTTATTCCGTGCCAAGAGGACAAGAAACAGACACTTGCAGAAGAAAGAAGCCGGAGGAGGAGTGCAGAGCAGCAAAGGCAGTTGGAGTAGCTGGGAGACTGGGTATGAAAGGAGCTCCCTAGACCAGAAAAGGAAGAGGTTGATGAAGACTTCCTGAAAACTGCTCAGAGGCAAAGCCTGCTTGGTGGGAATCAAACTCTGTAAGGGTACTGGAGGGCAAGCCAAATTGCAGAGAAGACTGATATCCAGGCAATATGTATGAATAGCTCCGGGATAGTCCTGTGGAATGGAGTGAAACTGTCTTTAGGACTGCAGAACAGATCTCAGTGCAAAAGGAGGAGGAGAAAAGCTTTTCTTATGCAGTCAGTGGAAGAAGAAGTGAAGGCAGATTGAGAGAATGGGGTCCTACGTCAAGAAAGGTCTTGCTGAGAGCAAGAGCTGTGCAGAACATGTGGACAATGTTGCTTTCCATGCCCTGCTCTTGGGAAGCTCTGGATGAAGATCAAAGAGACCTGGAGAGTTTGCAGCATGACAGGGACTGACGAGCAATCCTCCTGTGGGATAACAGGTCTGAAGATCCCGAAGGCAAATCTCTGGTGAAAGAGACTAGCACAGTCCTATCTGTCTAAGAGTACTTGAAGGCAAAGGAAGGGTTTCACCAAACATTGTGTCTTCTGCCAAAGTTTGCCATTAGCCCTGTAAGCTGGGCTGACTTCATGAGTTCATGAAGAACGGGAGAAGGATATTGTGTCCATAATAGCTCTGCCATATTTTGACGAGGCATCAGATATTTGAGGGATGTCATTTTGCATGACGTGATGATGAATCTGCTCTGCAAGCAATTCCCCAGATAATTCCAGGAGAGCAGGCCAGGAGCAGGTGGGACTTCAAGAAGTAATGAAGGGTCACTGTCACCTGACTCCTTTCATTTTGCTTATGCTTTGAAGAATGGCCCTGGTAACTGCTGACAACACAAGCAAAGGTTGCTCTAGCTCATTCCTTGCCAGGCCATTCAGCTTACATGAATGTGTGACCCACAGCAGTGCAGGACTTATGGCTCCAGGTGCCGGGAGACAGTGTCAGGTGAGGAATCACACTAGGGCAGCATACCTGTCAAACCAAAATGCTGAGGGTGAGTCCAGGGAAGATGGAAATAAAATGTTGAGTGGAAGGGCAAAAGCTCACCTGTTTTTATTTTCAGATTTTTTGTGAAAGAGGAACCTTATGATACCTCTGAGTTTTTGTTTAGTAAGCTGTGTTTAGTAGGTCATGAAAGCTGCCACAGAGATGACAGGGAGTCCAAGTGCTTATAATAATACAAAATTGAAAATTTAAAGCTGTTTCTTTCATTTTTGTGTCTCCTTTTCAGTTTAAAGAAGAATTTGCTAAGCTCTGGATTGTTCTCCCTCTAAAGAGAAACAAGACCTGAATTTTGGCTGTTGTGAGAAAAGTCAGTTACAGCTTTAGAAGCAAAATAAAAAATAGAAACAAAAAACTCCGACGCTACATATACATAAAATCTGTTGTGGTTTAACCCCAGCTGGCAACTAAGCACCACACAGCCACTCGCTCACTCTCCCCACAGTGGGATGGGGGAGAGAATCAAAAGAGTGAAAGTAATAAAGCTCATGGATTGAGATGAAGACAGTTTATTAGGGAAAGCAAAAGCCACACACACAAGCAAAGCAAAACAAGGAATTAATTCACCACTTCCCATTGTCAAGCAGGTGTTCAGCCAGCTCCAGGAAAGCAGGGCTCTCTCATGTGTAACGGTTACTTGGGAAGACAAACGCCATCACTTTGGACATCCCCTCTTCTCCCAGCTTTCTATGCTGAGCATGATGTTCTGCCATGTGGAATACCACTTTGGTAAGTTCAGATCAGCTGTTCTAGCCGTGTTCCCTCCCAGCCTCTTGTGCACCTGCTCACTGGGAGNTTTGGCTATTGTTAATACATCAAGTCTCAGCATAGGCAATCTCCACAAGTTTAAGTGTCTTGCTTCATGTAGTACTTATGTGCATGCTGTCGAGTGCATGCCATGTTTCTGCTGTGGGTTGTGCAGCTTCAGAGTGAACTTTCTGCTTAGGCAGGAGTGACATATGGGAGGCAGCACTGGGATGAGTGAAGGGGTTATTCCGTGCCAAGAGGACAAGAAACAGACACTTGCAGAAGAAAGAAGCCGGAGGAGGAGTGCAGAGCAGCAAAGGCAGTTGGAGTAGCTGGGAGACTGGGTATGAAAGGAGCTCCCTAGACCAGAAAAGGAAGAGGTTGATGAAGACTTCCTGAAAACTGCTCAGAGGCAAAGCCTGCTTGGTGGGAATCAAACTCTGTAAGGGTACTGGAGGGCAAGCCAAATTGCAGAGAAGACTGATATCCAGGCAATATGTATGAATAGCTCCGGGATAGTCCTGTGGAATGGAGTGAAACTGTCTTTAGGACTGCAGAACAGATCTCAGTGCAAAAGGAGGAGGAGAAAAGCTTTTCTTATGCAGTCAGTGGAAGAAGAAGTGAAGGCAGATTGAGAGAATGGGGTCCTACGTCAAGAAAGGTCTTGCTGAGAGCAAGAGCTGTGCAGAACATGTGGACAATGTTGCTTTCCATGCCCTGCTCTTGGGAAGCTCTGGATGAAGATCAAAGAGACCTGGAGAGTTTGCAGCATGACAGGGACTGACGAGCAATCCTCCTGTGGGATAACAGGTCTGAAGATCCCGAAGGCAAATCTCTGGTGAAAGAGACTAGCACAGTCCTATCTGTCTAAGAGTACTTGAAGGCAAAGGAAGGGTTTCACCAAACATTGTGTCTTCTGCCAAAGTTTGCCATTAGCCCTGTAAGCTGGGCTGACTTCATGAGTTCATGAAGAACGGGAGAAGGATATTGTGTCCATAATAGCTCTGCCATATTTTGACGAGGCATCAGATATTTGAGGGATGTCATTTTGCATGACGTGATGATGAATCTGCTCTGCAAGCAATTCCCCAGATAATTCCAGGAGAGCAGGCCAGGAGCAGGTGGGACTTCAAGAAGTAATGAAGGGTCACTGTCACCTGACTCCTTTCATTTTGCTTATGCTTTGAAGAATGGCCCTGGTAACTGCTGACAACACAAGCAAAGGTTGCTCTAGCTCATTCCTTGCCAGGCCATTCAGCTTACATGAATGTGTGACCCACAGCAGTGCAGGACTTATGGCTCCAGGTGCCGGGAGACAGTGTCAGGTGAGGAATCACACTAGGGCAGCATACCTGTCAAACCAAAATGCTGAGGGTGAGTCCAGGGAAGATGGAAATAAAATGTTGAGTGGAAGGGCAAAAGCTCACCTGTTTTTATTTTCAGATTTTTTGTGAAAGAGGAACCTTATGATACCTCTGAGTTTTTGTTTAGTAAGCTGTGTTTAGTAGGTCATGAAAGCTGCCACAGAGATGACAGGGAGTCCAAGTGCTTATAATAATACAAAATTGAAAATTTAAAGCTGTTTCTTTCATTTTTGTGTCTCCTTTTCAGTTTAAAGAAGAATTTGCTAAGCTCTGGATTGTTCTCCCTCTAAAGAGAAACAAGACCTGAATTTTGGCTGTTGTGAGAAAAGTCAGTTACAGCTTTAGAAGCAAAATAAAAAATAGAAACAAAAAACTCCGACGCTACATATACATAAAATCTGTTGTGGTTTAACCCCAGCTGGCAACTAAGCACCACACAGCCACTCGCTCACTCTCCCCACAGTGGGATGGGGGAGAGAATCAAAAGAGTGAAAGTAATAAAGCTCATGGATTGAGATGAAGACAGTTTATTAGGGAAAGCAAAAGCCACACACACAAGCAAAGCAAAACAAGGAATTAATTCACCACTTCCCATTGTCAAGCAGGTGTTCAGCCAGCTCCAGGAAAGCAGGGCTCTCTCATGTGTAACGGTTACTTGGGAAGACAAACGCCATCACTTTGGACATCCCCTCTTCTCCCAGCTTTCTATGCTGAGCATGATGTTCTGCCATGTGGAATACCACTTTGGTAAGTTCAGATCAGCTGTTCTAGCCGTGTTCCCTCCCAGCCTCTTGTGCACCTGCTCACTGGGAGAGCACAGGAAACTGAAATGTCCTTGATATAGAGTAAGCCCTACTTACCAACTGCTAAGACATCAGTGTGTTATCAACATTATTCTCATACTAAATCCAAAATACAGCACTGTACCAGCTACTAAGGAAACCAACTCTCTCCCAGCTAAAATCAGGCCTGAATGTTTCTCAAGGTGCAAATTAAGTAGAGTAATGGTGTTCAAACCCACCAAAGCTCATTTTGTAGGGAGGACTAAGTATTACTTGTTAGTTATGTGCCCCCAAGAAAATATTCTTTGTCCACAGAAGAACAGGATCTTTTTCTGAGATGCAGGAATGTGGCAGTTTTCAAGTGAACCATGCATTTCTTTTTCCTGTCTCTGTTTCATACCACTTCTGATACCCCAGAGATGGTGTTAACACTTCCCAGTTCAGTGTTTCTGTGAATTTAAATAGCACACGTTTGACCCTTATCTTCTAGCTCATTAATAAAATGCTAGAAGATATCTGACCTACAATCTAGTTATTTTGAGAAATATTACTGCTTGACTTAATTCACTGCTGTTCAACACTGCCCTTGGTATGCTAAATCCCTTCACGCTGCTGAGATTTATGCAACAGCATTGACAGCTAAGATGATCTGAGTTAACACTCTTGGGTAAGACTGTTACAGTCTTTGTTTTCAAAACCAGGAAGTCCACCTGTAGAGAGAATACATCAGAACTGATGTAGCAGCTGTACAGCTATTACTCAGTTACCTGTTTGTATTAAACTATAGAGGTGTTACACAGTAAGCTATAGATAACTGTTAGCAAAACAGTGATCAGAATGATTTTTTCTTATAAATTTCTGAGTGTTTGGAAGTAGTTAGAAAAAATCTGTCTGACTTCTGTGAGGCTGGGGTTGGATTCTTTGTGGTTCAGGCCTCTGATACTGTGTTTTCACTACTAGTGGTTGTGGTGGTCTATGATTGTTTCCCAGCGAGGCTCTAAATCTCATGTAAGTAATCAATGCAAGCCCATAAGTGTTCATGTATCTTTTTCCAGCTTATTACAGAACCTCCTATACCCATCTGGATGGTGGAAATAGTGTTGGATCTTTTTTACTCCCTTGCATCCCCATGGAGCTTCAGAGAAGTAGATGATGTGTAACTTGGTCCACATTCCTTCTCTGAGTCCCCCTCAGGTTGTTGGCTAGCTTTTCCTGCCAGGGCACCAAGAGAAGCTGTTATCCAAAGTGCTGGAAGGAGCTTTGATACCCATTTGTTTACAGTTGCCAGTCTGTTTTTAACTTGGAAGCCCCAGATAAGTCTGGAGCCATAGAAATATTGCTGGTGATTTTTGGCTTGAGGTAGGTGTAGATGCACTGTGCAACATGCCACCAGTCAGCAGTCACACTGGCATCTTTACCAGTGCAGAGAAGAAAAGATATCAGCCCATGAGTCTGAATTTAGATATTCAAGGGAAAGAAAAGCAGGAAATTATGAATATTTGCTTCTAATTTGAAGACTGATTTAGACAAGCACAGATGTAGGAGATTAATCAGAAACCCAGGGAGGAACACTGTTTAATATTCATTCCATTGTCCTCAGGAGCTAACCGCATGCTCTCTGAAACTGGATTCTGAAGAGCTTTTGTGGGAGCAGTTTCTGAAGAAGGGTAGCATGCCAGGACAGAACAGGGCTTCAAAGTAGAATGGCACTTGATGAAACAAGCTCCCCTCCATTCTCTCCAAGCTTGTGTAGTTGTGGCTTGCTAAATGAAGCCATTATATAATAGATTTGATCCCTAGCCCCCGGAAGGGGATGAAACTATCTGGCGCCAGGTGACCAGTAATGTTTCTAGCTGTGTGACCCTGTGGTTCTGTCCTAGCCCGGAGCCATAACCTCTCAGCTGCCCTGCTGCTCCAGCAGCTGTGTGGCACACGGTGGTCCCTGCTCATTTCCTTTCAGCTCTTCAGATAAGAGATTTTTGTCATTGCCTTGCCTAGCAGTCAAGCACTGAGGACATTTTCTGCCTTTGTGTTATTTTTGCCAAGGTCTGCGAAGGACAGGGAAGGTGAGCAGAAGCCAGCTTTGCCCTTCACTTGGCCAGCATGGGGTGAGCTGGTGTATAGATAGCTGGGCTCTTCTTTGTCTTTTTGTCTTCAGCAGGTGGCTGGGGCTATGAGAAAGGACTGGATGAAAGTATAGGAGATGACACAATTTTCTCCGTTGAGCAGACTAAGAGGAGAGAGACATTGTTCACGAGTCTCTTGTATAGCCATCTCTCACATGTTGCTTCCTGGGAGTAAGGGAAGAAGTGGACGTGTTGACTGGATTAGTAGGAAGGGTGCTGACTTGCTGCTTGTTAGTTTGTGCTAGAGAATCTCCTGCTGCTGCTCTTTTGCTGCTTTTCTTGTGTCAGCTAAAATCACATAACATCCCATGCTTGTTTGTTTCACAGTGCACAGGGACTTAGAAGCTCTGCTTCCCATTTAGTCATTATAAAGCTTTAATTATCATGGATCATCAAGTATCCCAAATGTACAGGACATTAGCCATCACCTCCTCCATGCATAACTGTTTCCAATGCCCCTCTGGCTTTCTTACACTTTTTTTTTAGTGTTGAGCCAAGAATTTGTCACCAAAGGGTTTATATTTATTTCTGTTGGAGCTAGAGCTTCAAACGCTTTTTTGGTTTTGTTGTGATGCTCAAAAAGGCAATTGTGCTTGCCTGCTGCTGCACCTGCATTATTACTATTAATAATAAATATGTGCCATTTAAACAGGGGCTTTTTATGTGCAAAGTACTTCATAAACAATTTTAAAAACCAGTGGTAAAAGTGTATAAATGTTGCATGGGTGGGCACTTGAAAGCTGGGAAATGCTAATGTGAACCGTGCTACCATGGTTCTGTGCTTTGTGCATAATTACTGTTTGTTAATTCTTGGCTTTATTCAAGTCTCTAAAAGTTCCTATTACATGAAGAGGATTCCATTGAGCTGGAAATACAGAGAGAGTGGAACCAGGAACATGTGGCCTAGGGAGAGTACAGGGATACAGTTCGGATGTGTAGGGATGGGGCCAGCAAAACTAAGACACAAATCGAACAGAACTTGGCAAGTGTTGTAAAGAATAACAAGAAGAAATTCTATATGTAAATGAGTCAGAAAAGAAAGGCCAAGGAGAGTGTACCCTCCAATAAATGAGAAGGGAGAGCTGGTGAAAAAGGATCTGGAGAAGGCAGAGGTACCCAATGAGTTCTTTGCCTCAGTCTTCACCAGCAGTCAGGCTTCCTACTTCTCGCAAGTCCCTGAAGCTCCAGGTGGGGGTTGGGGAAATGAAGTCCCTCCCACCGTGAGCAAAGAGCAGGTTCAAGACCACCAGATGAAACTCAATAGGCACAAGGTGCATCCCAGGGTCCTGAGGGAACTGCCTGATATTGCTACCAAAACATTCTACACCATATTTCAAAAGTCACGGTGGTCAGGTGAAGTCCCTGGTGACTGGGAAAAGGGAAATACCACTCTTATTTTAGAAAGGGGAGAAGGGAAGATGCAGGGAACTGCAGACCAGTAAGCCTCTGTGCCTGGGAAGATGATAAAGCAGATCCTCATGGAATCAATGTCAATGCACATGCAAGACAAGGGGGTGATCTGAGACACCCAGCACAGCTTTACTGAGGGCAAATCATGTCTGACCAATCTGGGGACTTTCTGTGATGGAGTGATGGCAATGGTCAACAAGACAAGACTGATGGATGTCATCTACCTAGACTTCTATAAGGACTTCAATACAGTCCCACATCACTCCTTATCTCCAGACTGGAGAGACATGGATTTGATAGATGGATAAGGAATTGGCTGGATGGATGCAGCCAGAGAGTTGTGGTCAATGGCTCTGTGTCCAGGTGGAAGCTGGTGACAAGTGATGTCCATCAGAGCTCTCCTGGGACCGGTGCTCTTCAATATCCTCATCAATGACACAGACAGTGGGATTGAGGGCACCCTCAGCAAGTTTGGAGATGACGCAAAGCTGAGCAGTGCGGCTGACACAATAGAAGGGTGGGATGCCATCCAGAGGGACCTGGACAAACTTGAGAATTGGGCCCATGAGAACTTCATGAAGTTCAACAAGTCCAAGTGCCATGTGCTGCACCTTGGTCAGGGCAATCCCAGACATAAATGCAGACTGGGAGATGAACTCACTGAGAGGAGCCCTGCAGAGAAGGATTTGTGGGTTGTCGTGGATGAGAGGTTGGACACAACCCAGCCGTTTGCGCTCGCAGCCACAAGCCCAACCTTATCCTGGGCTGCACCAAACACTGTGTCCAGCAGGATGAGAGAGGGGATTCTGCTCCCCTCTATTCTGGTATTGTGAGACCCCACCTGGGGTACTGCATCCAGCTCTGGGTTTGTCAGCATAGGAAAAACATGGGCTTCTTGGAGCAGGTCCAGAGGAGGTCCCTGAAGATGATGAGAGGGATGCAGCATCTCTTCAGTGAAGACAGGCTGAGAGAGTTGGTGTTATTTCAGGTTGGAGAAGAGAAGACTTGGGGAAGGTGGCCCTCATTGTCGCCTTCCAATATTTAAATGGGGCTAATAAAAAATAGAGGAACTTTTTATAAGGTAGTGACAGGACAAGGGGCAATGCCTTTAAATGAAAAGAGGACAGGTTTAAATTAGATATTAGAAGGAAATTCTGTTCTGAGAGGGTGGGGAGACACAGTAACAGGTTGCCCAGAGAAGCTGTGGATGACCCATCCCTCACAGTGCTCAAGACCAGGTTGGATGGGGCCCTGGCCGACTTGAGCTGGTGGATAACAACCTTGCCCATGGTAGGGGGTGGGAAATTGTCTTTAAAGATCCTGACAACCCAAACCACTGTGTGATTCTGTTGATTCTGTAATTCTGTAATTAGCAACTGGTTCCTCTTTTGAAAAGGAATAGGACAGGAGAGGGATTGCAGGATGAGAGAGATTAGACCAAGAAAGTAGAGGAGTACACCAGGAAAAGAAATTAAGTCTGCTGATGAAGCTGACACAAGATGTCTGCTTTTTTCTGTATCTGATCATGTCCCCTGTTTCAAAAGCAAGATAGGTATTCTCTACAACATTTGGTTCCCATAATACAGTGCAATTTCATTCTTGTGAAAATATTTTACCCAGCTGATGACACATTTTATTTGAGTAATGTTCCCTTGACCTCAACTGGACAATGAGGTTTTCTGATTAACTCACTGAACCAGAGAAACTGCTGAATGTCCGAGTTACAGAATTTGTTTTTAGGAGTATGATCTTTCCGGGGGAAAAACAAAAAAAAAAAACAACCAACCAAAAAAAACCTAACAAACAAACAAACAAAAAGACAACCAGGTTTTTATCTCTTTTTTTTTTCCCCCTCCTTTTTTTTCCCCCCCTTTGTCCTAAATAATGATTTCTAACTAGAGAGGATGCAGTAGAGTAGATATCCTGGACTAGTAACCTGGGAAAGAGATAAATTATTTTTGGCTGCCTGGCTTCACTACCTTTCTCTCCACCTCCATTTTCCCCTCTTTATTCTCAGCGGTGCCTAAGCTGTAATTGATGCACCCTGCTGTACATAATATTGGTTTGGGCTTAGGTTTGCAGTGCTTAGACACCTATTGGATAAAAGGTGTTGTGCATCTGCCCAGCATACAGGTACAGAGGACTTGCTTCAGTTAGCAAAACATTGTTCAATATCTGTCCTCTGCTTGGCAGAGGCTGTGCAGTCAACACAGCTTGTGTGTAGCTAAGTTTGTTGTTAATTTCATTATTTTTAAGGCTGTGTGTGAAGACAGCAATCTTATGCAAAGCCTGAGATGATCAGCACAGGGGTTCTACAAAGCTGATCATGTGTAGCCAGGCCCCAGGAGCTGTATTTTCCATGGTACTCGGGCTTTCCTTTGTCCTTCATGTGTTTGTCTTGTTGTCCTCAAGGAAGACAGAGTCAACCCTGCAAGGTACAACAGCAGACAAGATATCCAGGCCAGCTCACCCAGCCCTCTTTTCCATTGCCCTTCAGCAAAGGAAGTTCCCAAATTTAGTATCAAACAAAAGGCTTGCAAGCAGCGGGGGTTAATACACAACAGCTCTTAACATTCAGTAGCAACACAGGATGTTGTTTTGTGGCAATCTTGTTTTAATGCTTTACACTTTCAGTGCTTCAGATGCTATTTTTAATGTGCTTCTTTTAATATTATATTAATATTTAATTATAACTAAATACATTGCATGGTACATTAGAAATAATTTAGTACATCATTTATAAATAGATGAATATTTTAAACCAGGCTTTCTAGAGGAGAAAGGTGATGAAATAATATTTGGAGATGTGCAGAAAAACTGTACTAATTTTTCTGTTGCCTTTGAAAATTTTGAACTTGTCAGCTGATTTCAGCAAAGTTGATAAAAGGACAGAGTTTTCAAAGAAGAATTGTTTTAAACTTTTAATAAAATGTTTCTCTCAGTTAGATGAAAGCAAGAGACTCAAGTCTGAATCACTATGAATAGAAAAAAAAATTTTATACTCAGCCCTTGATTGGACACTGGAAATCAAGAAAGTTATCATCCCCTCACCATCTTTTCCCAGATATGGAACAAACTTGTTTATATTGGAAACCTTGTGCCACAAAACAGCATTGGTGTGCTGTACCTCATTTCCCTAAAATTGACTCAGGTCTTACATATTCTTTGAGCTCAATTCTTTTGGTGCTATTTGCTCTTGTCCTTAGTTTGCCAGTTGTCTCCTGGGCTTCTCTCCTGAAACTTCTTTGTGTAAGCCTTGTTGTCTCTGTCCCAAGTAAAAGTTTCATATCTGCTCAAAGCTTCATTGAAATCCAGACAAAGGAACACCAGTGCATTTCCTTTGTCTAGAAAATAAGTGATTAGGGAAAGACACCAATTCAGGCAGCCATGAGGTATGTATGATAGAAGCACAAATTGTGCGTGGTTCCTTCTTCCTCTTTAAAAGTGCTCCCATCTTCACTGTGCTCTACTCTCGGCTTGACTATAGGCCAGGTGACAGACTGGTCTTCTTTTGCTTCGTGCAGAGTTGCTATACTGCAGTGTCTTGGTAGAGCTCCTGATTTGATAGGTTTATAAAAAACATAGGACTTAATTCTCAGAATTCCCAGAACTGGTGTTCCCAGTAAAATCAGATGCCTTCCATTGCTGCAGTGGGTAATGCGAACTTGTTTGGCTGGATGTATGTGTGTCCATCCAGACTTCTAACAGGCACTGTTAGCAAGGAATTGTTACCATTCTTAAGTGGGTATCTGAAAAATGGCCCTGTGATTTGTGTTATCTCAGTCACAGTCCTTTCTCTTCTGTGGTACATTCACCCAGCAGAAAAGCTGCTCCACCCAAATTTTCCACAGAGGCTTGGATATTTGTATCTTAGTAATGCATATCAAAAATGACAATACTGTAGGAAACCTGAGTGAGGTTTCCATGAAGCCTGTTTGAGCTTGGTGATTTAAGGCTGTTTTTCAGCCTAAAATGTGCTATGATTCTACATTGTCTGTTTAGGAGACAGTGTCTCAAACTCAGTTCTCCATGTTAAATAAGCTCAATGGATGCCAGCCAGTTCAGTTCCCAAGCATTTATTTACAAAAAACAAGGTGTACTCAGCTATTGGAAATAAGATATGCTTGCATGTGTATTTTATATATATTTAAATAGGTGAATACTTCTTGGGTCTTCTGAAGATATTCTATTTAAATTGTGTTCATATATAGTTTCTCAGATATTTAAATAATATTAAGCCACATTTTAATGGTTAACATGTAACCTTTATAAAGCATAATAATATTTTAACTATTTATGAGTCAGTACTTTAACACAACAACAGCCAGGCAAGGCCTGAAATCACCATTGCTTGACTGGGATGTGGCTGAATTGTGGAAGAAGCTATGAAGAAGGCTTGAAATCTGAGCAATGCTGATTTGGCATTAGAGATGAGGCAGTCCTTCCTGATAAAAATAGATTTGCTGCATTGTTTCCAATTCAATCTCTCACCTTGTAATGTTTTACTGCGTAATGGCAGTTCAAGACAGAGAGCATCCACTCACATTTCAATCTGATCCATTTTGTCTGGGTAGCAATATGTGATAGGTACAAGAATAAGAGAGGTGCTGTGTTGTGCTGTGTTCTCTGTAGAGCTTCCCTTCTATGTTACAGTTCAGGACTGCAGGAACAGAGTGGCTCTGCCCCTGCTTGTAAGCGGAGCTCAATATTTTCAGGTGTGCCCTGACAATCACTGGGAAAGCTTTCATCCGTTATGCAGTCAGGGTACCAATCACTTACAGAAGCTGTTCACAGCTAAATTTTGTTTACTGAATACTTGATTGCAAAGTTTCACTCTGATGCTTCTGAGGGAGCATTGTAAAGTGTTCACAGAGCTTCCCAGTACCGGCCTTTGTGCGTGAATTGAATTAAACTCTCTCCTGTGTGTCTCTGGAGCAGAGACATGTCAGGACTGATTTCGGGGCATACGGGGCTGCCTTTGTTGATGGCAGCTGAGCTGATTTGTATTGTGGTGCAGAGGAGTGCCAGGCTTCTCTCCTTGCTCTCAGAAAAGTCAAGGGAAATTAGAGTCTGTCAGGAAATTATGTTTTTTAAAGTGAGTAGTTTTTATGTGAGTTTGTACATACCAGAGGCCCAAACCATGCCATCTTTGGAGGCTATTTTTTCAGAGATCATAGGATCACGGAACCATTAAGGTTGGAAAAGGTCTCTACAATCATCAGTGCTAGGTTTAAAATTGGGATGACCTCTGGAAGGAATAGGAATGATGGGTGCACGCAGTTCAGTTTTCAGCACATGGTCATTGCATGTGCACTGTTGTCCTGTAATATGATCAGAGCGTTATTTTCATATTTTACTGTGGTATGGAGATTATAACATCTGGTGTAATACCAGTATTAGTAAATAGACTCAGTTAGTGTTAGGACAAACAAGACAGAGAGGAGAGAAGTGACCTTGCCAATAGTATTGCTTTGGCTGCATGGTGAGGGAATATGTTCTGATTTCTGCATCTCTAGTCGAAAGCAAATCTCCCTTTTGTGTGCATTCTTTTGGATTGATTATATATCTTCTCTGCTCGGTTGCACCTCTGCCTTGACTTTCCTGGTGACTGTAGTTTTGGCAAGTACTGCAGGTTTTGGATTACAGCACCGCTTGAAAACTGTGGTGCAAAATCATCAGGGAAGTCTGAAGAGTCCCATATTTGCACATGGACTCTCAGGATACAGGAGAGGGTTCTGCATCCTTGGAGCAAGCAACATTGTACTATTTTATTCTTTATTAAAAGACAAATTGAAATGTAATAAATATGCATACAGGAACAAGTTTTGTACTACTGTTTCTGTAACTACCCAGCTCAGGAATAAATATGTGCCCATTGACTGTAGGCACACAGCTGTAGCTCTGCCACAGAAATGGAGATACTATTTCAGAGGAGATGCAGAGCCTGGAGAGAGGGGGAATATCAGGCTGAATGGTAACATCAGATTAAAAAAAATGGATCTGCTGCAATCTTTTTAAGAGGAAAGCAAGGACAGTCAATGCTGCAGCAACCTTCTAATGTCAGCACAGTCCCCATCTCTCCCTGTTTGTTTCAAAAGCACAGGTCTCTGGCTGGAGTGTCAGGATCTGTCCTTTTTCCTTTCATTTGTGTGGCTTGACTGCCCCAGTGCTCTCAAAACTGCTCTCTCAGACTCAGTTCTTTCCTCTTACTGCCTTGTATTTGTAGGACAGCTGTTGGTTCACCATGCTGTGCATTTCCTACTACTATTCCAAGGGTTGCTGCCTCCTCTCTCTTATCCATAGCTGCTGCTTTTCATTAGTGTATTGGGGTAGGAAGGGGACACATGGAAGAGTCTGTCTAGAGAAACAGAAGCAACTACAAAGGCTGCCACTGCAGTTGTGACCAGGCTGCATGTGTTGGAAGTGCTTCTTTACAAACAGATGGCCAGATCACAAAGAATAAACTTTGACTTTTAGATAATCCCTTAAGTTTCCAAACCAGATTGATACCTGTGTGTGGAAGGTATAAAAAAAAACTTGAAAAGCACAAGTGTGGCTGTGAGTTTTGTCTGTGGTTTGCAAAATCACACATCTGGAAATACATAGAGGGACAGGTCATCACCACAGTGACAGTTTCTTCCAATTTTCAGTTCCTCTGTCCTTATCCACTCTGATAGGCAGAACTGTTGCTTTGACACAGACATTGCCTGAGACTTTGTTCTGGGTTTGTCTGGATTTTTTTGTTCTGTGTCTAGTATGGATTGTGTTTCGGATTTATGATGAACACAGGGTTGATAATATAGAGATGTTTTTGTTATTGATGAGCAGAGCTTATACAAGGCCTTTTCTGCTTTTCATAATGCCAAGCTTGTGAGGAAGTCAGTTGTTGGGAGGAGACACAGCCAGCATGGGTGACCCAAATTGACCAAAGGGATGTGCCAGACCCTTTGACATCCTGCTCAGTATTTCAAGCTGAGGGGAAGAAGGAAGAAGGAGGGGATGTTCAGAGTTACGGTGTTTGTCTTCCCAAGTCACTGTGAGGTGTGATGAGGCCCTGCTGTCCTGGAGATGGCTGAACACCTGCCTGCCCATGGGAAGCAGTGAACGAATTCCTTGTTTTGCTTTGCTTGTGTTTGTGGCTTTTGCTTCCCCTGTTAAATTGCCTTCATTGGAACCCATGAGTTTTCTCACTTTTATTCTCCCACAGCCTGCTGTCTGAGTGAGTGGCTGTGTGATGCTTAGTGGCTGGGCGTGAACCACAACTGACATACAGGTATTTTTGCACTGATGCAAGACAGAATTTCAGCTTGGAGTAATGAGAAGTGGCAGGAACATCTTGTCCTGGTAAGTGTTTTCATGTCTTTTTCTCAGACTACATTCTAGAAAATGGTACAATCAAGAGAAGTAAACCTCTTCTTTATGCCTAGTATAACATGAGAGCCCTTCTGCATGTTTGTATTTGCCCTGCAGCGTGTCTGCTGTGTCCCTTTTACCTCTCTGCATTTGCAGTCTAATGATAGAGCAAGAACAGTCCAGTAAAGCCTGGAAAGTTTAAAATTTAATCTCGTCACATAATTAAACAATGAATGTGCAAGGATACATCATTGCTGTTTATTGCAGTTTTAATCCATTTTTCTCAAATACAAATATATTTATTTATTTATTTATTCATACATACACACACTCCACACATATTTATATGGGTTTGATATACTTTGTTGGAAGCACCTCTGTTGATCAAACTCAGTGCCAGGCTGGTAACACTCTTCAGCACTGGGTGAAGAGAGTAGGATGTGTAAATAGTAAAGTGAGTACCTTATTGCCATTTCAGAGCCTGCTTTTGGCATTTGGCACTGTGCTTGGAGAGCTGGACCCTACCATTACTCTCCCAGCTGTGAGCCACTCCCTGCTTCTCTGCCGGCTGGAGTAAAGGAGCCTATTCAAGGTTCCAAAAAACCGGCATTATTTACATGGGCCCTGTGCTGAGCAGCCAACCTGACACTGTTTTCCCTCATCCCACAGCCTCAGGAACACACAGGCACAGCTCACCACATTGGTAGTGCTGTCTGTGAGACAATATGGATAGTCACCTCAGAATGGCTTTTTACTTCTATTTGTAGACAACAGATTTTGGAGAGGGATGACATGGAAGAGTTTTTGCATGGTTACTTCAAGCATTGAAGCATGGGGGATGTGAGTTTTATGGTCAGGTGAGGAACACTGTCTGCTGCTGGCAGATCTTGGGCTTCTATTGCTTGTCCAATACTTTTCCACTTATCACTTCCACAGTGCCCACCTTACTGTGCTGCTGCAACACTTTCAAAGGACCTTGAGCAAGTTTCTGCACAACAAAACTAAAATCAGAGAAAGTCACCTTATGCACATCTCCATTTAAATGCAAAGTAAACAACAAACTATAGATAGGATAGCTGACATGTAATTGTTCGTACACACACATACACATATATAGACAGAGGGAGAAAGAACTGCATGAATATTGCAGAAATTGTTGATATAACAGCATTTTTGGAACTTGTCTGGTGATTAAGGTACTTAGAGACAGCCAAATACATATCCCTTGGAATATTTATTTTCAAACATGAACCCTCACGTTTGCTTGTTTGCCTGATTGTACAACTGCTAGGATGCTGTCAATTCTGAGAGAAGGTGGCACTGCCCAGCCATTTGATGTGAGGACCAGGGTGAGCTGCTGGAGTGGCTCTTTCCTTTTTTTTAAAATTCTCGTCACCCAAAGGACCCTTGGCTTTGTCTAGATTTTAGCTGCAATAAACCCTCATTTAGGCCCTGGTGCATGTCACAGAACTGTGCAGGCACTGGATTTCCTTACAGAATTCATAGCATGATCTACTAGAGTGGCAACCTGTCTATAGACAGAGCATATACATACATATATATGTATACACACATATTGGCAGAAGGAAGGTAGCATCAGACAGATGTGGAAACACGGACTGAGGGGCAGAGTAATTTTACATCCATGAAAATCTCTTCCACAGAGCATTTGTGCTACATGGGAAATTTGTGCCATTATCCAGACAAAATGATGTGTCTGTCAGAGTTTTCTGCAGAAGTGGGCTGCCTGCTATAGTTGCTGCCCAGATAGCAGCTCGATTTATTAGCAACATCACCAGTGCCATAACACGGGTACATGCTGCACCATGAGTGGCTGTGATGCTGTAAGATGTGACACCAAAGTCATGTAACAACAGTACACACCACAAATGGCCTAGTGGGAGTTGACATGATGTAAATGTAATCCACGGAGATTTACTGAGGGATTCATGAACTAAGGCATGTCAGCATTTTCCCATGTTTTCTTGAAGGAAGAACTAAATGGACAAATTAATGCCAAGGTATGTCATTATCCCATGATACTGAAAACCTCGGGGAAATTTTGATTATATCCTAGAAAATGTCAGTACCACTTTGACAAGAATTTCCATTGCCTCCTTTTGTTCCTACAGTACTTTAACTGTGCTGTCTCAGTGCTGCTTTGTGTGTATGACACAAAAGGGTATTTTGTATGTAGCAAAAAGGAAGG
This sequence comes from Dicrurus megarhynchus, assembly GCA_013399195.1. Lineage (NCBI taxonomy): Eukaryota > Metazoa > Chordata > Aves > Passeriformes > Dicruridae > Dicrurus > Dicrurus megarhynchus. Next base: position 55,552 of record VXAD01001918.1, on the reverse strand, counting down.
GTAATTCCATCACTTGATAAACAGTGTGCTCCTTATTTAAATTTATTCTCATCATGCTTTTGACCAAGCTCAAAAACCTCCTATATTCTCTGCTGATGGTCAGAATGCTAGCAGTGCAGAGCAAGGAGCAGGGCAAAACAAAAGAGCTGTGGGTTTGAGGTGGGATTTTCTTTTTTTAAATTTTTTTATTTGGCAGTTGGGTTATTACCAACTTAGTGCATGCTATCCCTTAGGGAGATCCGGATATTTGTTGTCGTTTTGGAGAAGGTGGAGTTTCTGAAATTAATAACAGTGTAGTAAGTTCTCAGTCCTCTCCCTCTCCTTACATCTCTTCTGCACTCAGGGCTGGTAACCTACCACTGAGGATGTGAGCACTACAGCCTGTCTTGGATTATCAGCTTGCTGATTGTTCCCCAGTGGCAATGCACTTTCTTACAGGGAAGACCTATCAGAGTTGCAGGAGGTCTAGGAAAAGACAAATCCTTCTGATTTCTGCTAGAGGGACTATTAAACTTATTTCAATCTTATGCTTTGCTTGGAAGTTTCCTGGAGGTGTGGTGCAAACCTTCTAAACCCTGATGGATAGTGAGGAAAGACTGGGATTTGTAAATAGCTGTGCTGGGTTGAGGCAGGCTCACACAGTTGGTAGGAAGTCCTTTGGCATTCTGGTTTCACTGTTTTTGGCTTCCTCCTGGCAGAAACACAAATGGCAAGTCGAAGAACATTTCACAGTGTGCTTTGGATTCATGTAGGCAGGACTCTTCTGAATTAAACGTGGGAGGGAGGGAAGGAAGATGGAAAACTCAGCCATCTGTCAACATTTTTAAAGTCACATTGAGAAGGGACATTTTTATTCTCAGGGCTTTTGGAAAACTTTCTGTGACAGCACATTTCACAGAGGACTCTTTCTGACAGGGACTGCTATCTATTTAGTGACACATCTGGGAAAGCAGATTGCACTGTGCAGAGCTGAAGTTCACCGCAGGGCTATGAGCAGATCAGGGAAGTGGAAGATTGGAGGGAAAAGAAGCTTGAAGCCATTCTTGTGGCTTGTGACTCTAACACTAAAGTGCATCTTTAGCTCATGTTTACTCTCTGAGAATATCCACTGTCACTCAACAAGGTTCTGAAAACCTATGGACAGATTTTCTAATGCATACACTGAAAATAATTAACAAACTGAAAAAACCCCAAATATCATGAAGATAACTAAGCAGTTACTTCCCTGGTATTACAACCCACCCTTCCAACCTGCTCCTTCCCCCAGCTTTTTGTGTTTTTCAAAAAGCATGCAGAAGTAAAACTTAGAATAGGTAACAGAATGTATTTTGCTCTTCAGGGGCAAGGAATGCATTAATAGCAGTGGTATTAGTAGGACACAAAAATTAGACCTTCTGTATTTCCTCCTGTATTTTCTGTGATGGAGCACACAGTCACTTGTAATGCATTGTGCATGGATGTGAAACAAAAACCTTCTGAATTTCCTGTTGTCCATTGTTACACTAAAAATATTGTTTATATTGTTTATTGTCAAGAAGGAAGCATATCAAGAAAGAAGTAAAGCCATTATTAGTATGATCAAAATACTGAGAGACTATTTAGTTTTATTTCATCTCTAATTGTTGCAAAAATGAAGGAATAACAATGTAGCTAGAGTACTGCTCTGAAATTGTCACATACACACAGACACATGCACACACACATACACACACACTGTCTCTGCTTAGTTTAACCCCCTTCCTTGATTCTTTGCTCATCCTCCTACTGGTCTCTCATGTTCTAGAAATTCCATGTGGTGGAGGTCATGGGGGGATGTTATTGGGAGCTGTCAGCATCCAGGGTCCTTTGCCAGGAAGAATGTTCGTGTCATGAGTTCTTCTTTGTCCCTCTAGGATCACTTTGGGATAATTTGTATATGTTGATGAGACACTGTTCTTTCTACACTGGTCTGCAGCTCCATGTTACACCCAAATTTACTACACCCTGCACCATCTCAGTGTGTTCTCTCTTTGTTCTGTTCATTACCCCTGAACCCAGTTTGTCCAGCTCCACGTTCACACTTTAGCTGACCATGGGCAATCTGTTTGCAGCTGTGCTCCTCTGTGCCACATCCTGTGTCCTTCTCAAGGCCTCTGCTGTCCTACCAGGCCTGGGTTTGTCAGCACTTTGTCAGCAAGTTGCTGTTGTGTAAATCTCGCTGCACGTCGAGTAGCAGCAGCTTGTCATTGCTGTCTATGCAAAACTATGGTCGTACCACACCGAGAGAAGCACAAGCAGAACAGATCAGGCACAGGCACCCGATCAGCTGGAGGAATTGCTGTCACAGCTGAGAGAAGCAAAACACAGCTACAGGCAGGTCACGGACAGTTCAAAGAGGGCAAACCTGAGAGGTCTCAGTTCACAGGTCTCTGCACAAAGCTTGCAGTCTACTTTACTAGCAATGGCACTGTCGTGAATGTAAGCGTGGGTCACAAACTTACACAGGAGAGTGAGAGAGCAACAGTACTTGGTCAGCTTTGTGCTGGAAATACCCCGGCTCTGACAGCACTGGGTGTGAAGTTCCAGAGAGCCTGGAGGCAGATTCAGGTCTCAATTCCATGTTAACCAGCATGTCTGCTTTCCAAGCTGAAAGTGCAAGTAAACAGCCAGAAGAGGAAGCTAATTTTCTTACACTCTTCGTAGAAATGTCTGGGTGCTCCTGAAGGCAGGTTGGGAATGTGGGGGGGTGTTCTGCATGGAGACAGGGGAACAGCAGCCTATGTTCTTTGCATCACCACAGGCTTCCCTTGCATCCTTTGCTCAGTCACCTGGTCTGCCCGTGGTACATTACGTGCACTGTAGCACCTTGCAGCAGGCGTTGGGAAGGTGGACATGGCTGGGTCACCAGGGGCTACTGCAGCTGCTGGAATCAGGTAAGTGCAAAGGAGGATGGACAGGCACACTGGAAAAGCAGCATGGACATACAGACAAGCACAGGAGCCTTGTTTACACAGAACCACATCCATCTGTCTCTAAGTACGTGGACCTTCAAATGGCATTTCCAGATTTTGGAAACTCTTAATATTTGAATTTTACCCCTGTTCTTTACCCCAAAGGTAATAATAAAATTTGTTGCAAAGTCCAAGCATTTCTGGGCTGACTGTTCTCTGAAATGTTTCTTTCTTCTTAGATGGGATTTCCACTGAACTGCTACAGCCTAGACTCTAGAGAATTTTGTGTCTTTGAACGCCTCTTTCTTCTCCTTCCTTCCCTCATTCCCTCCCCAGTGAACAGGCTGTTTAAAGCCCTGCAGAAGACATAGTCACATCCACAGAACTCTGCACAGGATGGCTCAGCCATGTTGCAACATCAGGGACATTATTCCCCTGAAGATCATGGTCCAGGGAGAAGAGTGTAAGATGCTGGAAGGTCTATGTATGTGACATACCAATGTATCTGTGCATGCTGATAGCCAGCCCTGACCTACTAGGAAGACAGAAACATGAAAAATGGCAGAAATAAGAAACAGTAAAAAGGAGAGCACTTGTTAAAAGAAGCTGCTAATAAATTATGGGTTTTAGGAAGAGAGTGACATCATATGGATCAAGTAAAGGTAGAGAAAACCTGCAGACTCCCAAGGGAGATCTTCTGCCCCCAGCCCAGCCCTCTCCAGCAGCCCTGCTGGATCCAGCAGAGTTAAGCTCCCCATCATCACAGCTGCTGTCTTTAGTGTGGGTCCTGACAGCCCACTCTCCACACCCAATCCCATCTGTGGGCAAGAGGAGCCACAGGAGGACCCAGAAGATTCCATGCCATGGCCCTCCATTCTCAATCAGATCGGGGCAACTCATTTGTCCTGAAAACCAGCTATTGGGAGACCCGTGTGACTGAAGGGCTGAGTACCAGTGTCTGGAGTGGGACCGCAGGTCACAGCACGTGTACCTGCTGCCAGCTGCTGGAGAGGGTGAGTGTTTGTACCTTCCCTAGGACCATGTATGAGTGTGCAAATGTGTGTGTGTGAGTGTCTGTGTGGTGTGATTAATTGACAATCTTCAGTCTCCACCAGCTGGAAAGTAGAGGGGCCTCAGGTCTGGGCTGTCTTGTGGGGAGACCTTTGATTTTGGGGTGCCTGTGGGAGAAGCCCATGAGGAGGAGGGGACTTGGCTGGCTGTGCCTCTGCCTGTGTGAATCCCATGTGTGGGTGCTGTGAAGGTGGCTCGTCAGTGTCAGTGCGTGACCGACCGTCCTCTGTGTGTCTGTGTGTGTGACTCTGGGGTACATGCTCCGATCTGATACTGGCTGAACCTGACCATGGGAAAGCAACAACCACGCTCCTCAGCCTAGTCAAGAGCCCAGGGCACTGGGCTGGGCTCCAGTAGTTGCTCCCGACAGAGACAGTTTTCTTTTGGCTGCACGCTATCTCCAAAGGAGGCCGAATAAGGCAGTATTCCTGTAGTTACGTGTGAGCTACTCAAGGAAGGTAACTCCACACTTTTACCTGAGCAGTAACAGCCTGTCAGCTGCTGTACCTGCACTCCTGCTCTCTTTGGCAATAGGCTGTCCATCAGATGGGCCCTGAGAGATTCAGAAGATCTCAAACTTTAAAGAGAGAGGATCAGAGAAAGTTGTATCTTGAAATGGAATATTTTTAAATGAAATTTCTCTGTTAGTCAAAGCAGGTGGCTTCAGGACCTCTTCCTGATATGCATAAATTTTAGTGAAGTTAGCCAATGCCTTTGTCATCAGAACCTCATCTCTGTTCATGGCTGGGATTAACTGCAGTCAATCTCGAGTTGTGATGGACTGAGAACAGTGTACTCAGAGAGGCAGAGGGCTTAAATTTACCTTTTTTACTGGTGCTTCAGGGTAAGAAGATGACTGCCAGCCTCCTGCTGGCTGATGTGAGAGAATGAGCATGGCTACTTGAGAGGTAGAAGACACACTGCCACTCCTGCCTGCTGCTCCCTCTTCCCTTTCTCTATACAGCAAAGTGATACCATGTCACCACTCTAATGAAATTAGTCTGTTCATGTGTTGGCTTATGTTTATCCAGACAGGCTTTTCACAAATATCAGAAACTGGAAAGCAGTTTTCAGACCATGGAGGGCCAGGAAGAGATCAATAGAGTTTGACAACATGCAGAAATTTTCTGGTGGTGTCATCTTCCTGAAACATCTGCTGTGAAGTGCTTCTTCTCCACAGTTCTATTCTTGATTAGCCCTTTCTCTGTGTCAGCTTTATTCTATTTTTATTGGTTAGAGTACAACTCAGAGCTTAAATAATTTCTCAGATTAATAGAAGCAGAGTATTTCTATCCTTCAAAACAGGAATGAAAGTAAGGAAAAGAAATGTCAGCACATTTAAACAAGGTTGTGGATTTCATGGGGGCTTCTGCTTGATTAAAGTATTTTTAAAGTTGTGTCATCCTTCTAGTACTCTCTTTGGCCTCTATGCTGTAGAAGGAAAAATAAAACCACAATAGTTTTTCATGCCTTCCTGTCCTAAATGTCAGTGTGAATAGCTTGAATATGCTCTCATTTCTTGGTGGGCATTTTATTTCCAGGCCATTTGAGAGAGTAGTTATTTCGATTTGTCTGCTGTCACACAGAGTGGAGGAGAGGAGCTGAGTGTTACTTCTGCAGCATCACAAAGAAGTGGAGCACTCGTTCATATTTATAATTAACAGCACAAACAGGCGCACATGCTCTGTCTGGCTCCTCTAATTTGTGTTAGCTTCCTTATTTACATATGATCACTTAGCTACTGTTAAGGAATGGGAAGTGTTTCAAGGTGACACAGCAGAGATTCCCCTGCATGCTCCCTCCCAGACATTGCTCTCCTTTCCAATACAAGCACCTCTTTCTGTGCAAGAAACTGGTGCTGAAGCCAAGCTTCCCCATCTAGAAATTATGCTCTGAAGTGTTTAGTATTCAAGTCTGAAGGTGACTTATTAAACAATAAATCATGAAGCAGTAAAGACAGAAATTCAAAACCAGTGTTTTCCCAGTACATCTTAAAAACAATCAAAAATTCCTCCCAGACAATTTCCCCAAAGTTAGGGTAGACCCAGAGCCTTGCAATTATTGCAAGCATGGAGTCTGACTTTTACAAAGCCAAGATGAATTGTGCTCAAATCAAGATCTGTGACCTGGGATGAGATTTCTTCTTTTTAGTGGTCGTTTATCCACCCCTCTCAGCAGGATTGTTACTCTTGTCTGCCTGCTGCATTTCATCCATTGAAGGATACTACAATCCATAGCAGGTGTTTCCAAGTGCTTTCCCAGTGCGCTTACTCCTGGGGTATCTCTCAGTGTCAAGTCTACAGGTAGTCATACTGAAGTCTGGCTGGGTGTGAAGCTCTATCATGCAAGCAAAGATACTGAAGCTTCATAAGATCTGTAGTGTTCCCATTTGTGTGTGTGCACCAGAAGATTATGCAATAACCCTGCCAAGACTGGGCACCTGTTACAGAGTTACCCTTCGTGCTCAAAATCAAGGTTCTGTTATTGCAGTAGGGGCAGGCAAAAACATGAATATGACAGAAAGGATCTTCAAGTTGCCGTATTTTACATGTGTATACATATATGTACGTATATGTATATGCATATTTTTTTACTCTTTGTTTCAACTATTTAGCAAACTTGAGTTAAATTTCTGCAGACAGAAATCATGTTGCAGGATTTTTGAGTAATATACCTCCTGCTTGTATGCTAAACTGGACACAACCAACAGCATCTGTTGATGCAGCCTGAGAGCTTCTCACCACTAGGGCAGAAGTGTCCCCCTTACGCTCTGGCACTGTGCAGGAGGGAAGTGCAGAGCCGCCTGCTTCCATTGCAAGCAGGATGCTGGGCATGACGCTGGGCCTAGAGCATCTGTGGTAACTGCAAACTGGCACTCCTGCCTAGGAAAGGGGCTGCCAGCTCTATACCCACGTTTCAAGCCTATTTTCTCTGGTCTTTCTGCCAGAAGTGACCATTTGTGGCTGTTTTCCTCTCTTCTGCTGAACTGCACCTCCTTATCTGCTCATCTACCGACATGCTGCCATTCAGCACTTCCTCTCCCATTTTTAGTGCATATGTGGTGGCTGCAAGAAGAATGGGAGAATGAGGAGCCATCCCAGTGTCAGTAATTCTTTAGGAAGCAGGTATGTCAAAGCACTTCTCTTCCTGGTGCTACAGTTCAGAAACAGTGAGAGAGCTGTGGACTGCCTCCTATAATCCCAGCTGCTAGTATCCGTACCCCTTAAATGTGTCTTTGGAGTCTTTTCCCTGGGAGACCAGTCCTGACCTCTATCTGAGGTGAGTCTGGTGAAAAAACAGGGCAGAAAAGAGCTGTGAAAGTCACATTGCCCATTTCCAACCTTAAGCAACGTGGATCTTCATTCTACTTCATCTGCTGTGAGGTTATGGATGAAAGGTCTGGTCTAAATGGTCCCTATCTGGCAGCAAGAAAATGGAAAATATTTGTGCTGTTCCTGCAGCTTTACTTCTCTGTTTAGCTTTTGTTTTACCTTTCACATCTCTTTTGGTTGCATTTCTTTAACATCTACGTAGATTGCATTCCCTTCTTCCAGTTTCCTTCTGCAAAGCCCTCAGCAATATTTGGTAGTTTCCTTTTCCGTATTTCAGGCCCGGATCTCAAAGTTTTGCCATTTCACTGTTTCAAGTGATGCATGCCTCATATTTACTGGCAGAACAGCTATGGATGCTGCTGTTTTCCAGTTCATGCAGAAGCTTTCCCTCTGCTTTACATGGCACTGCAATTGTGGAGGTTTTTCAGTGTCTTTTGCCCATATTATTAACTCTAGCAAGCAGAATGCTATCTTTTGCTGGGATGTCCACACTGTATGGTCCACCTTCCACCCAATCATGGAAAATAGTTCTCTAAAATGAATTCTGAACACTTCAAACCTGGTGAAATCTGTAAAACCTTTTTTCTTCTCCATCTTTCCCTTGTAAATTCTTTCCTAGTACTCAGTAAACAGTTCATGCTAGACTAGGGTTTAAATTAACTTCTTACCTAGCAAGGAAGAACAGTAATCTCCACTAAAAAACTTCATGGGAAATCTGAAAGATACAAGCACACATTCTTCCATTTGCCATCTGTCCTTGTTCTTTGTTTGTTTCTCAGTAAACAGATGACTAAAAGTGGTTTGGGGTTTTTTAAAATTTTATTTTGGACTCTTATTTTCTTTTTAAACACCTTGAGAAAAGGTTTTTTTCCTTTCCACCATTCCATCATTAACATCTGGAATCTCAGGTCTCTGGATACACTGATATGAGTTACATCAGTGTGACTATACAATATGACCAGGTTCTTCCAGATAGTCCATGCATGGAGAGTGTAACGTTTAACATAAAATTTGCTTATTTGAAGACAGCTGATGTTACACTGGAATTTTCGTTTACCCCAAAGTGGAGGTTACCGTTGGCAAAATACACTTATTCAATACACAGTTCTATGAAAAACACCAACGTGATTCAGTTACTATTCTCTGTATTGTGCTCACCACCCTGATGCTGCCTGTTCCCAGTCTCACCAAGATGAAACACATGGGTTGAAGCCAGCTCTAGTCCATTGCTGTCTATGTGCCTCAACTAACTCAACTGGCACAAGTTGTTCAATGTTGCACTGTCATAATATTTTAAAGGTTTTCAAGCGGAGTCAAAATCATGTTGTTATGTTGGCAGTTTTCTATAATACATCTAAATCCATGCCTTGGTAGCAGGCCATAATTTTATCAGCAAATTGCAAAAAAAAAAGTGGTATTTTCAGCTGTATTTAACTGCTTCCCCTCATTAGAGAAACTACTCTTTAGAGAACCCAAACAAATTTTCTGCCATTTTTGATAATTTTGAACAAATGACCAAACACAGTAGAGTGAATTGCATTATTAAATCTGAACTGGCTTTTCTGAAAAGGCTTAAGATGCACACCTAAATCAATCCAGGCCGAAACCAGGAGAAGTAATTAAATTAGTTCCTTTCTTTGGCTATTCAGCTTCCTGTTCAACTATAAAATTGTTGAAACTAATTAATGTGGCACAACCATTGATTATAAAAATGCCATATTTCTGAAATTTGAGCTATAAATGTAACTGTGTTTTAATGAAAATTGACTTGCCAGTTCCTAGGTCTTAAGTGAAAAATGATTCCTTATTGTGCAAATAGTCTGGAGTGAGGGAACATTGTGAATTACAGAAAGCTCTGTGGTAATCTATGACAAAAGGGAATAAATCATAATTAATAATCTCTAGATTCCATAGAGCTTTTTTCTTCAAAGCATCATTAGAAGAAGAAATAAGATAGAAGACTCAAAAGAAAACCCAGAGGACTTGTAAAAGGAAAAGAAAGTTAATTGAAAATTAATATTGTCAATTAAAAATAAATAAAAAAACCACCATATTATAGACAATTATTAGCAGGCATCTACCACTGAAGGAAAAGTCTAATCTCTAAGACTGACAATTTGAAAGGCACAAGAGATCTGTAGTCCTAAAGTTATGTTATCGTTTTCTCTTAAATTCAGAAGAGCTTTGAAACCTGCTAAGGAATATATATAGTAGCCTGTTCAGTTTATTGAAATAGAATAAGATCTGCTGGGTAGTAACACACATGACACCTGAGAACAAATTCTGTTTCTCTTGAGGAAGGCCATGGTAAAGCTTTTATTTTCTAAACAGGAAGATATTGCACTTTACTGCCTGGCAGAAACAAGCCCAAACTCCTACTGTAACCTTTTGGATAGTGTGCAATCATGAATTAAGAGGATGTCTTTAATCAGCTGATGGTTGACACTTGTTATACCCTGGAAATTAATGAGTGACTTATCTCAAGTCTATGGAAAAACCTATGTTTTCAGTGACTTCAGTGAGGTGTGAGTGTTTCAGAGGTGAACTGTGGTTTGTAACACATGATATTTTGCGTTGTTGTTAGCAACACACTTCAGTTTAGAAACAAGCAGGACAAGAGGAGACAATTGTGCTCTGACAGGTGTACATGCACCAGGTTTGGCTAATACAAATAGCTTAAGGGTCCTCAAGGGCCTTAAAAGCACTGCCAGATTCACCAACAGATCTTTTCAATTACATAACACACTGTGACTTGACCATAATGGCATTAACTATATGATTTTAATCCAATTTGCTGTCACTAAAGACTTCATGCATTGTCCTTCAGGTCTACTTTCTGAAAGCTCTGGCAGCCTGGGTGAAGCCAGCTCTCCAACCTATTTTTAACACAGTTGCTTCTCTTGCTAAGCCTATAAATTTATTAATAGAGTTCAATTCTTTCAGGCTTTACATGTTAATGCAAAATGAGACTTATGCAATCAAAAATCTCAGTTGTCAAGTGGCTAAAACTCAGGTAGTGACAAGCTGTGGCCTGGTTACTGTGATAGCTGTCATAGCTACATTACTAGTAGTATCTGCAATTAAGTTGTGATATCCTTCCCTGTTTTAACTCTTTAACAGGTCACACTCTGTCTGTATTGGATATAGCAGGAGAAAATGAAAGGCAGAGGATGGTCTGTGTATTATAGCAGTATTTTGGAGATTTTCTGAGAAAATACTGCAGATGCTTGATTCTGCTGCAAATCCCATGTTTTGGTTGTCTCATATCTCTATGCATCATAGAATAATAACGAGTCCAAATTGTCTGTAGTACGTGTATTTACACACTCTTCAACATCTATCAAAGCATATCCCTGTTTATTAAATATTGAAAGGTTAATGTTAGCCTCCATTTCATCAACAGCACCAGCCTCCACAGATAGGTTTCCAGTCTAGGCACCAGCTTTATCCTGGCTGGTTTTGTACTGGAATGGAGGAGAAATACCTAGATGGTGTCTACAAGTCTTTCTCAATTTTCCTTTAAACAGCTATACTTGAACATTCACCTTTGTTATGTTGCACACAAGTCTTGGTATCTGGAGCAAGTGCAGCTGTTTTGTAAGCTATTTGTCATGGAAATTTGTGGTTTCTTCTCTGCAATAATTGACTGCTGCTATTCATATCTGGTTTGAATCGACTTATTAAAAGGTTTGGGGGATAGGATCCATTTCTTTCATTTTGTGGGATCATGGTTCATAAATTAAATTTTCTGCAAGCCGAAGCGGTAGGAATTTTGTCGGCAATGACTGAGAAAAATGAAAAGATGCAGTTGTTTGGTTTCAACTTTAAAATTGCAACCAATTTAATTCTGATATGGAAAATACATTATTTTTTTCTAGTTTCATTTTGGTTTTCAGTATCTTATTTGTAGTGGCTAAGCATTCTCAGTAATGATGGGGCCTCAGAGTATGAGAGAGATTTCCTGTCTGTTGGAGTGAGAGACAGACACAGCCAAACAAGTAGCATTGCTTAGTGATGGTGGGTGCTTCTTGAGTCTGACACAAATAGTTTAAGGTCTCTTCTATGTTGTTGTAGCTGGTGTAGTGCACTATGGATTTTATTTAAGAAACTGTTGTTTATAAGAAAACACTCACAGCCACCAAATTATGTGTTCAGAAGGTTTGGGGCTTTTTTTACTTGGTGTTTAGTTTTGGTTTTCAGTTTTCATTTTTTACTGAGAAGGAACATAGATCAATTATTACTTAGGTTTTTCAGAACTTGTTATTTTATTCTTGGCTCTCTCTGAACTTCTGTCACTGACAGCACTTAGGCTGGAGTTTGTGTGCAAGCACGCCTAGTGTTTTGATCTCTAATTCCTGCTCTCTTTCCTTTGAAGCAGAAAAAAATAGTGCTTTAAATTCATATTTGAGTTATGTTCTGCTCCACCATGAGTAAAGCAGAAAAATGACCCTAAAAACATTGCTTAATCTGTTGGGAAGATAAACTTGCATAATGGCAGGAAGCTGTTCAGCAAAGAGAAGAAATTGGAGAGAAAATTTTTAATTTGATTTTCCCATCATCTTAATATAATAAGCAAAGCAATTTTGTACAGCAGGTCAAACAGTCTACAACTGCAATTTATCAGCACCAGAGAGATATGACAAGAAATTGTAGCATAGGGGCCCTTTTGCTTTTAAGGAAAGGGAATGCTGCAAAGCTCTGCTTCCTTTTGCTCTTCGGTCTTGCCTGAGCCCTCAGTTTAGGATTGAAGGTGGAACTAAACTCTCATTTTGTATGCTTGTTAGGAAAATTGTGTTATTCTCATTATTCTTTAATCTGTTGTCTCTTTAAAAAGGGTGAATGAACTGTTTATGTCACTCTAACATGTTTAGCTATGCAGTGGTGCTAGCAGCATTATTCCAGGAATCCTCCATGCTGAGAAAGTCCTAAGAGTTAAGTATTGGATCCAAAGGGCATTACAAAAGTCACATTCAATATCCTAATTCATGTAAGCCCGTTCCAGAATTATCTGGCTGCCTCTGATGATAGTTTCTGCACATTATGATATAATTGAGCACAGCAATGACAAAATCATGTTAAATACCATCCAGTAGTCCATAACCATGTTACTTGTGGAATTAAAACCCCCAAACGTTTCTTTTCAAGCTTTGTGTGCCCTGGTGCTCTGCAGCCAACAATAATGCTAAAGGTCACTTGGCATGAATCACTTCAGTGCTCTGTGTCAGCAACCAGTCAAATCCTCAGTCTGTCTTGGTGAAACTTGCCATTCAGACCTGCTCTGGGGTAAAGAACATGAATGTCACAGGCAGCTGGTCTCCAAATGACCTCTCTTTAGCCTCTGAAAACCTTCTCAGCAGATTTATTACTGTGGCACACAATAGGGATTTAGAGCTGAACAGAGTTAAGTGCTGCAGTAGCTGAAGATCTAAGAAGATGAAGATCTAAGTAGATGAAGACCTAGGGTTTTTTTTCACAGATGTGTAAATGTGTGGGCAGGGCCCAGCTTAACTGCTGGGGAGGAGCAGCAGATGAAGGAAGTGTTTCCTACTGAGAGGTTTATGCTTTCTTCCCTCAGACCATGCCTGTCAGGAGGGAGAGGTGGCAAGGTCCATGACATCCCCCATCCTGGTGCTGCTGTGAACCCCACCTATCCTCATGCATGGTCCCAGTTCTGCAATCAGTGAGGGCCAACTTGCCTTGGGACTGGCTTCTGGTTATTTTTCTTGTTCCCCTTCAAGTTATACCCAAACTGTTTATGCTACATATGCTGCAGCAGTGTGGTATGAAATGCTTTACTGTTAAGTTGAGGGCATGGAAAGCAAGCAGTGAAGTTGATCATTTTGATCTTGAAGGCAAGATTTAAAAATCACCAGTGGAACACCTTCCAATATAACACTTTTCTTTTTTCCAAGATTATCTGTGTACCTAATTTACCAGAAAAATACACTGCAGGGAAGGAATTACCTTCCCCCTGCTTTTCAGCTAGACCAAGGGAAAAGCAGGCTGTTTCAAGAACTTCAGTGTTGCCAACAATAATTTTGCTATCTCCAAAGGGACCCACACAGGTGTCTGCCAAACATTTATATCTTTCCCGGGAAACTATTTGTTCAAGTGTTTTTATGTGGAATTGGGTAGCACATAAAAGAGTGCAAGAGCATGCTTACTGCAAAGTGAAAACCACTGGTTCAGCAGATGCAAACACTCTTTCCCAAGCATTGTGAGCATGCAGAATTTCAAGCTGCATGGGAAATGGCCAGAGTCACAAAGCCTTGGCATTGCTAATGTGGTCGTGATGAGTCATTGCTTGTTGGTAATGGAATTCTTTAAAGAAAAGAGTGAGTCATCTTGTGCAGTACCAGGCAGGAATTGAATTGCCTCTGGGCATAGAATTACAGGAAAGTAAAGCCAGGGAAATCCTTTTAGTGCTGCAGTAAAAGCACACAGACTACAGGTGCTGATGCTAAATTGATCAGTCAAAGAGAACAGGAGAGACATGTGACTCTTAGTGCTAGCCAGCAGAAGCATTTTAGCTATAATGTCCTAAATGACCTCTCAGTAGAAAACTATGTGTGCTTTGTTGCTATTCTGGTTTCTGACATGGGAATCTTGTCCAAGTTTGCCAGAATGATCTGAAAGCAGTCTTTCTGATAGCACAAAATCTTATCTCAAAGCATTTTAAACTGGACTCAAATTCAATATTTAAAGAAAGTGCATAGAATGGAGAATTTTGTGGCAGGGAATCACCACCTAGGGTCTGGAACACGGGGAAGAACATCTGAGTAGCTTAAAAACTACCTTTCTGTCTTCTTGATCCTGAGTTGCTATGAGAACTGCACAGTCTCCCTGTAAATTAACACCTGCATAGCGCCTTAATAATTTCAGGGCTGCCTGAAATTTGTATAATGCTGCAGATTGAAAGTTGTGTCTTACATCCTCACTGCCTTGTCTCATGACAGTAAAATGTGCTTGTTTCATAGAATCACAGAGGGGTTGAGGTTAGAAGGCCATCTAGAGATTCTTAATCCAGCCTTACTCATAAAAAAAGGGCCAGCTAGAGCAGTTTGCTCAGAGATGCGTCCAGCTCAATCTTGAGCATCTTCAAGATGAAGATTTCACAGCTTCTCTGGCCAGCCTGTTCCAGTATTTGATCACATTCCAAGTAATTAAGTTTTTCTTTTGGTTTCTTTTTAATGACTTTTTTTCTCAGACTTGCTGTATATAATGCATCTATAGCTAGGCTGGAGTGTCAAAACTGTTCTAGATGCATTGCTTATCAGCAGTAAGGGCTGGTTACCCTGTGGCTTAGGGTATAATTCACCAGAGGGGCTTTGCAGGTTGCTGCTGTGAGAGTTGTATACACTGTGCCACTATCTATCAGGCAGCCTGACTCATGCCATGATGCATTTCTGTAGCTGCAGCAGTGCCATTGCTGCTGGTAAAAGTAACCACCTCATAATATGGAATGAGCTGATTAGCTTGTGGGAGGCTTTGTGTAACTATGGGGCTTGGCACTTTTTGCTGTCTGCTCAGAGCAATGTCTCAAGCATACCTGATTTCCCAGTTCATCTCTGACTCCTGCAGTATGGAAGTGCCTATGAAATAAAACTCATACTGCTTTTCCCAAAAAATACTGGCCTTTCTCTACAGTAAACTAAGGCAGGTGTGCTTTTTTTCTGATCTCTGTCACAGTGAACATTCTCTGTCATAGTAAAGAGGCAATTTGAAAAAACAGCAATTGCCTGGTAGCTGTACTAACCAGGACATTTGATGCCGGATTTATGCCACCAAACTGAAATGGCAAATGTTGCCTGGCAATTTGTATCACTGTGCACACAGTATTTTTCATTCTCTCTTCCAGGTCTCTCATTTCTGTGATGTCCTCAGGAGAAGCTAGTGATGCTGAGAAGTACAAACAAATGGAACCTTCCCTGATCTTCTCCAATTCTGAGATAAGGAAAATGGAGGTAAAGTGTGTAATAAACCTGGGGCTCATTAGACAATCCTTGACCAGCTGGCTTGGCTGCTTTCTGAACTGAGAGGAACACAGGTTTCAAAGTGGGACATGACAACATCTAAGCCCTGTATGTGAAATTGTGTGGAATATTTCCATAGGTGTGGGTAAATTTGTAGGTTAGATATTTTGAGATACATTGACACTGACCTCTGTAATTTATATAATCTGTCTAGTATTTTTGAAGTATCTTAGTCCCTTTGGATCATGAGGACTCTTTCAGAGTCTTTAGGAGAATATCGGTTCAATAGACTTATGGAACTACTTGTTTGATTGTGGTTTTCTGATTATATTCACCATCTGAGTACAGCACCCAAAATCTGAACTTCTGGTTTCCATATGTGTGCACCTGTTTGTGTATGATCTGTTTTCATGCAGTATCAGGTTTTTCAGATCCCTCTGGAGAATTTCCTGCAACACTGATAAGAAAGTAGAATATGAAAACAATTTATAAAAAGTGCTAATACTAGGTTTGAGAATACTTGTGCCATTGTGTGCACACAGCAAAGAATATTGGAGAGGCTTCCGCATTTGCTGTAGCAGAAGGGTAAAAAGCCTGGACAGCATCAGTACTTGATGGTACTTTAGGTATCAGTTTAGAAGACACAATGATGGTGCTAGACATTTGCTGCCTATGTTGTTGCACAGCAGGTTTGTGAGCCTAAAAAAATTAGTGAGTTTGTGCAAAGACGGTCCTTATTTTCAGCATTAGCAACAGATAGGACCCATAATACTTCTCCTTTCCTGGCAGTTTTTCAAAAGCACTGCTGAGCAGTATTGATGCAGAATGTACAGACTGTGGGGTTCAGAACATGGGACTTCAGGGCCAGCTTTATGACTGCTAAATGGGAACCATGATCTTCCCATTCTCCCACCATTTTTGACAGTTTATGCTGAAAGTCTTTCATGACAAAATCTGTTTCATATTACATATACCACGTGCAAGCTAGTGGAAAAACACTACTTCTGAAATGATTCTGTAGTAGTTTCTGCATTGGCTGTCTTTTGCCATTATTTGGGAAAAGGCAGAAAGACAGAGGGAAGAGGAGCACAGGCAATCTCTCTCTGTATCATTTCATCACTCACAACATGAAGATCAATCTGAACAACTGGGAACGTGGTTGCCACTGTCAGATACTCAGTATGTGACATTTTGTTTTCTGTTGTTATGTCTACTGCATGGTTTTGTTGCTACATGCATGCCATCTTCCTTTGATTCACTTTCCAAGCAGGAATTGGAGGTGAATGTTTGTCATCTGCTTCTGGCAGTTTACAAAGCATTAGCCTTTAATTTTTTTTTTTTATTTTAACAACTATTCATCTCATTTTCTTCTTGTCCTTCAGCTCAGTTTCCCTGTGCTTTCCTTGGTTCCCACTGCGATTTCAGAGGCATGGAGCAGCTGCAGTGCTGATCTGCTGACTAACAGGTTCATGAGACCTCTGTAAGTCCTTGTTGGTCTTGTTTGGCTTTGCTTTGTAAGTAGAGGAGTATACACTGGTGTCATAAGTGCATCTGAAGCTTTTGTCTTCCTCAATGCTTCTGCAAAGAGCTGCATGTCCCAGCAGATGGAGTAAGATAAACAGCAAATGCACAGCCATTGATATATGCTGGTTCCCATCACAATTTGAATGCAAATTCAAATGGATTTCTTACTGCTAACAGTATATCTATATATAGGTTTTAGTCAGCTGATTGGAAGGGCCAGATACTTGCCCCTGCTTTGCAGTTCTGTGAGTTAGTGTCAACTGGGATGGCAGAAGTCTCAGGAGTAAATTAACAGTAACAGTCAACTGGAAATTGTATATTTCCCCAAGGTCCACAAGCACCCTATTGTTGTACAAAGACAGATAAATCCAGGCAGGATGTCACTAGTTCTCAGGGAATTAGTTATTCAGTCTTATATTAGTGAAAAAAAAACAGGCTCTTTTCCATAATTCAGCATCTTTTCATATAAAACAAAAACTATGTCACAAGGAGAAACCTTGTATTATTCAAAAGCCCGTAATTCTGCAGAGCATTTTGCAAACATGAACAACAAACCTTGGGTGACTTACACAATCAAAAATACATGTCTTTTCAGTTGCCTATAGCAGGAGTGTGCCAAGAACCAAGCCAGAAATTACCCCCAGAAGTTTGTTTTTGAATATAGGCAGGTTGTGTTAGGATGCATGGTGAGCCTGTGGGAGTTAGAGGCTATCCACATGCCATGAGTTTGAATGTCATTGTTGTGCTTGCTTAGGCTTGTAAATTGTGACAGGGCACTTGAAAATGCCAGAGAAATAACAATAAAAAAAAGACAGCTAGGGATCTAATGCATGTTTATTTTCTCACAGTTTCCTTTTGTTGTTTTGTTTTGTTTTTTTTCGTTTTTAAATACGGTTCCTGCTTCTATGAGTAAACTGGGAAAACTGGCAGCTTTCCTGCTTGAAAAGTCCCATATCTTCTGCTGTATTGAAATTAGTGTTCCTGGTGCAGTGAATTGTTACCTCTGCAGAAGATTATGCTGCTTTCTTTCCCTTGATAAACTACTGCTTTTTTTCCCCCTGTCTTTTTTCTACAGTTTGGGCTTTATTCAGTGAAATCTCTATGCTTGTATTTTAACAGTTAGCAGCCATCTTGGAAATATCTTGAGTTAAAAACATGTTCAGGTGTTTTTTACAGGATTTCTGACATGAAGTAATAGTGTAAAGCCCTTGAATAAACTGTCTATGCAGAATGCTAGAAGGTGAAAATTGTACTGGAACTATGATAGCGTATGTCTGACTAAAATGTATAAAATTTATCATTTTCAAGGTACATTTATCACAGTCATTCACAATCCTATCCCTGAAAAAGAGAAACAATAAAACAAAAAACTCCCCCCCCCCAAAACCCCTCTCATATTAAAAATAAGTACATTACTTAATCTGTATACATATATATATGTAATTTGATCTTAATTTGGTAAGATTATGTAACTGGTGTTTCTTTCCCTTTCTATTTTAGTTTCTCAGCATGACTGCCGTTGTCTATAGAGATAATTGGAATATTTTCACTCCTGTTGCCCTAATGAAGGAGGGTAGAAGTGTTGTTGCTGTTTCACAAAGGGAAAAGAGGTCAAGTGGATTTTCTCAAGGTCGCAAAATGACATCTGCAGCAGAGCTGTGATTTGAAGCCAAATCTCCTGAACCACAGCATTCTGACTATTAAAAGATCAGAATATATTGGATGTAACAACCATGAAGACACCCAAATCAAATGCATAGTTTTTATGCCTTTCTCCCCTGCCCTGCCCCTGCCAACATGCCAGCAAACTGTGGGCTTTGTTTAAACATTGGTCCAGCAATATAATAGCTCTTTATCATTATACTTGATAATGCAAAGTTGATTGGACTGTTCACCCAGTCCCATATTTGTTGGCATGGGAATACTGCACAGGAACAGCCATTTTCAAGAGAGTATTTATTTTGAAGTAGATACATGCCTCATTGTTTCTTTCCTTACATCAACTGGGTAATAAAAGCTAAGACATTCAGTTCCTGATCTTGAAAGGAAGGATTCCAGGTCATTCTCTATTTCTATCTTTAAAACTCACCTTTGCTAAACTACATTCAGAAAACGTTTAATTTATCATACCCACAACCTGCCATTATGTGTAGTAGAGATGTATTTTTCCTATGTGCTCTGCTGTGTCCCTGCTCCTCTTTGGCTCTGTTCCTTTAAACAGTCAGCATATTTGGACAGAACATTTTTTCCTGCTATCCTGTGTAGCCTTCAGGCTTTGGGGGCCTATTGAAACGCAAACCAGAAACAGGCAGTTGCATCCTAAACGCCCCTTGCCTTTTCCCCACTGAGTGGAGTTGTCCCCACCGGCTTAAATCAGCACATAAGCCTGAGAGGCTGCCAGTGTTCTGCAGAGATGGAGTGGTTCTGCTTACCAGGTTTTGGGGTAGTTCTCTTCTGATACCTTAAATAACCTGATTTTCTGACAGTTTGGTCTATCTACTTTAGCACTGAGCCCTTGCATTTTAACCTTGTCTGTGTTATCCCCTGTCTCTTGCGTGTTGATTAGTTGAGAAACTGGAGCAAGGTTAGTTCTGGTGTGCAGAACTGTAACAGCTTTCCCCCGCACCTGGCAGTTTCTGTTCTCATTGACAAATCTCAACTCCAGAAATACTCTGCGTTTTTTCCTTTTTATTTCTTTTCTTTTTGTCCTTTTCATTTTTGGCAGCTTGGGCTGCTTCTGAACAGTTTTCATTTAGGGTCATGTTTCTCCTGACTGCAAAGATTCTGCTGGTTTCTGCTGCTTCCCTGCTTAATTTTGTCCCTTGCAAACAGCCGGTGCTGGGCTCTCTTAGAAAACCTCACCACAGTGGACAACTTGGGCAACAAAAGATATAGGTATGTATAACTTTTAACTCTGGAGGCCAAAATACTCAATGAAGCTTTCTGGACTCACTAACTTCCTGTCTTCACTTGCAGAAGAAAAATCAGAGGGAAATGCTGTGTATAGTGGATTACTAGTTCCCTTGGTCCCTAAGCCATTCATTTCTGTGGAGAAGAAATACTGGGAAAAGAAACAAATTGTTCTGAGCTGGAAGGGTTTGCAGCCCCAAGTAAATGTGGAGTAAGGCAGGCTACCAGTGCAGTGCCAGGACATTAATGATTTATTTCGCCTGAACTAGCCTAGTTGGTCTGTTTTGAGAAAGTCACTGTATTGCACTATTATGCTTCCGTTGATATGGCTGAAGGACTGGTGTATCTCCATCAGCACTTTAGTCATATGGTTTTCACTGGTTTTGAAGTGACTAGGGATGTAGCTTGCTCAGATTTGGCAGTGCTTCTACAGGCAGCGAGGTGTGCTGCTGTTTTTCAAGAAAAAGAGGACTTCATCTAAAACCCTCTTGGCTGCAGGTCAGACAGGGGTGTCTGGAACTGGCAAGCTCTTCTCATCACAATATTGCTTCACCCTACTACACAGGTGTTCAAAGTAGAGGTTTAAGAAGTGCGTCTGTAGATAAGCAGTTCTGCACAACCATGCCAGGCTTTAACGTTATCTGCAAAAGCTCATGCTAAGTCAAGTCCCCATCGTTTTTGTGCTGAGTTGTCTTGATTTCATCTGCTATTTAGAATACTTCTGTAAGAGCACCTGATTGTTAGCCTTGCTCTTCAGTCTTCCTCTGCTCAAGACTCTCCTTGGATAACTGCGTGTGACTTCAACACCTTTCCCTCAGCCAGGCTGTGGACAGAACAGCATATGGAGATTTTGCTCAGCCTTTGCTCTAACCATGTCCATTAGAGACCTCTCTGCTCAGTAACAAGGTGCTGAGATTTCAGTCTTGCACATGTGGTTTGTGGGAGCAGTAGGGGAGCAATGTGTTCCTTAAATGAACTTCTGACAGGAGAGAAAACGGCCTCAAGTGGCAGCAGGGGAGGTTTAGGTTACATACTAGGAAAAGTTTATTCGGTGAAGAGTGATCAGGCATTGGAACACGCTTCTCAGGGAAGTGGTGGAATCACCGTCCCTGGGGCTATTTAAAAAACACGGCAATGCTAGGTTAACAGTTGGAGCTGATATCTCAGTGGTATTTTCCAACCTTAATGATACTAAGATTCTATGGCTCTATGATTCCAAATATCTGCAAACTGTATGCAGATGAAGTTGGTGACTCTGGCAATGTTGACAAATAAATACTATTTCTGAAGCAAGAAAACCCCCACAAGAACTAAACATGGTGGCTTTGAATGGATGCCTGGAAAATAGTGAGAACATGCCAAGTTATATATTTTTCCTAAGAACATACTAGCTTGCATCTGCTCAGGGGATTTTCTGAATAAATTGTTTCTTTCTGTTTAAGAGAATCTGTCCTTTGCATTCCTCTGGTATTCTTTGGGTTCTAGCAAACTTCAGCATGGACTCCTGTGCAAAACCTAGCCCTAGACTTGAACAGTAGTTTGTGCCTAAAGAGTTTAACAACACTAAAACAATGACCTAATTTAAACAATTTACAAAAGGTTCTATAGAATTTTCTTCAAGCCCTATTTATAGGCCTAACTTACCTACCAGCCTGAAGTACTTAAGTACCTAGGATTCCAGGTCCATTTTCTGTAGGTATTCACACAGACCTAGAGTATGTACAAGATACCTGTGAAAATTCTCCCTTGAGCTCGGTGAAGTGCTCATGTCAGATGTCTTTGCATCTTCTCAACAGGCAAAGGGTTGAGCCTTGAGAAGTGGGGGTATCAGCCTGGGCTCTGTCATCATTGTTCAGCAGTGGTCCTTCAAGTGCAGCAAATATGAGAGTTCTCTGGCTCTGAGAGGCCCCACTCAGATGGAGATGCTGGAAGTGAAAGGGTCTCACTTAGGACTGCTGTTTATGGGTTCATAAGAGGATTGGCTGTTAACACATTGACATCCTGGCCACAATTTGAGTTGGTAACTTTCTTTTAAAGTTCAATAACAAAAATGTTGTTCCTCTTGGGTTGTTATTCAGGTGAGAAAAATAAGTTTCCAATGGTGCTTGTTAAAACCAGGAGCTCATTAGAGAGCACCAGTTCCTGGGAGCAGACTGTGTTTCTCATCAGCTCAAATGGAGCTGAGCTCAGGTGCTGTTCATCAAGACTAAGGCATAACGAGCATTTCTGAGATCATAGTGTGGCCCAAGGTTAAGGACAGTGAGAGATTAACTACCAGGCTTTCTAATGTTTCTGGGGTGGCTTTTTTCCCGTGGGTTTTGAGGATTTTTAGGTTTGAGTGGGTTTTAAGTTGCTGTTGCTTTTGCTCTAATGGAGCAAAACTAACTTCTAGTGGAAGGAAATTTGTGTAGAGGAAAACTTTTTTCTGTTCTCAGTTTCCTTATTTTGATGGAAAAAAGAGACTACAGGCTGAAATACTGTATTTTCACTTACAGCAAAAGAACTATTTTAAATGCTTTTTTCAGCTTCAGAAGAAATTTTGCAAATGTTAGTTGAGGAACTTCCAATATAGAGATTGGAGTTGCTGTCATGTAAGCATCTGTTTTCTGTCAAATATTACAAAATAACACACCTTCTGTCCATAATTAATCTTATGAATAGAGCAAACGATAAAAAAGTGTTCTGCCTACAAGACAAAAGTCAGAAGTCTTGCACTGGTATAAACATTCTTCAAATGCAATTAAAACAACCATTTTCATTAATCATCATTTTAATTCATAATGCAGTAGTAGAGTAAAATGCAAAATATTAAATATTATTATTATATTCACTTAATTGAAATGGAAAATTACAAGGGAAAATGAAATATCATTCTGATCTTTTTTATACCGTCACATCTAAAAGATTTTGTCCTTAATTACAGCAGGAAATATATTTGGAGAACACTACTGTGACATCCTAAGCATCTTCACCTATGTATAAGGTTGATTCCTTTACCAGGTT
Organism: Dicrurus megarhynchus; assembly: GCA_013399195.1. Lineage (NCBI taxonomy): Eukaryota > Metazoa > Chordata > Aves > Passeriformes > Dicruridae > Dicrurus > Dicrurus megarhynchus. The sequence continues at coordinate 32,809 of VXAD01001918.1, read as the reverse complement.
CTTAGTCAGATTCCTTTGCCAGATTCTTAGTCTAATTTTGCTTCCCCAAAATAAAGTCCTCCTTTGTGGTAGTCTTCATTTTACCAGCCTACCTGGAATGTCCTTATTACTGCCCTATGGGTTTTCATCAAAAGTGGTCAGCACCTTTCGGAAGGACTGTGCTCCAAGCAAATACAGTTCTCTTAGTACTTCTGCTAAGGCTTCCTGAAACAGAGTATTAGTCTTTTCTCCATCCCTGTACAGTGTTGGTTTTTCCCCAGCAGTCCAACACGACTTACGAAGCTTCATAGCTCCCAGCCTGCTTCAGACTTTTCAGAGTCTGGAATGGCACCGTGGTATTGTCCACCCAGTTATTTCCACTGGATTATTGTTTTGGGCCCTAGTCCATGTTCAAAGTCTTTCTTTGTTCATCCTCATCTGCTGGAATAAGAGGCATGCTACCATAGATAACTATCCTGCAAATAAGAGGACCAATAAACTTTGGTACTTAGTGGCAGCTGCTGATACGGGCCCTAGCAGTAATTTTTGTGCCCCTGAAGACCCTTCCTGTTCCAAATCAAGCCAGCTGAAAGCTTCAGGGGTGCTCAGGGTGCTATGGTCCAATGCACTGAAAATGCCACTTCTGATCCCTGACTTCTGCTCTTTGTTTGTTTACTGGAGCTGAGCCCATAGCAACTGCAGTGGTGAATGTGAATAGTTTAACAGATCATCCTGACAATGTGTGTGACTATTTCAAAGTAGACAGTTGTCTGGACATGCTTGGCATTGTTAATTGCTGTTTTATATGCCTAGAACGGATGTTATGCCTCAGAGCAGCAGCCTGTAGGAATAGAAATAATTAATCCACCTGCAGTATCCCAAGAATTGCCTGCAGGGTGTCCACAGAGCCCTAGGGCTCCATGCTGCTCCTGTCAATATCTGGCTGTGAGGATAACATGCTTATAAATTGCAACCAATTTGAGGCACCCACACTGAAATGCAGTGCTTAAGTGAAGAGAGAGGAGGGCATAAAGGGCAGTGGGAAAGGCAATTTAGAAGGATGAAGTTGCTCTTGAACTGCTTGATTTGCTTCTTTCTTTAGGGGTGAATTAGATTGAAGGACAGACCCTAAAAGCCTATTGCCAGTGTACGTCAGCACAAACCCTGACCCTGAACCTCTACAGTTTTTAAGACAGCTTTTAAGCTGTCTAATTCCTCTGCCTTTCCTGTGGTGTGGTGTATGCACAAGACCAGCCGTCTGCTCAGGATTGCTCAGCTGTTGGGGACAGCTGTATGTGTCCTGTGGCATGGGCAGGTCTCCTCATGGGTTTGCATTGCAGCATGCTATCTGGCACTACTCTGTTGGCCTCCACCAGGTCCTGCCACTGCAGTACAGCATCAAAGCCTTTTCTCCTGCAAGGCCACTCCTTTGTTTTGCCTTGACCAAATGAGGATTCTCTCCCTAGTCATGGTCCTGAGGGAGTAGTACCAGGCTCTCCTATGTTTGCAGGATAAGCCCTCTGTTTATTTCACCTGTTCTGTGGAGTCATATCCATTTTTGTCTCATCTGTGTAGGTTTAGTTAATCTTTATGGACCACGGAGGATGGATTTCACCAACTAGGGAGGACAAATTATGAGACGGTTAACTAGTGTTTGTGTTAAGATTGAAGCCTGTGCCTTACCAATAGCATTAAAATCCTTGTTTTATTACTATTTCTTGAACATTCTGATTTCAGACAGCTCTTCAGCTTGTATGAGAGGAACTATTTTCTAAAAGCATGTAAGAAGAGGATGCAGGGGTCTCTCTTGAGTCTCTGAACTGACATGGGAATACCAACTGAAATAATTGTTTTTATGGATCCATAACAGAGTGCTAGACAAAGTAAAAAACTGATTATAGCTTTACATGTTGTTGTAAATATAAAAATAATCTCATACTCCACCCACAAAAAGATGTTAGTCCTTGTCAAAAAGCCCTGAAAAAAGGGAAATCATGCTTTTTTCATTTTTGCTAGTTGACCATTGCTTTTATTTATATAGGATAGAGAAGCTAGAGGTTGGAGAAATAAATGGGAATCATTATTTGTATAAACCTGGTGAGCTGGAATTCCCACTGACTCTATTTTGTTTACATTTCTTTCCTCCTCTTTTATTGCCCATTGTTTCTAGATTCAAAGAAAAGGCTATGTAGAATGAAATGCTGCTAGTTCTGTAAGAAATACGTCATCCAGACCACAATGGATTAGAGGGACTATTAAGCAATGCATGCTGGAAAAAGCAATTAATCTGCTGAGAAGTAATTTTCCAAGTGTGACATTTTTCACTGACTGCATATTTTAAAAGGTATCTCATTATTTAGGTCTCCTATAGGTTGGCATGCTTCTCTCTTTATTGCAAATATCTTCAGAGGAGAGGTAGCCTAGATTCAGTCTGTACATATTCCTCTTCCTGGAACTTAAGCTAAACTTTGATGCCCTGGAAGCACTTTCATTAATTGATTTTTTCTCAGAGTTTCTGCTGCTGTCTCTGTGTCCTTCTTTCCATGGAAACTCAAGTCAGGGGTCCAGTTTGTCATGCTGTTAGTTTAGGTTCATGTTAAGTCAGCCTCTGTGTCCTGACCTACATGTCATCTCACTGCTTCCTTCAGTCATCTAGAAGAGGCGGTCACAAAGCTGTTCTTTGGTTCTCCTTCTGCGTGCTGATTTGCCGCTAATGAAGGTGTGCGGTGGTGTGCTCAATTCCAAGCCAAGTGTTTTCCCATGATTACTGCCCTGCCAGCCCAGCTGTCTGCCTGCACCTGCTCTGTGTTCAGGCTGCTGTGTCCCTCCTTCTGAAGCTTCCATTAAGTGTACTTTGTGAGAAGCTTTTTGCATAGGTGGTTTGGAGCGAAATTGCAAAAATGTATTTGGGGCGGAGAATGAAAAGAAGGTGAAGGGTACCTCATCAGTCTTAATCAACCTGCTTTGGTCTGAGCCAGCTCAAATCAGCCAGAAGTGGTAGCTTTCCCTCTCTTTCACTCAGTATAACTCACAGCAGGCATGCTGGACAGTCAGTGTGCCACTTACTAACAGTGACTAGGCCAGGCCGTGACCTTTCACTGCCTGCATAAATGATACAACCAGATCTCCAGATGCAACAAAAAAGGGAAGTTGCTTCTCTGCTCCAAGCTTCCACATTATGTTGGAATTGGCTTTAGACAATCAATTCAGGGAGATCATAGCAAGAAATCTTAAGGGCCCCTACTGAGAGAATGGGCAGTAATTTTGCTCTCTCTGTGATGTTGTTCTTGTGAAAACAGTCCAGCAGCACTGTCAGTTCCCAATACAGTCAGATGTGTAACACAAGTGTGTTCTCCTAGACAAATATGCATGCCTAGAGTGTTCCCTTTCCATGGATGAATTTTTCTCAGTGCTTTCCTCCATCTTCTTTGGAGACAGACAACTGCCTTATTCCTGTTGTTACTTTAGGCATTCCATCATGTCCCCCCCAAATAAAATCTCATATCAAGATGTGGAAGGTGGAAGCAGGAGGGGCAGGCTTTAAACCCAACTCACAGCTACGTCAAAAGCACCAGGCTATCTCATGGCAGATTAATTTTACAAAGAAACAAACAAAAAAGCCTGGAATCACAGTAAAGGAATCACGGTGAGGGATCTCATGAAGAAGTTTCTGTGCTACCTTGCTGTGTACTGTCTAGTGTTTCTCATTGTAGAATCATAGGGTGTCACTATGCAGTGTGGGAAAGATAGTCTTGTTCCTCTCTTCTGCAGGACAGAAGCCCTCTGGAAAATTCAAGCCATGACACCTATACCTATTGTTCTTGGTCTGTTACTTGTAAAAGTATGAAATATGTAAAAAATTGTGAAGGAACAGTTCAGCCATGATAGCCCCCCAGGATGGCTCCTTCCCTGTCTGGTGAGGCCCAGCACAGTTACTGTTTTTAATGGCCATAAAAAAGCAGGAAATGACACAATGTATGAAAATCAAATTCTGCCCAAAAAAGAAGGGGTTGAGCATAAAGCCATTATTAATGGTGTATTAAATCAGTGCATATGTAAAACTGTTTATCCTTGGAAAATCAACTGTTGTTTCTGTAACTGGTGAGAATTCACTACACAAAAATAAAGGAATTACTTGACTTGTAGCATTAAATGGATCCAGAGTCTTTTCTATCTACCCAGCACCCAGCTAAAATCATCCTTCATTAATAACAGTGAAACAAAAGATCACTCAAAGGTAGTATTATATGACTTCTCTTGCTGTAAATTGGAGATTTTTTTCATTATTCTTAATTTTCTGGGTGAGAAAGAACCATTTGCATCAGTGTTGCTGCCAGATTCAGTGACAATGAGTCTCTTCCTGCTTTCTCTTCTTTCTCTCCTTTCACACCACTCTCAAGCAATATTAAAAGAAGGATTGAGAGAACATTGAATACAAATTGATAGAAAGTGGGAATGGCACTGCCCCTCAGAGCTAGAAGCCTGCAAAAGCATCTCAGACACAAAGAGGTGAGGGAACAGCTGTAAAGAGTTCTATTATTTCTTATGTGTAATGTCAAATCGCAATCATCGGTCCTGCTGTGTCCATGCAAAGTTGCATTAAGGCTGATTTTGAAGCTGGTTTCTAGTATGTTTATGGAAATGAAAACTACGAGTTTAAGAGTCAAACCATTGTATAAAGAGTTTATTGTATAAAGTGTTCTATATAGGTAAAAAATAGTTGAACTTGTTGTACTTCATCTGTCTTTGGTTTTTTTCTTTTTAAACATCTAGGCTGTATATAAAGAGGGTTTTATCAAGCATGCTTTTTTTCCTGTGGACCAAATCCTCTGTGTCTGGAGTACTGGAAAGAGTGAAGAGATCAAAATTCAGAGACATAAATACAAAAATTGCTGATGAGGGTGTTCACACAGCATTTAAGTATGCAAAATGTAGCTAGTGAAGTTTTCTCCCACCTGGAAGACAAACAGCATTTCCTTTCTTGTGCTGTTGTACAGAGTGAATCTGCTGTATTGGAAAGAAGTCCTGATTTCATGTCACCTTCCTGACATCAGAGACTTTAAACCTAAAAACCCTAAATATCCTCAGAGATTTCTTGAGCTGTATACCACCCTGCCTTGCCAGGGCTGTGCACAAGTGTGCAGTGTCTGTTACTGTCAGTTTCTTTTTCATAACTTCATATGCCAAACAGCTGAAGGGGTAAAAAAACATGTTTGTTGGTTTTTCCTGAACTGTGGTAGTTCACGCTGCACATTCCTTCAGTGGCTCTTCAGCACACTGATGGCAAATTGAACTTGGTGTTGCTGATATTTCCAAAGTGGAAAACAGCTTTCATTGCTTCAATAAGTCTTTCAGTGTGCTTCACAGAAGGGCAATTTTAACAGAATGTAATGTTGAAATCAAACCAACTCTTCCACTGAGCACTACCACAAAGAATAGATAACACTTCATGACTTTTCTGCTACGCACTGCCAGCTCTGTGCCTCAGCTAGACAAACAGGAATCTTCTTTCTCTCTCAGAGAACCAGATTTTCTCTGCTAGACAAACTCCAGGACATCATCTTTAGCAGCAACAACACACCTGTTCCTGGGATACAAATCATGTTAACCAGTTGTTGCCTGTGTTTCATGCTATGTTGGGTTTGATTTATAATACCTGCACGGCACAATTCATCCAAGTAATGAAAAAGGTACAGTGAGTGCACACCATACAATTCAACATGCCATCATTCATATTTCTCAAAAAGGCTGCACAAAACCTTCTGAAGGAGCTGGCTGACCTTATGTGGAAAGAGGTTTAAACTGGAGTAGCACATTCATTGATGTGTGCGGGGAGAGTAAAAAAGGAAACTCAGATGAATCTATGCAGTTTTCCCCAATTTTATGAGGCTTATTCAAGGCAATACTTAACTCTAAAATAGGAAGTATAAAAGTCATTATTACTTCTGGTAAACATTATAGAGCAAATAAAACTCTGTAGAAACACAGAGAAATGTTCCTGTCTTAAACCTTAATAATGCTACCAAACAGTCTTGCTCTTATCATCATGTCTCATTCATGTAATGGGCATGTGGTAAAATGCATTTTTCCATGAGTGATGCAGCTGCTGTCTGCATCTTCCGTGGAAGATCCCTTTAGGCTACAAAAAAATGGAGGGGAATTATGCTGAATAAAAGGTGATGTTCTTACGCAAAACACCAGATTAACAGGGCCTTTTTGTACTTTAAGAAATCCACTTTAAATCTGCAGTCTTCAATAGTTGGAGGCATTCTCCTTGATGACTGCAAGAGAAGCAGCCCTCAGATTGCTTGCTCATAAAACGAAACTGTTTCTGTGCTGCAGAGGTACACTGGGTGGAAAGCCACAGTGCTGAAATGCTCTCATTGACTGCAGTTCCGTAGCCTAAGGGTGACTGCAGAAGGGTGTGCAGAGAATGGCCCAGAGCCTTGCCACCCTCCCTGACCATGTTAAAGGACAAATTGTAACAAAAAAATTCTTACAAATAATAAAAATTCAAAACAAAAACAAAACCGAAACCCTCAAGGAGTTACAATTGCAGCAATCATACCTACTGACTCTGGCCCTGTCACTGAGCACCACTGAAAGAGCCTGGCTCTTGTTTTTAGCTTCCCTTCAGGTTTTTGCATATTGATGGAGACCCTGCTGAGCCTTCTCTTCTGCAGGCTGAACAGTCCCAGGTCTCTCAACCTTTCCTTGTAGGACAGGTGCCCCAGCCACTTATTCATCTTTGTGGCATTTTACTGGATTCTCCCCAGTGCGACCATATCTCCCTTATACCGGAGAGCCCACAAGGGGACTCAGCCCTCCAGGTGTGGCCTCACCAGTGTGAGGAGAGGGGAAGGATCCTCTCCACCGACCTGCTGGCAACACTCTTTCCAGTGAAGCCCAGGACAAGATTATCCTTCTTTGTGCAAGAAGTGCAAGGGTGCACCACTGGCTCATGTTCAGCTTGGTGTCCACCAGGTGTCTTTTTCTGCCCAGCTGTTTCCCAGATTGTGTGGCTCTCAACCTCTTCTGGTGCTTGGGGTTGTTCGTCCCCAGGTGTAGGACTTTTTCACTTATCATTGCTGAAATGTGTAAGGTTTCTCTCAGCCCACTTCTCCAGCCTGTTTTCATCTCTCTGGATGCCAGTACAATCCTCTGGCCTGTCATTACTCATCAGTTTTGTATCTCTTGCAAACTTACTCTGAGCCATTGCTCAGATCACTAATGAAGATGTTGACTACTGCTATTTACTGACCTCCAAATATGCCTTGTTACACTGATCGTCATGTTCCTGACCTGGCTCTTCATTTGTGTTTCAATCCATCTCATTGCCTTTTCATCCAGCCTACACATTAACATCTTGTCTAAGAGGATCCTATGGAAGATAGTATTAAAAGCCTTACTGAAGTTCAGGTAGACAATATCTATTGCCCTCCTTTCTTCTACTGAACAGTTTGCCATCCTCCCATACCATTCCTCAGTCTTGAATTGAAATTTCCTCCTTGCTTCACTGATATCACATGCTAACAGCTGACTTCCCATGAAAGGTGGTATCTTATTCATAGCAGGTGAATGTAAATTGGTGCTTCACCACCAGGACAGTAGGGCAGCTCTGTTTACAGGAAAAAGACTTTTTATCTGAAGTCATTCAGCCAGACACTGAATAACAGGGTAGTGTTGACCTGAATTCCTCCTCAGGTTTGTTATTCCTGCTAGTTATGGAAGGAATGTCTGGGGAAGGTACCAGCAGCAGGAAGTAGCCTGTCTATCCCCCTTTAATTCTGATGACAAAACCATCTTTAGTAGGGAATGCCGTAATTCCATGTACCTCTGGACCTCAGAGCAACAGAGAAGCTGAAGGGAGGAGGAAAGCCAGGAAGATCTCAACAGGCTGTTAGCAGGAAGCTATGATGACTAAAGTGCAGATCAGACACAGTGGTTTCAGAAAGAAGCCTGGGTGCTGTCCAGCCACCCTTTACCCTGTGCTGCTCCTTCTGAGGTAAGGGATTTGGCTGATAAAAATTCTTTGCTGCCCCCTTAAGTGTGATGAAGAATCAAGAATGCAGATGTTCCCCCGCAAAATGACATTCCAGGGAAGAAATGAAGCTGGATGCCCTGTAGTTGCCTTGCTTGCATCTTTCTTGAAGTCTTTCAGGATATTTCCCCATTGAAGGGGAAAAGTTTTCTAGCTGAAGAAACATAAGGAAGTACATTTTATTTCATGAACTACTGCCACTGTGTTTGAACACTCTCCCCCCCTCAATATAGTTTCTTGAGAGCATATCACAGCTTTTCATGAGACCTATTTTTGACTGGTGTCATTATAACAAGACTATATCAAGTACAGTCACAGGGATAACTGGGTGTCCTAGTTGATGGCCTCAGCTAAGTGCAGTAAGAATTCTGTTAATATGCAGTATGTGGCTGCCTATAGTCACAACATTTATAATCAGATCAAATCCTCTTTTACAGTTGTAATATATTCACAGGAGGGTATTTAAATATAAATTCCCTGGCAAGTCTTTGGGTTAATGTTATAAATAAAAAGGACTCATTCTAACAATATCGTTCATTGTGCCTTCATTACTTACATAAATCTTTTTCTTCCCCAACCACTTTTAGAGAACATCTTGTCTGCATAAAACATTGATTTTATTTGGTGGTCTTACATACTTTATTAAGGTTGAAATTTTTAAAATATTACTTTTAATATGACATTATAAAGTTGTGTGTTGCTATTACTGTGTATTGCTTGGCCATTTGCATCTTGTGCTTGAGAGAGCACCCCCCCAGGACAAGATGTTGATCTTGTAGTCAAAACAGCTTTTGGGAGAATGGGTGAGAAACTATCAGACAAATGCCATTTTCAGAGTCTTCCCACACAGCCTGTGAAAACTAGTGTAATTTTCTCTCATCTTCATCTGTTTCAGTAGATTGCCCAATGAGGCACCAATATGTGTAGTGACAGCTCTCATGGATGTGATCCAGTTATTGTAAATATATGTCAGTGGAGAGAGGAAAAAAATGAACACACCCAAGTTCCCTGTTACACTGCAAGGGAACCATCCTGGTTATTCCTCCCCCCTCAATGAGTATCTTGGTGACTTGGATTACATATTTTTCTAACGCCAGATGATCAGAAAATTTTGGCTCTCTCTGTATTACCATGGCTGAGGAAAAGATATAATGGATGACTTATATATTGAGATCAGAAATCTCATAACACTTGAGAATCTAGTGCATAATGAGGCATTAAAAAGATTCAAAAGCTCCGTTACCCTGATAGAATTGTGAGAGGATATTTAACCTTCTCTCCTTCCCTTCCTGGTCTTATCTGTACTGAACGCTCTAGAATCACTGAGAATCTTTCCTGCTTACCCTCTTCAAAGAACACTGAAAAAATTGCTATGTATTTTGACAGAGTTATAAATGTAATAAAATTGGCTGTAGAAATGTCATGTTTGTCTATAAAGTCTGCATTACTTCTGGGGATATTTATTCTTGAAAAAAAAACCCCAAAAACAAAGAGGAAGAGAAAGGAAACCAAATTGTATTTTTAAAATAATCCAGTTTCATATAAGGTACAAGCTCAATCTTCTTTTATATGGAGTTTACATGGTAATTCATTAATTCTTCCTAGGGCCTGGTTCAGCCAAGTTTAATTTTCTCTAATTCTACACGCTTTAGTAGTCTTGCTCAAGTCTACAGGAATCAGTTATTTCATTGTAGATAAACTCTGTTTAACAATTTGTTAAGTTGGGATAGAAAGTGCAGAATCAGACAGAAGAGGGCTGTAAAAGGGACATGTAGCCTACCTTCATGTCTCACTGAAGGACTAACTCTAACACATCCTGGCACATCATTGCCTAGGCTGTCTTTAAGAGCTTCCAAGGATGAAGATCACAATTCTCTACAGCACACTGATTTCCCTTAGTGTCTAACACACAGCTTCCTTACGTTGATTTAATTCCACTGCTTCCTGTCCTATCTACTTTGTACATAAGAAATGTTATTCTCTGCCTCTTTACCACAGCCCTTTATGTGTCTGAAGCTGTTGGTGGAGCTCCTTTCAAGTCTTTTTTGGGAATTCCAGTTATGTAAACATCTGCTTGTTCTTTCTGCTTGCCTGATATGCTACATATATTTTTCAAAATGTCAGGTAATAATAGTACTATAAATAGTATTCCTGCTGAAGCCTTAGTTGGAATTACATCTTGCATTCTCTAGTCATGCATCTCAGGAGAGATTTTGCTTTCTTATGTTTAATTTTCTGTCAGTATTTAATCTATGGATGAGACGAACCATTTATCATGATGTGGAAACAACCAGCAATTTGTACATTACCACTGATACAACAATAAAATGCTGAGTTCCCTATAAGCTGGAACTGCAGACAAATGTTATCAGAGAAACCCTCCCAATGAGTCATGAGGTCCAGAAAGGACCCTCCTGCTTTCTAAAGTCCTTCTCACTTAGGATCCACACTTGGTCCCAGAAAGGAGAATTTCCACTGTAATCATATCTTCATGAGCATGTTTGAATCTAGACAGAAACTTTACCTTTCAAACATCTCCATATTCTTTAACATGGGTCCAGTAATTATAAAAAAGGGAAAGCAGCAAGTGTAGGGAGCTCCCTTGCTCCAAACTCTCAGTCATAACAACAATAGAAGAGGCCATTCTCTGGAAATTCTATCTAAAGGCATGCAAAATTTATTGAGAGGGTGGTCAAACACCATCATGGGATGCCCAGAGAGGTTGTGTAGTCTCCATCTATGGAGATACCCCAAACCCAATTTGGTATAGTTCTGGGTAAGCTGCTCTAGCTCACTCTGCTTCAGCAGGCAGGCTGGACTAGAGGATCACAGGACAACCCTTTCAAACTCAACTGTTCCGTGGTTCTGTAAGTGAATGAGCTCTCTTCTGTGGTTTAACTGCCTGTTGCCTTTTGGTGCTGCCAGTCTTAGTTGGTTCTGACCCTTCTGAGCAACAGACTTGGATTTTACTTCCATTTTGCTGAGGGAAAGAGGCACTCTTCTGTTTAAATCCATGAACTTTTACTGTTCATTGCTCCTTGCAAATTGTTGCTATTCATTGCCCTGCAATGAACAAGCTGTTACATTGGAAATCTTGTTCATGGATCAGAAGGAAGCACATTTTATTTATTAGTAAAGCCAAGAATCTAATGTTTGTTTAACTGAAATATCAAGGGATTATTCAGTTTTAATCCAGCTCCAAGTTCTGCAAAAATAAAGGAATAGAAATGCAGTTGGAGAACTGCTATGAAATTGTCATCACACATACATTCTCTCATTCATTTCTCTCATTCATATGTTGTGCTCACCCTTCCACTGCACCCCTGTCTTGAGAGGTTCCACATGGGTGGAGGTCATGGGGATGTTGTTGGGAGCTGTCAGCATCCAGAGTCCTTTGCCAGGAAGAATGTTCGTGTCATGAGTTCTTCTTTGTCCCTCTAGGATCACTTTGGGATAATTTGTATATGTTGATGAGACACTGTTCTTTCTACACTGGTCTGCAGCTCCATGTTACACCCAAATTTACTACACCCTGCACCATCTCAGTGTGTTCTCTCTTTGTTCTGTTCATTACCCCTGAACCCAGTTTGTCCAGCTCCACGTTCACACTTTAGCTGACCATGGGCAATCTGTTTGCAGCTGTGCTCCTCTGTGCCACATCCTGTGTCCTTCTCAAGGCCTCTGCTGTCCTACCAGGCCTGGGTTTGTCAGCACTTTGTCAGCAAGTTGCTGTTGTGTAAATCTCGCTGCACGTCGAGTAGCAGCAGCTTGTCATTGCTGTCTATGCAAAACTATGGTCGTACCACACCGAGAGAAGCACAAGCAGAACAGATCAGGCACAGGCACCCGATCAGCTGGAGGAATTGCTGTCACAGCTGAGAGAAGCAAAACACAGCTACAGGCAGGTCACGGACAGTTCAAAGAGGGCAAACCTGAGAGGTCTCAGTTCACAGGTCTTGCACATTGCTTGCAAAGCTGGTAATCTTGACTAAGAATGGCAGGGCTGTATCACAGGGCCACATGATTACCACACCACTGGTATCTGGGTCTGACCACCCTGTTCAAAGTTGCTGGTGTACTGTTGCCAGTAGCAGTTGTCGCCTCATGCTGCAATCCTGGATCATCTTCGATCAACATCTGTTTCCCAGATAACACCTTCTGTTTAACAATTATGTCCTGGTGAGGGTTACTCTCTCTGGAAAACCTTTCTTCAGCAGTGTCTTCTGAAAAAAACCCCACATCAGCTAGATGAGATAAAGGATGCTTTCGCCTGATAGTGGTACTTCTCCAACTCTCTTTTTCAAATTGCTATTTATTCATCCAGTTAATTCATGTACTTGGAGCAAAATGATTACCATAAGCCCTAGGGTCTTACCTGCTTATCTGCCATTGAATTCTCCTTTTATTTCCGTCATTATTTTTGGCAGAGTTTGCCTATTGGCTGGTGTGCTTGTTTTCAACATAAAATGAACAAATACCCCATTTGCCTCCAGCCTGATAGTCCATTTGTCATTTGATACAGAACTGTCTACTGCTCCTGCAATCTCTCTGCTGTTGTTTTCAGGCTCTTTGTGCTACTCTGTTTTTAATGCCCAAAGAGACTTGTAGGGAGATGAGGCTCCTGCATCTTGTGCCAGCATAATCTTAGTCTGCACTGACTACTGAGGCAAAAATAAAAGCCCACATTGTTTCCTGTCTTATGACTTCTGGGTACCTTTCTATCTTAGCTATTTCCATTATTTAGGCTCACATTCAAAATGGCAAAGCCTTGTGGTCCTCACTATAGACTTATCATGATACCCAAGGCTTCCTCAGAATGTAAAATTATCAATGTTTTATCAAAAGTTAATTTGGGATCTTATATGTTGTCTTTCTCTGCTGCCAACATCCTCCATCTCCCAAGAGTCCTATATGTCTGCTTTTCTATAACATCTACAAATTCAAAGACAGGTTCTCCAGGTCTTCTGTCAATTGCAAAGTTTCTTTCTCCGACCTGGCTTTTTCTTGTACTATTGTTGGGGTTTTAGGAGTTCCCCTTCTGTTTCCCTTTGTTTCTTGAGGAATTTTCCCCATATATGTTGCCGGGACAACAAATTGCTGGGTGTTTAGGAGAGACAAAAGACCTGGCCACAGTGGGGAGGGGTCCAACTGGCCACTCTTTTTCACCTGGGCTGGTGAGTGAGTTGCTCTCGGCGTTCGGNTGTTGTTTGTGTGCCTTGTTATACATATATATATGTATAGTAGTAAAGAACTCTTATTCCTATTCCTCATATCTTTGCCTGAAGGCCCCTAATTTCAAAATTATAATAATTTGGAGGGAAGGGGGTTGCATTTTTCGTTTCAAGGGAGGCTTCTGCCTTCCTTAGCAGACACCTGTCTTTCAAACCAAGACAATTATATTAACAAAACAGTTGTTTTCTGGATGTCCAATGCCATTCCAGCACATTTCTCTCACCCCATTACTTCAGAAGGGCTCTTCTTAATTCATTTCACTATTGACAGCTTACACTGTCCAATAATCAGTCAGTACTAACTATTCCAGCAGAGATCTGGCCCTGCTGCTTTCTCTATATTTTCCTGAGTGGAGAGGTGTAGCCAGCGTCTCTTCAGAATATAGCAGCTGGTTCGAAGCCACTTCTCCCCATGGGATGACATAGAAATACACTTTCCCACCCTTTCTAGATTAGTAACAAGAGTAGATAGACACATTTAATCTGGTTTTTCTTCTGATATTATATTATTCCCCTTAACACAGACTTAGACTTTTATCTTACTTCTTTAAAAAAAAGTGACGTATTTCTATATTTACCCAGCTATTCCTTAACATCTCTGTTTTTAACATCTCTGTCTTCTCTGTTCCTTCTCACACCTAATTTTAAATTGGAAACAAACAAAATTGAATCAATTGAAGTTGATTGAGGTACAGAGATCTCCAAGAGGAAAGAAATCCAAATACAATGTGCCTGGCTCAGGGGAAGGCATGTGGAACTCAGTCCTATTCAGAGGCAGCAGCCAGCTGGTCAGTAATCCTGTTTGCACCAGCCAGTGCTCCAGGAGCTTCAGGTCAGCTGTGGCACACACTGCCTCTAGCCCACTCAAGAGGGAGAAAGGAGTAATGGGGGAGAGATGAGGGGTGGTGGAGGATGAGACAGGTGCTAATTTATGAGGAGCTATTAGGGCAGATGACACAGAAATCTCTAGACTTTTTGTTTGGCTGCATTTGTTTTGTGGCACTTGAAACTGCCCCTCCAAACTGGGGTGCAGAGAGACTGCACTATGCTACATGGCTGCAGTTATGGTTGTGGACAAGGGGGGCAAGTTCTGGAAGCACTCTTGAAGCCTTTTTTTATCCTTCTGTAAAATGGTATTGATACTGACTGCCTTGGACATGGGTTTGATTAGAAACTGTAGTGTTAGGTTGCAATCTCTGTCATGTCTTACCTTTTTTTTTGGTGCTGCTTTTCCTGTAGCATTTTGGTGATTGAGAGGTAATTGTTGTCCTGAGCTTGACTCTTGAACATCTCTGAAACACAGCAACCAATGTTTGTGGGAAGAGATCAGTCATGTTGAGGAAAAATATTTTTGCCGAAATATTCTTGCAGCCTGTAAATGTAGAGATCTGAGCTAAGACAAAGAGATGTTTCTGACTCAAAGGGCTCCTTGGACAGCATTCAGAATTCATTAAATATGTGGGTGTGGGTACCCTCACTTTATCCATATTTGAAAATAAATCATGAGACTATACTGCTATTCAGCAGCCCGCTTTGTGCCATCATCATGGCTTCCAAGCACAGAAGAATACAGTTACAAACACAGCGATAGTGTGAAGTATTTTGTTGCATGCCTTTTTGTTCCCCTTGCCAAATTTCCTGGGTAAGTAATAAAATTACTTGGACACCACTCTGCTAAATGAGGTTTAGATAACACACAGTTTGGTTAGCTCATGCATTGTAAATATAGCTCTCAACAGATATTTTAGTGGCTAGCGCTCTACCTATTTATTTCTCAATTAAAGGCCATCTGCGGCAAGTTTTTTCATGTTATTTCATGAATTAGCTGTAAAAATGCCAGCACACTCTGCAAAACACCATTTGTCATGTTTCTTGCTAAATTAGACATTGCTAAATTGGACTAATCAATGCAAATGTTTCCATTTGTTCCTTGTAGAGTCTGTTTCACTGTGTTTCCACCTTGGCATTACTAGAGTGAAAAAAGCAAGGAAAACCGCTTAACTGTTCTCTGTGCTGGGGATGTCCAGAACCTGGATTCATCCTCATCCTATGCCAAGTTCAAGGTTAAACTTGTTCCACAGGGAAATCAGGAAGAGCCATAAATTGGTTCACACTCAGAGCAACCCACATTCTCTGATGTGGAGTGTGAATTTTCACAGCAGGAGTGCACGGAGCAATATGGTTCTGTGCTGGGTTGAGAACAATGAGGTGACAGATAGCACTTTTCATCTACTTCCATCCCCTGGGAAGCCCAGATGAAGACAGATCAATGGATCCCCCCATTTGCCTCTACGTAGTGTTTATGATTATGTATGCAATAAAAATTCCAGAGAAATAAGTCCATCCTTATTTGAAGGATCACATCTTGTGAGATATATCTGAGACAGCTGCCTTGGAGGTTAAAGGCACTTGATGCCTCCCTATATTCTCAGTAGCTCATGAGAAGTATCAGATCTAATATGACTTATGCAAAGTGCGTTTCTTATTGCCTGGCTAAAAAGGTTAGGTTTGTCTCTGAGGAATGATTTTTAAAGGTTACTTTAATGTCAAATTAGTGGTTTTGATTTCATAGTAATACAATTTTCGGTGTTTGGTGGATTCTTTTAGTTAAAATAGCTATTGGGTGACATTTTAAAAGCAATCTGCTTTTTTTGCCTAGCTGAGACTTTAAAGCATAGTGATTAAAAATGGAAGGTCACAAAAGCATAACTAAAACAGTTGCCCTTGATTTTAAAGACTGAAGTACAATTTCACTCCCTGGACACTTTCTTCTCATGTGCTTACCCATATCCATATCTTAAGCATTATGCAGCTTCAGCAGCAGCAGACCCTGACTCAGAATTGGATGCCTTCACTGTGCTAGGTACATGCACACACTTAGTGCCTTTCCCTGCTCCTGGAAATTTTCACATGTAAATTCAGAAGGGCTAGAAAGAAATATGCTGAGAAATGGAGAGTAAATGGATTGCATAAGGGCATGCTTCAGATCAGTAGCTGAATTTGGATCTTTTACACCTCTATCTAGTGTGCTAGCTATTCAACTCCTGGCTAAACTATACAAGAATACATTTCAGTCACCACTGAATTAGAAAATTTATTTGCTGTATCAAAAAACCCTGTGATGGTATAGCTGTTAAGAGAGTCACTTTCACCATATTTTTCAAAATAAAGGGTTGATCTCCAATTTTTTTTAAAGGAGTACCTGGTTTTGAAGACCAGAAGAGGTATGTATGAGCATAGCTTAGCATAGTCATGTGGTCTAAAATGTAATTGTTGGGACTTAGTTTATCCGAGAAGTTCCAAGGACTCTGGACAGTTGTCCTCTCTGAAAGTATCTATTCACACAGTAAGAGCCAGTCCCCAGGCTATAGAATTTGAATCATGAGTAGCAAAACCAGAGCAAAACTTTCTCTCTCTTTTCCATAAAGACTTACTGGTCTGCTTAATAAGGTTCTTGAAACAATGAACGATTGTTACTGGTTCATTATCTTACATTGCTTAAATGGACAACTTCCATTTTTTATTTCCTGCTTAGGAAGACTGAAAATCATCTTTGTTTACTTCTTATTGTCATTTGGTCTACTGTCTGTGGTAGGTACTTCAAAGCGCCAGTGATGTCCTGGGCAGAAAAATGAAACCTGACCAGTATCCAGCTTGTCTTCCCAAACATGTGGAGGCATAGGTAGATTTGCCAAATGGCTCCTGTGGGCTTTGTGTGTGCTTGATCTGCATGTGCAATCTCTCAGTTCGTACTCATGCATATCAGAAAGATGGGCCTGCACAAATGTGGGAGTGGGGCTCATTAGCTTTACCTTGGGTGCCAGTTTAATTATTGAAAACTGGTCCAGGATGCAGTGATCCTGTGTGAGATTTTCTATTGAATAAAAAATTGTATGGTAATAATATAAAAATCTAGACAAAGATTTCTCTTTTAAAGCTTCCGTTTAATTTCCTCTTCAGCTTGTCCATTGCAGACACAGGGAAGTAAGGCAGAAATTACAGCAATTTGCCCTTTGAAACTTGCTTTTCCCCAATTCCCTATAAGCCTAATTTGCAGACTTGGCATTACACAGTCCTTCCCAAGAGCAAGAGGATTCAATCTTTGTCATTTCTCCACATCCAAATGAATGTGTTGTTTTGGCATATCTTGCCCTGACAAGGCTTATTGGAAGATGGTATCAATATCTCCAGTTCAGACAGTCTGTTCTTATATCTGCCAGAAGACATGTGGCAAGTTTACCATTTCCAATCGCTAACTGAACACACTGAATTATACATGTTGTATACCCAGGCCTACTAGCCTTGTTGTGTTCTGTTCTTCTGTTGCAAGAAAATGTTTTTAGAGCTCCTGTCAGGCAGCAGCCCAGAACTATCTGTATTTTGGAGGATGTATGTCTTTGTCCATGCTGTCTATTCTGCTTTAGTCATGACTGTGCTCCTCAGGTCCAGCTAAATATTCCCAGCAAGTGTGTTTTCAGGCTACTCACAACCACAACAGCCCTAAGAAAACCAGTAACACGTCTGCTTCAGATGCTTTAGACAGCTTGCCCCTGGGCTAAAACTGAAAGGCATTTTGCCTTGTAGCTGAGCACAAAAGGAAAAGGAAAGCAAGAAATCTCTGTGTCTCTTCTGCCAGAGAGCACAAGGGCACGGACTTTACTAGGCAATCTTTCCCATAACACCCTGCAGCCATGGAATGTGGGCTGTGCATGAAACTGGAACCAGTTTCAAGAATGAGACTTTTGGAACCTGTGCTGCAGGGGGCAAGCTTGGAAAGGAGATGCCTCCTCTGCCCAGGTCTGCACCTAATTGTAGTCTACAAGAAGAATGAGTACCTCTGCTTAGAGTGCCATAGTTCAGTTCATATTAACAAAGACAGTCAAAACTGCACAGAGTAGTCAAGATCTTAATGCCTCTGACATATGGAAAAACCCCCATCTAGGTCAGAAGTAGTTTTGGGTCCAGAAGTTGGAAGTTAGGACTGAGTCAGTGCTCATGGGTGATATACCATAGGCAATGCTTCACAGGGTGACAGGCAGCTTCTGACATCTTTAGATGAATGACAGCTTTCCCTCAGTCATCCCTCCGCCCAGGAGGTCCAGCTTCAGCAAGCGTTAGGCTCTGCATGGTGTTGGTCTTAGATATGCCTTTCCATGTCCCCTTGGGTGTGTACAGAGGAGGCAGCTTGGATGTGCCTCTTGAATGACATGCATTTATGGTAAGTGACAACATCTGGAAACAGCATATTAGAAACCCAGGGTGGCTCTCACTCTTTATCCGGGCAAGTGCCTGTGAACAGTGCCTGTCAGCAATATGACTGGTGTCACAAAAAAGGAATGGCAACCTCGGAGGAAGTGGTAGTCTGACACTGGTGCTGCTATCGGAGACATTAGGAAATATGGTACTGTTCTGCCATAAAGATGACACTAATTTTTCTCCTTTACTGCCATCCTGTACTTCTGGGATGTGCTTCTGCTCCCTTCTCTGATATTTCATAGATTACCCCTGATATTTTCACCCACCTAGGCTGCAATTCAAAACTTGGGGTGTTTCCACATACCTTATGAAACAGTGTCTGGTGCTCCTGTCATCAAGCGATTGCTTTTCAGCGTGGCAGAGAAGTAGCCACGAAGGTGTTTCCCAATGTGGCAAGAGCACACAACAAGACTTGGACGATCTAACAAGTAGCTGTGCCTTACCAGGTTCTGCATTTAGATTTGTTGCTTTTTTTTCCCTGCCATTATCATGGTTCTTCTTAATAATGAAAATGTTTGCAGAATAAAATTCTGCATACTGCTTTTGAATGTTTTTTTCTGGTCTCAAATTGGACTTCTCTTAGTGTTCTCTTGCTGAAATTGCTTGCATCTCTTGGAAACAATCTCATAGCATCACTGATGCTTGCTAAACCTCAAGCAGCAACACAACATCTTTCTTCAATGCATCAGCAGTACATCTATACCTGTGTTCTGCTCTCATCACTCTGGGGTGATATTTGGCCCAGAGATCAAGAATGGATTGTCACAACTGGCTGTTTATGTGTATTCTTTTAGCAACTCGTGCTACCAGACAGGGAATCTTATCTCATTGCCACAGGTAGCTGTGTTGAACAGAAAGATAGAACTGCTTTTGGAGGCAAGACAGCACTGGTGGGTGTGGATGGACATGGCATCACAAGAAGCAGTGGGTAGTTTTTATTAGCATAGTAGAGAGTTATGATTCATGCTCTTCTGTAGGCTGTGGCAAGTTTTAGAAGGATTTGTGGGAGAAAAAAGGGACATTAGGATGGGTGTAAGGAACTCTTTTGTCTGTGAGAGGCTGAGGTTCCTTACGGAAAACTTTTTTCAGAATTGGATTTTGGTCCCTTTGGCAGAACTCCTGACATGACATGACATGACACGACACGACACGACACGACACGACACGACACGACACGACACGACACGACACGGAAAAAGCTTTTAAAAAGATGCAGGCTCCTTGGTTCTGAGCATAAGAGAAAGCCATGGAGTGAGCTGGAGAGCTTCTCTAAGAGTTATTATCATTCTGGTCTGTGTCAGAAAATGATCTGGATCTGTGCATGACACTGCAAATTGTTCTTTCAGAGATGTTCCTTTCCTTCCAGTGTTGTATTCAGAAGATGTAAGCACAAAAGCAAACTGCATTTTTTAATTGTTTGTACTGCTACGACTTTGGGAGTGGATTCTCCTATCTGTGCTGGATCTGGTGTTCCTGCAGACCTGCCAGTAGAAGGTCTCAATTCTGAAATATCAGGTTGTTGGGTCACATCAGAGAAGCACAGCTTGAGTCATGAAAGCCAGAATAGGTTCCAAAAAACCACATTTAAGATAATCTGTGCTAACTTTCTGAAGTTAAAGGTAAGCCTGAAAGCCCGTGGATGAAAATACCTAGGCCAGAAAATGAGAAAAGAAACAAAAATGCATCTGGATTTCCTATGATGTGAAATTGAAGTAGAAAATTACAGACTAGGCTAAAATAAGTATTTATCAAGGCAAATAAAAGGAATGTTTCTTTCAGCTTACAGAAGTCTGTCCTGTGGTTTAAAGAAATCCACTGACCTCCTGTCCAGAGTCATCTCTGCAGGTGATATGGAGAACATTTTGTTTGCCCCAGTTTGCAAGCATTCAGTTTGCCAGATTCTTCTGTTCTGAGAATACTAAAGCAGCATTATTGAAATCTCCAGAAATAGTGCTAGCTTGAGGTATTGAAATGCCAGGAGCTATTATAAGAGAAATCAATCTGTTGGGCGGTATTTCCTGAAAGCGCCTGACTACTCCCTCACATCTCATTACCAGACCCAACTCAGCGTTAAGAACCAAGAAGGAATGCCAAGAATGAGTATTTTTACTCAAACCCCCTTAACTATAGCAGTGCTTGGAACCTTAACTTCCCCAAAAGAAATGTCTCTGTCCTTTGCTGTAGAGAAGAGTGCTTCTCTTGGACTGTAAGCAGACAGCAAGGCAAGATGGGGTTTAGAACGTGCTTTGAGTGTTCTTTTATTCTGCACTTTCTGATTCTCTTTGTAATAACATTAGAGTCAAACCACATGAGTTAATAAATGGTAACCCCACAGACTTTAATGAAAGATGAAGGTTCAGTGAGTCTATATTTCCTGTAATGCAGGAAAGAGGGTTTAGGTAAGTTCATGTGATTGTATGTTCCAGTATTTCTTTCAGGTCACTTCATGCTTGTGGCTGTGTATTCAGGTTTTTCAATCAAGAACAGGTAAGCCTTTCAAGAATATTTGTGTTTCCTTCAAAGTCTCTCATGCCTTGGGATATTTATTGAATTTTGTTTCTGTTTTGTCCATTATCTGCTCTATGTGAAACATTTATGTTCTGTCAGTGAAACTCGTCTTTTGAGAGAGCTGGGTAAGGAACAACTACAGTCTTCAGGTTTCAGTCCTGGGCTTGCTTCTGCAGTCTGAGCTATACACCATCAGATTGGCCTTCCAGAGCACAACTCTGCTGGCTGACGTAGAAATGCTGCAATGTGAAGGTGAGCCAAAGTGAGGTAGAAATGACAAATTGTTCATGTCTGGTTGCCAATTTAAAGCCATTTTGATGCCCAAGTTCAGCTGGCTGTATGACATGGGTCCTGAAACTCGACATGCTATTTGCTGTGCGAAGATATTCAGTGCTGAAAAGGTTCATCGGGAACTTCTTTCCATCAGAAAAAATGTGTGGATAAATGCAGTACAGAGCTTCCAAAGTCTTCCAACCCATTGTCATCTTAGGGTTAATCCTTAAACAGGCTTCAATTTGTCACAACAGAAATCAAAGCAGAGTCACTCTACTATGTGAGTTTTGCATTAAAAAATTCAAGCTTTGCTTCAACAAAGCAGTGCCCTTGAAGGTGACTGGGATGCTGAGCTCTGCCAGAAGCTCTTGTTTTGTTGCTGTCCTTTACTCAGCCTGTACAGACTGCAGCACCGTGGTGGGAGTGCGTCACACTGCAGTGCACGGTCATCAGCTCTCAATGCAGACTTTGGAGGCTGCAGTGTAAGACTGCAAGGCTACACTGCAGAGATGCTGAGCTTTTGAAAAGCCGCAGTTAGATCTGGTTGAACAAGCAAAGTGTTCACTGGCAGGATTAAGCCTGTTTTGCTGTTTGTCAGCAGATTGTGTTCTTTGCAAACGTTTCTGTAAGAGCCACAGGGCTAGAAGGAAAATCAACCCTCTGTTTCCCTGTCAGGTGGGAGAAAAAGGGACTTGCTCTGGCAGCCTTCCTAAATACATCTGAGTGCTGCCCCAGAGCAGTTTGCACGCTGCATTGTTTGAAAAAACTATGCAGAAAGCCCCAAGATTTACCTCTTGTGGTACCCTACGGTATTGATGAAAGGGAGGAGAGACCAACAGCAGCACAAAATAGGCAGCTGACACAGAGAAAGAAATTCCTGCTCGATAGAACTGCTGAGGGTGTTTTATTTGAACAACGTGGCTTTCATCAGGAAAATCCAATAGGAATCTGTAAGTTTTTCCTGTATCTTTCTCAGGGCTAGGCAGGGCTGGTGCTGTGGGTCCATGATGACAGATAGCTAGTTTGGCAGGATGAGGAGCATTATAGCTGTCTTTTTGAGGTGAGAAAACTCTCTCCTTTTCTTCTACATACCCTTTACCATTACTGGTGGTCCTGATGGGTGAAAACTGGCATGTTCAAACTAACAACTTCAAACTAGTTGTTGATCAGAGCTACTTGATGACAGTAAGACTCTTTAAGGATATTTGGACTGGAAGGAGATGAGGAGGGCACTAGGGAGCAGACCACTGTTGTAGCATGTTCTTTGCACGCCTCCTAATTGCTCTTGTCAGGGACATCAAGGATTATTGCTCTTGTAGCATCTTTGTAGGAGGTTGTTCTCTTAAAGCCAGCTGTGTGCCAAGAAGAAATCAATGCAAGGTAGCTTATTATTAGTTGAGGTAACCTGTCCTAGGATTGGCTTCAGATATTTATAATCTGTCCCTGGGCTCCTAATTCTGTCCTAAGACAGCACAGAATGTTTTGATATATTTGAACAGCTATATTTAAAAACAGATGGGTCTCTACCTCTCCAAAAGCAGCAGAGATGGTTCCGTTCTGCTCTTCAATGAGCAAATTTACCGTTCAGCCTTCTCCTGTTGCCGTCCCCACACGGCATGTGGGGTGTCTAGACAGGTTCTGTCATAGACATGTATATTCAGATGAAAATAAGTCCAATTATATGCAACTGTGCTCCTTTATACATGAGTATGGATAATTATGTAAGGCAGAGCTCTACTTCAAATGATCATACAAAGAGAACTGCTATGTGAGTAAAAGGAGTAAACCCCAGGATGATGCCTATGTTTCTCACCAGAAATAAGTTTGTCCTAACAAAAAGGTCTGCGGCAGCCCCTGAAACCCTCTGCTAAGAAGCAGAGGTCTGGGACGGCTGAAGATAGAAGCCCTGTATCTGAGAGGGGAGGACGATGTTACACAAACCTTTTTTCTGTAAATTCTCTGACGTGACCAGTTCATAGGGGAGGTCCTGTGGCAGATGGGTGCTTGGTTAGACACAAGAAAGGCTGTTCTCAAGTTCTCCTGGTTTGGTTTGGTTTGGTTTGGTTTGGTTTGGTTTGGTTTGGTTTGGTTTGGTTTGGTTTGGTTTTTTTTCAGGGTTAGACAGTAGCAGGAAAAATTACATCCTTGTAAGACCAGAATCATCCAAGAAAAAGAGGGCCTTTTTGCCCAGCACTGTAAACTAATAACCACCTGCATCTTGGCTGGCTTCACCCGGAATGGAACGTGAAGAACCTTTTAGTACCTTGCTAAAAGGGTCGGAGACAAGATCTGACTGCAGAGTGATGATTTCTTCTGTGAATTCTGCAGAAAGATCCCTTCTTCAGATACCTATTTTTAATACATAGTCTGTTTTTCAAGCTAGTAAGAGCCAGTCTCGCACTTCTAACACAATGGACAGCTCAAAATGAGATGCATGTGCAGCTTCAGTCCTGCACATTTCTAGTTCAATTATTGTTTACATAACACATTCAGAAGGGACTGTCCCTCTATTTGGCTGTTAAATCTTCTAAAAATATATCATCTGCAATCCATCAGTTGCCAAGGAGAGGAAATAAGTAGACTGTTACCTTGTTAGTGTGCTTGCTTTTGTATTACCTGTGTAAGCTTAATGGTGGTCCTTAAGAGAGATGTTAAAAAAAGAGCAAAGCCTGTAAAATATAAACTGGAAAATAATTTTTTTTCCATTTTAAAAAATAGCATAGAATTGGATAAATAAAAGAAGTCAGAAGATCAGATTACAGTCAAATGCTGGAATTAATTATGTTTATGAGACGTCTCAGTCATTATATCAAAATAGAATCCCACCAAACCTGTTTAAAAGTAACTGATTGTTATTTTAGCACATTTGCAGGTACAAAATTGAAATATCTATGGTGATTCTCTGAGAGTCTAATTACAAGTGCAAGTATATAAGGATTTTTGTCCCTTTCTTGTGCTGGTTTTCAGACTTGAGGAATACTCAAAACAGCTGCAAAGACCTTTCCTTTGAGGGTGTTGGTTTAGGATGAAGTTCTTGTAATCAGAGGGTTCTGATGCAAGTTTCAGTGTTGGGTCTTTTGCAAAGAGATTTTTTATCTTAAAACAAGAGGACATTAATAATTCACATAAAGCTAAATGTCCTGAACAAGGAAAGAGGCTACCATTGGTAGCAAGTATATTTGGATGCCTGTAACTGTTTTATGTTGCCAAAAAAACCATTAAGTCCTTTTAGTACATTCAAGAGAACCAGTCTGTGCTAGAAATGTTGATTCTATGCTCTGGTGAAAGGAAAGGTAGAGCAAAGCAAATTAAATATGTGATTGAAAGTGCATTACTTTAATGGTCAAATAGTAAAAGGAGAATATTTTAATTGAAATAGCATTTCTGAGGTATTCATTTAAATATACACTTTTAGGGAGTTCATTATCATAACTTTTTCTAGATAGAACTTTCTTCCATTTATTTCTATTTGTTTTCATTTATTTAATTCCTTTCTACCCCGTAAAAAACACCCTTGTTAGTGGTAAGTTTTATTTCTGGTTAAAAATATACCTTCTATTCATGATAAAATTTTCATGGTAACAAACATTAAAATTGTGTTTGCATAGGATATTCTAATCATAGAATCAGTTGGAAGGGGCCTTTAAAGGTCATCTAGTACAACTTCTCTGCAGTGGACAGACATTTGAATATTTCCAGGGATGGAGTGTCCAGCACCACTCTGTCCCCATGCCTCAGCACCCTTATAGCAAAGAATTTTTTCCTTGTGTTTAGTTGGAATCTACCCTCTTTTGGTTTAAAACCTCTTGTCCTATTGCTACAGACTTTTTGTTAAAGAGTCTGCTTCCATCTTTCATATAAGATCCCTCCAAGTATTTCCTCATGATCCTTCTGATCATTTTTTAGCCCTCCTCTGAACCTGCCCCAACACTTACGTTCTTTCAACTCATGTATGGGTTGAAATACTCTTTGCTTTATTATTAGACCAAAATTTTTACCAAGCGAAAGAAAAAGCCAAACGCTTTGAGGAAAGTATCATTCGTTGCTCATGTACCTTACTTTCATGTGAGATAGACCTGTTTGTACACCGTGCAAGAAAAGTGTGTCCCGGTTTGTGTCAGAATGAGTTTTTTCCTTCGGGACAAAGGAGTGGAACAGGTGCCTGTCAGAGGATGCATGCAGCTCCCCTCAGTGTGGCTCCCTATTATACCCAAACTGAGGTGCCTAATTTTCTACATCTGTACCTGAGCAGTGACCAAATTTTAAAAAGCACTGACCGGGATGCTTTTCCTCAGACACTCGAACCTTTTACCAGTTTAATTCCTTCGGGCCTGTGACATGCTCCTTACTGAATTAAAATGTTTTTCTATTCCTGTGAGCTGAAGAGATTAGATAAAACATCTCTTTTTTTTGTACTGCCTGATATGAGCTTAAAAGAAGAGGGAAATCAAAGGAACCTTGTGCTGTTTCTATTGACATATGGGCAATATTTGGAAGCCAGCTTTTTGGAACAGGAGGCCTGATACTGGATTGTGAAATACTCAGTGGGAATAAGGATGTGCTTGGTTACAAAACCCTTTAGGTCTGGGAGCTTTAGAAAACAAGGCCACTCATATGAGCATCTAAAAAGGGCATCAAAAACCTGGCTATCACCAAATACCAGTTTTGCCTTTGCCTCAGATGAGGTCATAGCTAGAAAGGCTTCCAGAATGGCCACCGAATACGGAGATGGATTCTGGCTATGCAGAACACAGCTTTCACATTCGTGGCACATTTGTGAGAGTGTAGCCCTTCTTCCCATGCTGCATTCCCTCCTCCATCTGCCTTCTATCTGTTTCAAAGCTCCTCTATCAGCAAGCAACAGTGACATCTGACTGGGACCCACAGGGAAGGAGCAAAACTATGGCTAGTAGCAAGTGTCAGTTTGTGTCATAAAAAGAATAAGCTAGGTACAGGGCACTCCCCTGGTCTTTCCAAATGTCTCTATTAAGAATGGTTCCATTATTTAAAAATAAAAATTTTCCATAATGCAGGAGAAGAGTGCCTGGTTGAAAACCATTTTTTCTTGCACTTTTCCCCCCAGTCACTGTAAGAACAAATGCATAAAGTTCTGATAAGATTGAAAGCCTTTTCCCACAAGTGTAGCTTTTAACAAAATACTGTATGAAATGGGGGTCAAAAGTCTGTATTTTAAAAATGTCTAACTCAGTGGGAGATATTTCTACATAGTATGGAAAAGAAATCTCCAGTAGAGAGTGGACTCACTTTCTCCATTCCCTCCACAGTAAAAACCAGTCAGGGAAAATCAAACAAACCAAAAAATTTCAGTGAATTAATTGTTCACCCTCTGCGGAGACACAATAGGAGATAAAGAAGTAGACACGGAATAGGACATTGGCTCTGTTGAATCTCAACTTTTATTGTCTACCTCAGAGAAATTAAGAGTATATTGCTACTCAATTTATTATAAATTTGCATGGATAATTTACTCCATTTAATAATTTTAATACTTATTGTTCACTGCTGATAGGAATGAATATTCCAATGACATTTCATTTTAATTAGGTTTTAGGAAATTCTTTTAGGAAAATATTATTTTAGGAGGCCAGATAGAGGAGCATATAAGTCTTGTTGTGACTTGAAGGAAGCACGCTAAAAAAACCCCCAAACTTCTCTTTATTATGTTTATTATCTTCATAATCTCTTCTTCAGAGGTTATACTCAGAATGGTACTTCTCACAGTGTCATATTGCACACAGCATGGCTTTGCTTACTCAGAGTAAAGGAAAGCTTGTGGGCTTAAAAGAACCTTGCTTTTCACCCATCTGCCATATGAACCTGTGAAAGGGATTTGGAATGGTACAGTTCAGATGCAGTGCAGGTAAATTGGGAGGCAGGCTTCAGTTTATCCATTGTTCCCATCATGTTTGTTTCCACAAGTTTTTGACTACATGGTGTACTACAGTGATTTTCCTTAACGAAGCCCTGGTCTTTCCTCTAATTTGATTCTGTTTCCCATCTGTACTCTCATTTTTTTGCTTTAATTTCATTAGAACCTAGAGAGGTTTTTATAGCTCCTTAAGAAATGAAACATGGAATCACTTGGTTTTTCATTTCCCTTGAAAAATGAGTTCCCATTTTGAGTGTACACAACTCGTTACATTATCATTAGCAGATTTAACATAAATAATGGAGGCAACTGAGGATTAAGTGTAGCCATAAATATGGTAAGCAGCTGACTTAAGGAAAAATTTGTAAATTTGAAATGTTTTCTGATTTTCTGAGTTCTTTCATTTCCAAGATATAAAATTCAGTGTCTCAGATGGGGATGATTTTGACTTTCACTGATCGTGTTGAGGCCTTTGTATTCAGGGCACAATATGAACTCCTAATTACATGTGATTACAGAGGAAGTTATAGAGATTCTCTCTGAGACTGAATTTTCAAATGCCAATAGTTACACATAAGGAATAAGATGGCAAAGCTCTGTTCTTAATTTCTTATTTTGCTCTGTGACTTCTGTCCCATCAACCCTAAATCTTTTGCATGCTTGACATGCTTCTGGCTTCAGTTTCTTCATGGCAAACTTCGGACCAACTGCAGTACACTGTCTATGACTAATGACAGCAAATATAATCATTTGCTGCATCATTCACAAAACCTTACAGTCTTACTGCAGCAATAAATTCTCTTTGCCTGTATAAAGTGATTGTTACTAACTCTTCACCTTGTGGTGAAACACAAGTATTCATTCTGAGATGGAAGACCTTCTATGAATTAAATCCAAGTTCCTGGTGTTCTGATAAACTGGCCTGCTTGTTAAATATTTCTTGCCTCCCTCACTTTGTGTTGTCATACACATTCCATTGCAAAATGGCAGTTGGAACTCAGACCTAAATGAAAATTAATTTTTCATCTGTAATATTTCAATATAATTTCCATACAACACCCTTCTTGAGAAAGATACATACAAATGTCTTATGTTGAGGCAATGGATACTTTATGTGGTGTAGAATCATTCCATTGTAGAGGACTGATGTAACTATAAGAAAAGTAATGACACCAGAATTCTCCAATTTTTTTTTTTTTCTAGTTGGAGGAACACAGTGAAATTCATATGTCTCTCCCCCTTTTAGCAAGCCCAGGATGAAAAAGCCTGTTTATTGTTGAAGTATTTGATGCAATGAAGAGAGAACCTCTGCTTTTCTGCACACAAAGGATGAGGCATGTGGCTTACAACTGAGTCAGATGATCTGTGGAATTTGCAATTATCATTTGCCACAGCACTTGGACAATAAACTTTGGTAGGCTTGGCAGCCTGGATCTGCTGTGGGTGGATAGGGCAGGTCCCTTCAGAGAACATTCTTTGCAAGTGGCCTTTGAGAGTGTTAGCTCTTTATGCAAACTGTGCTATGACTTTTCACCACATAGCTTCCACTCTGGTGGTTTCTCAGGAAAGGAAGGATTAGCCCTGATCCTTGTCAGAATGACAAAGTTGTGTAAGGCTGGACAAGCTGGTGAGGCTCCTCAGAGTCTGGGAAATCAGGAAGCCGGATAATAGATATTATTTATTTCTCATTCCTTGCAGATTCATAGAATCCTACATTTGATTCATAGGTATATAATCCAATTTCATCCTCAAAGCAGGACTAATACTGAATTCAGACCAGGTTACAAGGCTTTATCCAAAAAGTCTTGTAAACCTCCAAGAATGAAGATTGGACATTTTCTCTAGGAAAACTCTTCCATTTCTTTTCCCTATATCCATCTGAACCTCCACTGACTTAATTTTTGACAACTGTCTCTGATTCTTCTTCCATGCACTACTGTGAAGAGTCTTGCCATGTCTTCTTTATGATCTTGTGGGTACTGAAAGACAATTATGAGGTACCTCCAAAGCTATCTTTTTCTCCAGGCTGAACGAGCTTTTTTCACAGGTGCAGAACTCCTCATTTCTCTTCACTGAATTTCATGATGTTTCTGCAAGCCCATTTCTCTGGCTTATTTATGTCTCTATAAATGACTGGTCTGCCCTCAAATGTATGAGCTACAACTCCAATTTGAGGTCATCCTCAGTTGTGATGAGATGCATTGTCTATGCATGTAGGTCACAGGCAACAATGCCAATATCAGATACAGGCCAGGAAAAATCCCTGAGAAAAGCCACCTATCATTCTGCCCAGGTGGAGTACACAGCAGCCACTTTATTTTGAATCCAGGGATCCTCTCAATATTTCATCCAGGCAATTATCTGCCTGACTAAACCCTTAAGTTCCTTCTTGGATAAAAGGATATTGTAAGAAATCATGTTGAAAATCTTGCTATGTTCAAGGTCAGTGACATTCAATGATTTTCTTGCATCTGTACCCTTAGCCCAGTCATCTTTTTTTATCATGATCCCAAATATCATGGTCTTTTCATCAATATACCTGGAAAACATCTAGTTTTCCATAGAAGTTCTTCTCTAAATCTGGACCATTAATCAAACACTAACATCACCAGTAAATCCCATATGTAACACACAGATATAGCCATCTTTTACTCACCTTTTTGTTCATTCTCTTGATGATACCTGTCTCTGAAAGATTTCTGATTTGTGACAACAAAGTCTTCTGCTCAAATGGGAACAACAGAGATAGAGAAGCACGGGGATGGGAAACAGATTAGTTCCTGACAAGTTTGACATTAGTCAGGCATATGTCTCATAAGACACTGAGCCCATTCTGAAGTGAGTGAGGGCCCAGGGATGGGACTCCATGTCTTATGAAAATGGCACCTTGTTTTTATCTTGGAGCAAGTACTCTGAGCATGAGTGTTCTTAAAAAGAGGTAAGATACTAAGTGGTTTTGTTTTGTCACAAGGCTAACTGTCCTGAGGGTTATGGAAGAACTGAGGTGAGTTGATTCATCTTGTAACAGAACTGTCACTCCTTGTGTTAATTTCTGTTTGGGCACCAGGACAGCTGTGAGTGTCTGGTTGTGCTGTGGTAACAAGGACTGCTTTCTGTTTTCCTCTTAACCAAAGAACAAAACTCAAGGAACTGAATTACTTTAAGACAGTTGGAGAGACAGCTTTTACACTGAGTATTTTCCCAGAGTATAATGTCACTATCTTTCAAATATGTGCTAACTCCTTAATTTACTTTCTTTTACGTAAAACCCACTTCTGCTGCTTCTGACCTCAGCCAAGTTACTCTATGTTGCTAACCTTGCATTACTGAGTATCTGACAGAAGCAAGCCATAGTGCACCAATAGGTGCTGGATCTTTCCTGCTCTGCTTCATATTTCCATGAAAAGATGACAGTTGGCAGAAGATGCCAGTTGTCACATTATACGTGAAACTACTACAAACTGCTTTCATAGCAAAATGTCACAAAGCACATGTTGTTTGGGGAAAGAGAAAAGGGAAAGCAAATACTGGAAAGGTACTCAGTAATCAAACTTCAGTTGCTTTACACTAGATACTGAGTGGTACAAAGAAGAGATGCCAACAGTGACTTTAACAGTGTTTTAGCCCTTTCCAGAGACTCACAATGGGGTAATTCCTATTTTTATTTCTTGGCTTTAGTCCCAGTATCTTGATAATGTTTCTGCATCCTTGTTGTACCTGGTCTGGAAAGCAACATTTCCACAGGAAAGGAACTTCAGAAAATTAAAGCTGGAGTTCCAGAGTTTGCTGTATTTTTTTTTCACACACTTCTTTAGAAAGGTTTTAAAAATACATTAATATGAATATTTAGACTTCTTGGACTTCTTTAGCTAGCTGGTGGCTGTTCAAGCCTACACAGAAACTTGAGGTCTCTGGGAAATTTTAATTAGAAGGATAATGTCTTTCAAAAGACTTTCAAAAGAATTGTCTTTTCACAGTGGGTGTTGCTTGCTCTCTTTTTTCCTGCCCTGTAATCTGTAACAAGACTGCCCATAGAAAGAAAATGGTGCCCACTTCCTGCAACTGAAACCCAAGCAGAAGCATTACACCCCTGCTGATGTCTCAACTCAAAGAGGTTTGCCAAAAACTGAAATACCTGTCCAGAATAGCTGTTGTTGCTCCAGTACCTGAAAATCCCTCTAGCATCCATCCTTAGCAGTGGATGTCATAGCTGCAAATGGACCCAGCTGGAAGAAATCTTCAGACAATTAGTTCTGTTACAGGAGGAGTTCAACAGGCCGTGCAGTACCTGGGAATGCGAGGGGAGGTCAGTAAGTGGTATTGTGTGCTGTCCCAGACTGACCAACAGCCCTGCCTTAAGGCTGTACAAAGGAATCAAACTTCAAGCTTTCTGATGCTAGTAACTCACGAGATAAAGGAGATTTCACAATTTTATCTGCATGGAGTTCCTTCCCCTGAAGTGTCTCTACACAACAGATACTGTGCAGTGGGCATGCAGAATGAAGGTCACAGCAATAATGGACAGGATCCAGGCAAGGCCAACCATTCAATTCCATCACTTGTGAGAGAAACAGCAGCTTCAGAAAAAGATGTCATTGGAGAATCCTTGCTGTGATGCACCAAAGCACCTATTTCCCATGCAGACTTTTTCTCTAGAGAAGTTCACTGCCTATCAACAGATTGCATTCACAGTGTCACTGAGAGGCTGCTGAGCCTAGTGAACCTTACAAACGACCATCTGCTTCAACACCATTCTATGTAGGGTCTGTGGTAAGGCAACTTTGAACACTCAGAAAAGACTGTATATCCCTCAGCAACACCAAATCACCTGGAGCACAGGTTATGTTCTCCTCTGTCCTCCCAGTCAGATGTAGGAGTTCTTGTTCTCCTGAGTCACGCAGGGCGGGACTTCCTCGGGACAGCGGCGCGGCGATTTAAAGCGGCCCTAGGGAGCGCGGCGACCAGGAGCGGGCAAACAGGGGCGTGGCACGGCAGTTCGCGCAGGCAGGGCTGCAGGTCTACTGCTAGTGGGGTTTTTAGTTGTTAATTGTTGTGCTTTGGTGGTAATGGTCTTTACACGATCAAAACCCGAAATTTCTAGAAGTGTATGTAGCCAAATAGAACCCTCAAAAAAGGATGTGTTTGTCCAGACCCATTCCTGTGCAGAGTGTTTGAGCTTATCAGCGATTCCGGGGGGCATTGCAGAAGAAGCATGCTCGCAGTGCGACCAGGTGAACGACCTGCTTTCACTGGTGGCTGAGCTTAGGGAGGAAGTAGAAAGACTAAGGAGTATTAGGGAAAGTGAAAGGGAAATAGACTGGTGGAGCTCCACCCTTTCATCCTTCAGGGAGGCTCACCAGGAGTCAGAGGACTCCTATGCCTCCCACTGTCAGGCAATAGGAGGACACCTGGGGGATGAAGGGGAGTGGAAATGGGTCCCCACTCGAGGAGGTGANGGAGTGGAAATGGGTCCCCACTCGAGGAGGTAATAGAAATTCCTCCCTACCCCCATCACCTACCCAGGTGCCACTTCAGAATAGGTATGAGGCCCTGGATCTAGAAGATCAGCTAGAGGAAATAGAGGAGAATGATCTGTCCTTTGATTCTTCCAGTGGTGATTCACCTGTCAGA